>SJYO01007722.1:728849-937539 GCA_006410555.1 Capra ibex
TGGGGAGGTGGGGCGGTGGGACGGCCATCTAATTTTTAGGAATGTACCCAAGGGTCACGGTAGTCCTATTTCAGGCTCAAATTCGTACTTGACCCGGGGTAGAGGGAGAGACTTAATCGTACAGGGGGTAGGGTCCCTGAACGGTACGTTCAGAGTGCAGACACAAGGACACAGAAAGGACAGGGAGGAAAGTAGAACGAGTGGGGAAGCGTCTGACAATGGGAGAAGTTGTGGGTCACGTCCAACCTGCAAGAGACTAGGAGGGTCCCGAAGGACCACCCGTGGAGAGGACTCGGCGACACACGAAACAGAGGTAGACTGTGTCGACTGGAACTGAATAAAAGGAAGTAGAGGTGACGTGTCTTCGTCGTACTGACGTGTTCGAGACCAACTACGAGAGACAGGAGTAATTCTGATATGAATTATTCACTTGCTATCTGAATATGTGGGTATATTATAAAGTTGAAGTAATTAAAATTTTTAAGAAAAGTTCTAAGGTGTAACATAAATCAACGTAACTCGTCGAGGTCGACGTACATTGTTTAAGACCATTTAATAGAAAAGTAAAAATAAGACAATGTTTATAAAAGATTATATTAATATAATATATATTTAATATCTTAAATATTTATTAAGGAACAATGTCGAAGAACCAGAACATACACGAGTCAACACAGACTGACAAACACCGTGCCACCTGACACCGGGTGGTCCAAGGAGACAGGTACCCTAAAGGATCCCTTCTTGTGACCTCACCTAACGATAATGGAGGAGGTCCCCTAGAAGGGTTGGACCCCTAGTTTGGGCGTAGAGGTCGTATAAGACGTGACCGTCCGTCCAAGAAATGGAGACACTGTGGACCCTTCGGGTACCGAAGAATTTATGTGGGTAGTAACTTGTCACCTGTAAATTAAAGGTTTATGTACCCCAAAAATTTCAATTTGTTATACATAATAAAAAGAGTAAAAGTTCAGTAAAAACCAAAGTAGTTTTATTATCCCTCACATCTCTCCGTTGAAAACTGTTTGTGTAACCAAAAATCAACTGTCGAATAACTATGGTATGATGGATTTCAATAAGGTCTATAAAAACTGAGAGTATAAATGTTTATATAAAGTCATAAAGTATTTAAAATAATTCTAAATCTTATCAATAATTCGATATTAGAAAAAACATTTGACAATTAATTTTTCCATTTCCATACCCTGCACCCTTCCCCCAAGTCCTAACCCTTGAGTACATGTGGGTACCACCTAAGTACAGTTACATACCGTTTTGGTTATGTCATAACATTTCGTTTTATTTCATTTTTATTTTTAAAAAAATTTAATTTTTTCTTTCTTTCTTTCTTTTTCAAGTGAATTTTTTTTTTTCCATTTCCATTATAGACAAGTACCATTTGTTGTATATTTGAAATGTCCTCATATATTTCACTTTTAATTCTCAGGAGGTAAGGGGTAATAAGATCATGGTACAGAGTCGTCGTCCGGTGGTTTTTGACAGAGAATAACAGGAAGGATTTAAGAATCGTATGTATAAACGTCTTTATTATTCGTATTAAATCACTAACACAATATGTCGGATAAAAAAAAGTGACATGTCATATCGTACAAAGGTATAGTCATGTATATTTAGATGAAAAGTTTTCAAAATTATGGATGTTTATTGAACATATTGTTTAAATATTATTAATTTTTTATACTCGGATATAACTATATTAGTTTGATACCTAAGAAGTGTAATGAGTAATTTAACATCAAAAATAATTCTATTAATATCTAAGTGAAGGTCAATACTTTATTATACGGTTCTAAGGAACATGTGCAATAGGTTAATGGACAGTACCATTGTAAAATACTTCTTTATTAAAGTGTTGTTTCTATAACTGAAACTATGTTAGATGGATTATTTCATTACGAGTTTTAAGAGGTTCGGTCCGAAGTCGTTATACACTTGGCACTTGAAGGTCTACAAGTTCGACCAAAATCTTTTCCGTCTCCTTGGTCTCTAGTTTAACGGTTGTAGGCGACCTAGTAGCTTTTTCGTTCTCTCAAGGTCTTTTTGTAGATAAAGACGAAACAACTGATACGGTTTCGGAAACTGACACACCTAGTGTTATTTGACACCTTTTAAGACTTTCTCTACCCTTATGGTCTGGTGGACTGGACGGAGAATTCTTTGGCTATACGTCCAGTCCTTCGTTGTCAATCTTGACCTGTACCTTGTTGTCTGACCAAGGTTTATCCTTTTCCTCAGGCAGTTCCGACATATAACAGTGGGACGAACAAATTGAAGATACGTCTCATGTAGTATTCTTTACGACCCGACCTTCTTCGTGTTCGACCTTAGTTCTAACGACCCTCTTTATAGTTATTGGAGTCTATACGTCTACTGTGGTGGGAATACCGTCTTTCACTTCTCCATAATTTTTCGGAGAACTACTTTCACTTTCTCCTCTCACTTTTTCAACCGAATTTCGAGTTGTAAGTTTTTTGCTTCTAGTACCGTAGACCAGGGTACTGAAGTACCCTTTAACTACCCCTTTGTCACCTTTGTCACAGAGTGAAATAAAACCCCCCGAGGTTTTAGTGACGTCTACCACTGACGTCGGTACTTTAATTTTCTGCGAATGAGGAACCTTCCTTTCAATACTGGTTGGATCTATTGTATAATTTTTTGTCTCTGTAATGAAACGGTTGTTTCCAGACAGATCAGTTCCGATACCAAAAAGGTCATCAGTACATACCTACACTCTCAACCTGACACTTCTTCCGACTCGCGGCTTCTTAACTACGAAAACTTCACACCACAACCTCTTCTGAGAACTCTCAGGGAACCTGACGTTACTATAGGTTGGTCAGGTAAGATTTCCTCTAGTCAAGACCCACAAGAAACCTCCCTTACTACAATTTCAACTTTGAGGTCATGAAACCGGTGGAGTACGCTTCTTAACTGAGTAACCTTTTCTGAGACTACGACCCTCACTAACCCCCGTCCTCCTCTTCCCCTGTTGTCTCCCACTCTGCCGACCTACCGTAGTGGTTGAGCTACCTGTACTCAACTCACTTGAGGTCCTCAACCACTACCTGTCCCTCCGGACCGCACGACGCTAAGTACCCCAGCGTTTCCCAGCCTGTGCTGACTCGACTTGACTTGACTTGACTTGAAACGTACACACACACACACATATGCTTCCATCCGTATCTAATTCAAGATATGTCGAAATGGTAGATACAACTGAGTCTATAGGTGGTGGTTTCCGTTATATAATTTCTCAAAATTATGGTGTTCCTAGAACGTGTAACGGGAAAATATCTATGGAGAGGAATTGGGACCATTCGTGATTAGACAGGAAAGATAGAATTTTACAAGAGTAAAAATTTTACAGTATAACTTATATTTACTTTAGTATATAATCATACAATGGAAAACTCACATTGGAAAAACAACTTTAGGGTGGATTCAACAACGGAGGTGGTCACTCAAAAAGTAAGGAAAAATGACGTATCACTACATTGACTCTTAGAATTATGATATTCGCCACACGATAATAGTCTACGGTGTCCTAGAGGATAGTGTTGAATAAAATTCTTTAGTATAGTGTCACTGAGATTGGTAGTCCTTAATACAATACTCTAACTATATCCGGTAACGACAAAAGTTCTCATATTACCATTGAAGTACTTATAGTAGGACCACACCGAGTCCTGTCAGAAAGGTTATCTTTTATACATTATAAGTTTTTTGTAAAGTAAACAATACACGAAATAGTAAACCAGTTGTGCTAAATTAAACTTGAATTCTCTGTCTTTGTCAGTGGAACCCACCTCCTTTGGGTCTTCTGAAGACTGCAAGAAGAGATGACCCTATAGAAGGTCGAGTTGGTCCCGTCTCACGGACCACAACCACGCACTTCTCGATTCCACTTTTGGTCGATAGACTCCTCCCGTGGGCCCGCTCGTCAGAAAGTACCTGAATGGGAACACAAACCTTTTTGAAGGACAACTTCTTGTCCCTCATAGAATCACATGGTTCTATTATAGCGGGGAAGTCTCGTCAATCGTTTGACACTTCCTTTTCCTTCTGACTCCTTTTGATGTCTAAATCCTGTGCAAATTGGAGTGTTAACGACTTTGTCGATTCCACAAAGTCTTTTACACTTTGTCACACGAGAGTGTTTCGTGACAAGATTTTTTCCTTTGATTTTTTGTTAACACGTTTAAGTATTCTTAAGAATTTATATTATCTTGAACAAAGGAATCACTACAATTAAGAACCATTCCCTTATCCCCGTTATATTCGTATCCTTTAGTTCAATCTGCATCTAAATATCTACCCTTCTACATGTAAACTGGAAAATACATAAAAATTAGTTAATTTTACACTAGATTCTTAGACATTTATCCTCATCTTATAAGTACCCGTTGATCCTTTTAGAGTTATCGTTTAAAGTAACCAAACGTCTACCGTGTATATACACTAAAATATTTTTATCTAGTCTTTCTTGTCCTCTCTTTACCTCTCATCAAATAAAGACACCGTTTCTTTTTATTGCAGATCTAGGGGTTTGATTCGTTAATAAAAGGATAAAGACGTCTTTCACGAATATATAATCAATCGTCAATTCTATTTAGAGAGAGAAAAAAAAAAAGTTAAATTGTGTGTTCGTTTAAAGTCAAACACAGGAACCTTATCTAAGGAGTGAAAATACGGAAGAAGAAGAAAAAAATGTCACGTTTTTCCTTATACCTCTTATTATTACTCTCTGGACTTACTCCGACTTTGTAGGAAATCTCCAGTTGATAAGTCCGGGACAGTCGTAGAGATTGAGTCGCACAGGTGTCGGTGAAGGCGACGAAGAGGTACAAGAGTGTCTCTTTTAGCCTTTGAGTCTCCAATAGAGTGAGAGGAAAGAGAGAGGCAGGTCAGTATCGGTGCAGTCAATAATTTAAGAGAAGTATGGTCAGAGAAACCAGGGTCAGGTGAAGAGAAAGAGTGTCAACGGTGTTAGAGAAAAGTCCGAGAGTGACGGAAAAAAAGAAGGAAGGAACGTATATTGTCTTGAACAAAGGAATCGCTTCAATTAAGAACCATTCCCTTATGCCCCTTATATTCGTATCCTTCAGTTCAATCTGTATCTACATATCTACCCTTTTACATGTAAACTGGAAAATACAAAAAAATTAGTTAATTTTACACTAGATTCTTAGACATTTATCTTCATCTTATAAGTACCCGATGATCCTTTTAGGAAAATCACGTCCTTGAAGAACTGACCGGAGAGGGTGAGGTCAGGACACTAGATAGGATCTTACTAGAAAAATTTCGTTTACAAATTAGTCCCCCGTGAAGACGAAGGTGAGGAAGTTTCAAAGACATAGCATGAGTCCTTTTTTTTTAGATTTGAGAAATCAAGTCGCGTGCTTCGAGACGTGTCGGATGGGGGTAGATGGTAAGGACATGGACGTGTGCACAAGGTGGTAGACCGGAAGTCTGTACGACGAGGAATAGTGAGTTTACAAGAAGGTCAGAAATTTTGTGTTGAATTCTAGGAAGAAGATTCAAGCCGATGAGGACGAGGGTATAGTCAGAGTAATTTAAATAGACAGAATGTAGGAATAAAATGGATAGAATGAGTAAGTAAGTGAGTTGTTTGTAGACTCACGGATATACACTGTCCATAATATAGCAGTAATACACTACTACTAAATATACAGAGAGAAGGGGTGAACTTACGTTTGAGGCACCTAAGACCCAAGTTAAATTTATATCACAGATCACCTATCTGCCTACCTCTATAAATTCCTATCGACTGTCACAAAGAATATTCGTAGTGTTTAAAAAATATAATTAGTAAAATACATCTTTTTAAAGATTCTATATAAGATTGGAGGGACGTAAGATTTTTTTTTTTTGATGGCTCTGACGAACTGAGAAGATTTACTGAGGAATACGATAAGAAACTTCATAAATTCAAAAGGGAGATGTAAAAAGACAAAGGAAGGAACGATCATACTTTAGTAACCAGTGAATCATGACAACAGTCATACGGTGGACTCCGTCGACGAGAAGATTGTGGTAAGACTAGACAATGTTCAAACCTCCGGTGTAACACTTTTAACGATATTGACATTGTCTTTGTTTAACGATATTGTTTTGTGTCTAAGTCTTGCTCCAGGACTTCTGAAAGAAGACTCTTACCAGTACTTAAGATCCTACCCTTAGTATTACCGTTAATAAAAACGGACGATTCTAACGAAAGGAAGTACTAAGCAACTCGAAATCTGTCTTTACCATAATTACGTACCATAACATTTTCCGTTTAGTGTTCCAGTTAAATTAATTTTTAGACTGTGCCAGGTACATGAGAAGTCATATACTTTTCTCGTACTCCGAAACCTCTGTCTATTTATGTCCGGGTTTAGAAACAAGTAAGAAACCCACTGGAAACCGATAGAGGGAATTAAAGTGGATATTCTAGATATTGGACTTTTTATCTCTATTTCAGTGGGAAGAATGACTGAACAAACGTTTATCTCATTCTATTATTAAATTTATCAGTTGTCAGTACATGTAAATTTTTAGACAACTCTCGTTGCGAGTACAATTCACCTGAATGGTGTCATTTTATTTTCTTAAAATTTCTTTTATTAAATTCTCATCAACGGATAAACTGTAAAGGAGAACGTTTTTACTCGTGGACGTTTTATTGTATCCCCATATGAAGTTATTATTTATCTTTCAACTTCAAAGTCGTTTTACTATCTAGTAATTTTAAAGTGACCCGTTTAGAATATTTAGGAAATTTACATACGATAGTCACGGAGAATGTTCGTTAGAACACTGGAAACGATTAAATCCTAATATCAGAATGAGTCCGAGGACAGTCCTCGAGAGGGAAGATGAGACTCACCAAGAAGAAGGGACTGTCTGGTGGTCCGGTAAAAACCTCTCCCAAAACAATAAACCTGAGATTTTGACACAACTCGTAAGTATAGATTATTGAGTAAATTAGTGTGATCTGTCCCAAAAAAAAATTACAATAGAATTAAAATAAATAAATAAAAAACAATAGAATTAAAATTTCACTCCATATTAACTGTTTATTGTAATATAATCAAACTCCAGGTGTTGTACTAAAGTTTTAAACATAATAATGTTTTACTGGTGGTGTTATTCAGATCCATTGTAGGGAATGGTACGTATCAATGTTTTAAAGAAAAAGAACACTATGGAAAATTCTAAATGAGAGAATCGTTGAAAGTTTATACATTATGTCATGATAATTGATATCAGTGGTACCATTTGTAGTGTAGGGATACTAGATAAATAAAATTTTGACCTTTAAGCGTGGAAAACTGAAGAAGTGCGTAAAGTGGGAGGAAGGGTGGGAGGTCTGACATGACAAGAATGTGTGTCAAATGTCTATCCTTTTGACTCCGTCTTCAAATTCGGCTCAACAAGTCGTACTATCGGTGATCGGGCACACCGTACACTCGTAAATTTTACATCGAACAGACTTAACTCTACAGTCCCACTTCATGTGTACTCTAAAGTTTGTGACTTGTGTTTAATTTTCCCACATTTGATAGAGTAATTATACTCAAATGTAACTAACGTACTACTTTATTGTAAACGTATATAACCGTATTCACTTTATGTAATAATTTCAACTAAATTAAACAAAGAAAATGAAAGAAATTGTACCGACGATCTTTTAAAATTTAGTGAATACACAGAGTATAATACAAAGGCATTCTGTTGAGACCAAATTCGTTTAATGCGGTCTAGTGGGACCATCACAGTCTCCGTCCCAATCTTTGTTCGCCAGATCCCCTGAAGGGACCACAGGTCACCCACCTGGCGACCCGCCAATTCTTTAGGTGAAAGTTACGTCCCCTACGTCCAACCTAGGGACGAGGAGCCCCTTGATCCTAGGGTGTATGACACTCATTGACTTGGACCGGACGGCGTTGATGACTCGGACGTACTTCGTTGGTTCTAGGAAACCGACGTTGATTCTGGGTTGTGTCGGTCTATTTGTTTATAGTTTTCCTTTTCTTTCTGGGGGCACGAGTCCAGACCAGAGTCTCGTACTCGAGACGTGATGACTTATTTCGTGAATGACCCCGACCCGTGAATTTCACTTTCACTTAAGCAAGTCAGCACAGGCTGAGAAACACTGGGGTACCTGACGTCGGATGGCCCGAGGAATCAGGTACCTTTAAAAGGTCCGTTCTCATGACCTCACCTCACGGTAAAGGAAGAGGTCCCCTAGAAAGGCTGGGTCCCTAACTTGGGCCCAGAAGGTGTAACGTCCGTCTGTGAAATGGTAGACTCGGTGGTCCCTTCAGACCCGTGTAACACCTTCGTATTTAAATCGTTTACGTCAAAGGAAGATATAAGTAATTATTGTACGGGGAAAAGGATTTGGAGACGACAGAAGATTTGATGAATTATCTATAACGGACTAAATTAAAGATATCATTCGGATGACCAATAGACGATAATAATAGGGGCATGTCTGTTCCTATACCGTCAGATCTCTTCAATTCAGGGAACCGGTTCTAGTGTTTTGGCCACTCCTCAATTTAATAGAGTCTTATGTAAGTAATCGTTCCTAGCATTGTAAGTCACGTAGATTTGACGAACTCTGTTGCGATGGCCCGTACGAGACACCTTGGTCAAGTCAAGTCAAGTCAAGTCAACGAGTCAGCACAGGTTGAGAAACACTACGGTACCTGAAGTCGTACAGTCCGGAAGGGTTCGGATGGGTTTGAGTACAAGTAGCTCAGTCACTACGGTAGGTTGGTAGAATAGGAGACAACAGGGGAAGAGGAGGGCGGAAGTTAGAAGGGGTCGTTGTCCCACAAAAGGTTACTCAGTCAAGAAGCGTACTCCACCGGTTTCATAACCTCAAAGTCAAAGTTGTAGTCAAGAAGGTTACTTATCAGTCCTGACTAAAGGAAGCCCTACCTAACCAACCCAGAGGAACGTCAGGTTCCCTGAGAGTTCTCAGAAGAGGTTGCGGTGTCAAGTTTCGTAGTTAAAAAACCGTGAGTCGAAAGAAATATTAGGCTGAGAGTGTAGGTATGTACTGGTGACCTTTTTTGTTTCGAAACTGATGTACCGGTAAACAACCATTTCATTACAGAGACGAAAAATTAGACGACCTCTTCCTTTACCGTTGGGTGAGGTCATGAGAACGGACCTTTTAGGGTACCTGTCTCCTCGGACTATCCGATGTCAGATACCCCAACGTTTCTGAGCCTGTACTGACTCACTGAAGTGAAGTGAAATCCAACCAGTATCGAAAAGAAGGTTCCTCTTTCGCAGAAAATTAAAGTACCGATGTCAGTGGCAGACGTCACTAAAACCTCGGGTTCTTTTATTTCAGAGAGTGACAAAGGTAACAAAGGGGTAGATAAACGGTACTTCACTACCCCGGTCTACAGTACTAGAACCAAAATACTTACAACTCAAAATTCGGTTGGAAAAGTGAGAGGAGAAAGTGAAAGTAGTTCTCCGAGAAATTAAGGAGAAGTGAAAGACGGTACTCCCACCACAGTAGACGTATAGACTCCAATAACTATAAAGAGGGTCGTTAGAACTAAGGTCGAACACGAAGGAGGTCGGGTCGCAAAGAGTACTACATGAGACGTATATTCAATTTATTCGTCCCACTGTTATATGTCGGAACTACCTGAGGAAAAGGATAAACCTTGGTCAGACGACAAGGCACAGGTCAAGATCGACAACGAAGGACTGGACCCAGATTCAACAAACTCTGCTGACATGACCCGTACAAGACACCTTCCTCATATAGATCCATTGACAATTCTGTTAGACGTCAGTCAGTCCTCCAACTTTAGTTCAAAGTCTTGGGACATCAGTGCTCTGTATTGGAGTCTTTTTATAGTTATTTATTAGCGACGGTATAAAGAAGACAGTATTCAATATGTAGTAAAGGTTATACTTAATTACGATTGGTTATATAAATTTTAAACATTACACTAGTTAGTTTTATAAAGGTTAAACCATATGTTCAATGAAACATCATGGAACATACGGTCTATCGATCATGAACGGTAAAATGTCAGTCACATTATTAATAAAATATATCCTATAAAACCTTGAAAAGTCGAAAGTTTTAACTGTAACTTCTTCTTTACTTAAATTCTACGGGAATAATATTTATGAACTCTATTAAGTCTCCCCTCTAGTATAGTTATTAGTAAATTGTTAATGATTAACAAAAGATTAAAAGTTTTTTAATTAAAACACAGATCATCACTTCTTTGTTGTTCTTTTATGGAACGAAGTTACCTCGAATACAAGATCGGTCCGCTTACCATCCCCTCTATCTATAATGTTTACTTATACATTATACTTATACTTATAAGTCCACCAATTTCCCCGATACCTCTTTGGGTTTATTCTTATTTCTGTATCTCTTACTGTCCTCTCCCCACCTACCTTTACCCCGATAAAAATTATCCTCTTAGACCCTTCAAGAAAGACTACACGACTGTAAATGTGTCCCTGGATTTACTTCACTACTTCGTTCGAAACGTCAATAAAACCCCTTCTCTTAAGGTCCGTCCCCCCTTCCGTCGACGTTTCCTGGATTCCTTCCTCGTTTTTCGATTACACCGGTTTTACCTGACTTGTGCCCATCGGCTACTCCAGTCTCTACACACTCCACCCCGTCTCCGTCTCCCGACCTATCCGGAGTCATCCCTGAAGATCGAAGTAAAACTAACTGTGACTTTCAGTGACCTCCAAAATCTCACCTTCCCACTCTTTAAGACGTAGTTCGAGAATGACGAAATACCTCTTATCTAACATCCGTCGTTCTTACCTTCATCCCCGTCCCCGTCAATTCTCGAATGGTGTTTACGGGTCAAGACCTTCAAACCATGAAATCTGATCCTACCATGGTCACGTCCACTATTCTTTCCAGTCCAAACCCAATAAAAACCTCGATTCCGACTGTTTTGGACTAACCTATACTCTATACCCCTTTTCTATCGTCAATTTGACCGGACTTACGTCTCCTGAAACAGAAGTAAGTAAGTAGACGAGTAGGAAAGCATCCCAGACTTGAGACGGTGAACAGTGGACGCGGGTTCGGTTTTGAGTACAAGTATGTTTCATTAGAGAGAAGAAGGGCCTAACAAAAAACTCACTACAACGACACCAAAAAATTTTCTATTAAAAAGGGAAATTTTTTGTTCGATGTAGATGTTTTTTATAAAAAATTCCTTTATCTCCCTTTTAATAGGACCAATGTAGAGGGATTTAGATGATGATTACAAAACATATAAGCAAAGGATCATGAAACGTTCTATGTTGTATAAAAATGTATTACTGTAATAACCCGTATTAGATAGTAGAATAACGTATAAATCGAAACGGAAAACAGATCTATCATAAGTTTTCATTGTAAATATTACCAATGATAAAATTAGTGATAAGACGAACACCGAGGAAGGTCAAGAAGGAATAAATAATATTCGTCGGGACTTCCTTACAAAGATTAAAACCTAATATTAAAATGTGGTTTAAAAGTTTAAACCTAACGACCCAGTTTTTATTACTTATTAAACGGATTATTGAATTGTAAGTAAATTTTATATTGATAATTTATAAACATATTTATTCTGGTTTTAATTTGACTTCAACCACTTGTATTTTTTAAAAACCTCCGGATCTGTAGATTTAAAAGTCATTTTGTAGGGTCTTCTTATTAGAAAGAGTTTAAAGAACAAATTATCCACTTTTCCGTCGAAATTTGAAGATCATGATACCGAAATGGTAAATAAAGTTTTCATTGCGTGAATTTTACAAAATCTTTACAACTTTTTATCTTCATCCTTTTTGTGAAATGAGGTGGAAGTTTCAGTGATTATCTGATAATCACCTAAAAGAACGTCAGTTAAAAAATTACGACTAATAAAAATAAAAATTTTTTGCCTAACTTTTTGTTATTGCAAAAAGGATCTGTTCCTTTACCGTCGGGTAAGGTCATAAGAACGGACTCTTTAAGGCACCCGTCTCCTAGGACCACCGATGTCAGATACCCTAGCGTTTCTCAGTCTTTACTCGCTGACACGTACGACATCGCAGTACAGGACCTTACCTCATGTCAGTGTCGAAGTCCAAAGGTCCTCTGTTTCAGCATGACCGAATTGACTTCTTGCATAGGGCCTCTTTCGTGTCGTGTGGTCAAGTGTCTTAAATTCGTCCATCTCCAACGATTAGGGCTACGGGACTCTTGTGACCATAAAGTCTAAAGCACCGACCAAGAAACCTTCCGACTTAACGAATTATAAAACTAACATAGACTACTCAGTCTTTAGGGTTTGGTGTAGGTACAATGGATTTGTAATTTAGGTCTCGTCGGTTTTTTTTTTTTTTAACAAAAGGACGATATTTATGTTAAAGTGTTAGGTCAAATAAGTAAATTGTAGAAAGGTATGTCAAAAGTACGACGACGACGACTCAGCGCAGTCAGCACAGGCTGATACACGCTGGGGTATCTGCCGTCGGCTGGTCCGAGGAGACAGGGACCCTAAGAGGTCCGTTCTTGTGACCTCGCCCAACGGTAAAGGAAGAGGTTACGTATGTACGTACGATTCAGCGAAGTCAGCACAGGCTGAGACACTCTGGGGTACCTGTCGTCGGGTGGTCCGAGGAGGTAGGTGTCCTAAGAGATCCGTTCTTATGACCTCACCCAACGGTAAAGGAAGAGGTATGTCAAAAGTATTTGTATGAATTTATTTTTTGAAAAGAAAAGAAAAAAAAAAAAAATCGGTGACTCAAAAACCCTATAATCAGAGGACTGGTCTCTAACTTAAACCCCGGGGTCGTCACTTTCAAAACTCAGGATTGGTGAACTGGAGGTCCCTTAAGGGTAGGGTTGACTGAAAAATTTACTGACAGTCAACCCTACTTTACCTTACCTTAAATGAGCCTACAATTATGCTAGACGGAAACTGATAACGATTGGGTGGGTAGTCTCAAATTCGTCCAATCGGGTAGTTCGAGTCATCAACAAAATCGGCAAGAAGGAGTCGTTCGATAATCGCAGATGACTTGTCAAAAGGTTTTATTCTTCCGATATATTCAAAGATACGATCTGAGAGATGTCAAAGGAATTGATAGGTGGATAATATAAATCACAGAAATTAAGATAGAACCACGATGTAGACAAGAATACATCGGAAAGGTTAAGTATACAACAAAAGGTGAAAATTTATATAACCATTCAGTAGTGTATGTGTAAAATTTCAACACATATTAGAAGTAGTAGAAATAATTTTTTCGTTACAAGTGATTTCTTGCAATATTTTATATGTTCCCCTTTTTTTCCTTAGGTTCTCAACATTAAGTTCGTTGTTACGATTAAGGACCGTACTACACTTGTCGGTTGAGCAGTCTTTTCAGGGACTACGACCCTTTCTAACTCTCGTCTTCCTCTTCTCCCGCAGTCTCTTACTCTACCGACCTACCGTAGTGGTTACGTTACCCGTACTTGAACCCGTTTGAAACCCTCTACCACTCCTTCTCCCTCCGGACCGCACGACGTCAGGTACCCCAGTGTTTCTCAGTATGTGTTTGCCCACTGACTTGTTGTTAGCAGTAGAAGAAATAATTTTTTCGTTACAAGTGATTTCTTGTAATATTTTACATGTTCCCCTTTTTTCCTTAGGTTCTCGACATTAGGTTCGTTGTTACGATTAAGGGCCGTATGTGACAAGATGTATAAAAAAGAAAAACCGGTGCGATACGACGTACACCAAACGGGCTGGTCCCTAGTTTGGTTACGAGGAAAGTCACCTTCGTGTCTAAGAATTAGTGACCTGGTGGTCCGTTCAGGGGAGGGGGACGGAAAAAAAAAATTACATACATATATACGGGAAACGTCAAGTGGTATTTAGTACAATAACCATTAGTTGTTAACTCTTATTGGATTTAAAAGTAGAACTTCCCTTTTTATTTCGACGGAGGAACTTACCTTCAAAGTATAACAACATTTCAAAAAGAGTTTCCTCACGTCCTTCGGAGTGGACAAGTCAAGTCCTTTCCCTTTTCTGTTTCACTCTCTTCCGACTACGACCTACAGTTTCTTTTACCTTTCTCATTCAGTTCCAGTTTCTCCTTCCTGTCCGAAGTCTCCGGGACCCAGGAGTCGACGACAACGAAGAGTAGAACGTAGACCGGAGGACGGCCTGTGGTCGCGGACGGGAGGTGGGGGGTGGGAGGAGGAGACAGGACGGGAACTCCTCTGTGTGTGATTCTGCACCACTCGGATGTGAGGGTGAGGACACGATTGGCGTCCTACGTTTAGGGGCACTCTAAGTCCGACCATGACTCACTAGGGAATTCGAGGATTACTAGTCGGAACAAAATCCCTTGAAGGAACACAAACCCTCTGTAAGAGTGAAGTTATTTTCTAGTTTCTTTAGAGAACGGTGTCCTTATGTGTCAAACTTATCAAATGAATACAAGTTACAAGGTACTTTATTACTTTGAGATATCTTTGACATACGAAGTATAAATATAAGATGAAATATTTTGTAATAACAGACACGACCATTTTGTACCCAAAACTACATTAAATTTTAACTTTAGAATGAGGACTGAAAGGATGAATGATTAACACCCTTGAAGTAATTCGTTAAATTAAGAGATTTGAAGTTAAAGAAATCTACTTTACTTCGATTATCAAGGGTTGACGTTTACATTCAGAATTTACTTTGCTATATAAAATTTACTGATTATCTTACGGTCGTCTATCAAAAAAGTTTTAGAAATAAAGAAGAGTGTTGATATTAGCACAGAGTACACATAAACAACGTTGACTTAATTTATCTAATCGTATATATTTGTACTCATATTTAGGAAACGGTCGTATCCGTAGACTCCTAAAAACGTTCCCTCTGTCTTTAACGGCTCCAGGAAGTCACAGCGTTTTACCACGAATCGTGATAGTGAGTGTACAGTCATGGGATCCAATACCTCAGATGGACCCACGTACAGTTTCCTTTCTTTCCCTGACTCTTAAAGTCTCACCGGTCATCCTGTGTCGAGATCCTTAAAAGGGCACACAACGGACTCTGGGACGTGATGACTTAACTGTGTCCTCAAACGTAATCCGTAGTTGAGATCCCTGAGATTTATATTTAGACCGAGTCCGTCTCGTAAATTCTTTCTCTTCTCTTTATTAACAGGACGTAGTAGGAATTTACTTGAATCCCAGGTTCTCCCCTCTCTTATACTTCGTAATTTTCAACGAGTCTTAAAAAAATACTACTTAATCGTTACTACCCAGGGGAAGATTACTACCCAATCGTCACTCCTATAATAAAGACCTTGTTACATAAAACTTTGAAAATAGAAATGAAAAATAAAATGGAAAACAGTGATTTTCTTCTCGAAGTACGAGTGTAACGGTCGTTTTAAGTCCCGTGACGGACCGACCAGAATAGATATCTGTGTCCTTCTCTCTTTTACTCCACTAAAGTCTTTCTACTATGGCACACGGATTTTTATAGGAGGATGGGGACTTTAAGATAAAGTCTTCGAGGAACATTTTACGGATCATGTCACGATCGTGTATACATAATTGACCGGTTATACACTGCCGATACAGATAACGGTATATTATACATATTTTAATATATAATACAAATGAAAATAAAAAAAACTGGTACGACGTTCGTACGTCCTAGAACTATGGGGTTGGTCCCCAACTTGGACACGGAGAACGTCACTTTAGAGGTTCAGAATCGGTGACCTGACGGTCCCTTAAGGGACAAAAATAGAAATGTCAAAACACAGAACCTTCTCTTCATGAAATTCTACAAATTCCAGTGTAATAAGACGAGTCTTGGGAGGTCACCGAAGAGTAGACGAGATCTTATTTTTAATTTTTTTTTTTACAAAACGTCATTGGAGGAATGGGGGTTCCTGGCGATAGTGGGCTAGAGGTCGAGGCACGAGTCGGAGTGGGAGATGGCGCGACAGGGGATAGCTGAGGCGTCGACGTCACACTCGGAGCGTGGAGTCATCGGTTCCGTGTGAGGGTGGCGTCCCGAAAGCGTAAACGAGAAGGACCTGAATTTTGGCTCGGAGGGGTAGAGTATAGGACGTTCCAGAAGTGAGTCGACAGCAGAAAAGTCACTGTGGTTGGGAAGGACCGAAACAAAAGGAGGTATCTTACACAGTATTAGGTTTTATCACATACACACAAAGACATATCTAACGACGGAGGAAGGTGATCACGCAATTCAAGTCTTCCCGTCTATATATAAAATAACGACTACGAATCGGTAACTATCGATGTGTCATTTACAAACGGTTTTCTTATTTACTTACTTAGTATATATCACGGCGAACTTTACGTAATAGATTCTGTTATAAAATCATTTTCATTTTAGAACTCTCCTTCGTACTCTTAGTCTACCCTGTAGGTTCCTCCATTTCTCGTGCCTGGTCTTGTCAGAATCTTTAGTTTTCTATTTGAGCAGATGGACTAGAAAAACGTCTTTCAGTTCGGAGAAACCACCCGGTCTTTGTTATGACGTAATTAGATCCGTTAACTTCTTGTGGATTTGGAGTAGAGTCTTTAAGGTGACATAATTTTGGGATAATACCTGAAGGGACCACCAGGGTACCGATTTCGAGATACGAGAGTTACATCCCCCAGACCCAAGGTAGGGACCAGTCCCTTGATCCAGGGTGTACGACATTAATTCTCAAACGTATGGTGTTGATTTTTTTTTTTAGAAGTCCGGAGTTGATTTCTAGAACCTTCGACGTTGATTTTTTTTTTTTTTTTGTGTGTGTGTGTGTTATTTATTTAGTTAGTGAGAAAACACCAGTAAAGAGTAAGTACAATTATCTAGAGAGGAAAAGGAGATTCTCGCGATCTCGGCTTTCTCTTTTTAACGAAGTTCCCGGACCTTCCCTTACTGAATTGATTTATATCGGTGTAGCATGTCATTCTTTATTTCTGACACATTCAGACGGTTTTATTCTACGATAGTTGTTCCCTGTGTAAGACAACAAGGAATAAAGTTGGAACTTTACCCTTTTAAATTCTTTGGTTCTAAACGTTAAGAGATAAAAGTATATTATTAATCTGTAAATTTTACTAGAACATAAACCTGGTAGAAAAGGTTCACACTTGACCTATAAATTTCCGTCTCCGATGCACTGAGGTCTGTTTTTATGTGACATAGTATAACCCTCGGTACATACGGAAGGGTCGACGACGTCCTTGTAAACAGTACGCCACTGTCGTAAGAAGAGTGAAGACTATCGTGCGTGTGGGAGTGTGGTCATGGGTCCCGGAGAAGTTCAGAGACACAGAGACACTTCAGTTAAAAGTTCTTGCGAAACTCTAATTTTGTTACATTCTTTCCAGAATTCGAGGGAGGATTAAAAAGTTCCATAAAGTTTCCATTCATATCCTAGTCCTCTCTGTAAAGTTACTATGTGTCTAACCCCGACCTCCACATCACTTTTGTTTGTGAAGAGGACGGGACGTGTCCCAGAGTATCGGAATCCTAATTTGTGGTCGAAATCTACGGTTGATTTCGTCTCAACAGGTTTTGCACGGGACCTTTTGAAAATTAATATTGAGAGAGAAAGAACCGTATCCATTCAATTCTTCGTCACTACCTCACTTTCCGATAAAATTCCTACCACAAGAAAAAAATGAATCTGTAGAATCCCCTTCTCTTTAATTCATATTTATCTCTCCCTCATACAACCTTCGTCTGATATCCAATGGGGGTCTTCCCTTATACTACACCCCGTATTCGTTCATCTTCTTCGGTCTACTAAGGTTATTACACAACATACTCGATTATTATGTGAAGGTACATATTAGTACTCTGTCTGTACTCTTGTTACCAGGAGTTTGACACCAGGGACCTGGTCGCCGTAGAGGTAGTCGACCCTTGAACAAAGTCCACGTCTCACAGTCAGGGTGGGGTCTGGATGACTTAGTCTTTGGGACGTCCATCTCGGGTTGTTCAAATGCGTCGGGGAGTTCCTCAGACGATGTGTGATTTCGAACTCTTGGTGACTTGATCACTTCGACCCGGGACGCGTCCTCAAAACGCCGCAATGCCTCGAAGTCCTAGTAGTGGACCACTATCTAGTGTCGGAGATTGAGGTACGAGTCTGGTCCGAAAAGTAGTCAGGAACACCCGAACATTTTCTTTCCTTTTCTCCCTTCCCTCCTGATATAAATATATAGAGTTTCTTCGTCTTGAATCGTCAACGGTAGTAAGTAGAGAGTACAGAACCTAAAACAATATGAGCTCGTTTAAACGTTTCTCTATATTTGATGATACATATTGTTCATTGTTCCTGTATAACATATCGTGTCCCTTTATCTCGTAATAAAATGTTACTGAAATTTACCTCATATTAGAAATATTTATACCTGGTATAACATGTGAACTTTGATTATTTTATATTGTTGATATGGAGTTAAACCTTTTTTTGTTTACATGTCTTTTTAATTGGTTGTGGTAAGTTTGACATACTTCACCCATACGTATTGTAAAATGACTCAACTTTAGTCACATCTACGTAATAAAAACGTTCCACTAAAATTAAAAAATAAATACGAAAATGGAAATAGATACTTCCTATACTCCGATGACGAAGTAAAAGCGAACCAAATACATGTGTGAGGGTACATAGTCAAATCGGTTATACGAAAAGTAAAAATACGAAATATTAGAAAGACACACAAAGGAAGAGTCACCGAATTTTTATCTTTTATTGATTGAACTAAAAATACTGTTTGTCACCGTTCTCGTAAACTTAGAGGACGTCTTTTGTCGTGACTCACGATGGTACACGATTTAAGTTAAGTTTATTGTTGTTTCTTTTTTTCTCAGTCAGGGTTAAGACATCTCTGTTGGTAGTGTACTTCATTAAATTCCTTTAATCATTCTTCGTGGTGCCATGAATTCACTAATCTCTTATGTGTCGTTTCTTCACTAGTCTTATCCTTCCGAGGGACTTCTTTTAATTCAAAACCTAGTCGTAACTCTCCTTCACTATCTATACCTAACCGTCTCTCATCCTATCAGTAAGGTCCAAATGTCTTACCGGAAAGGTTTCCGAGTTTCTCTCCTTGATCGTTCAGTATACGACCCACGATAAACGGTTAATTGAACCGAGTTCTTCTTCCAGTACGATCCCTTATTGTTTTCAACTCCAACCTCTCAACTGTCATTCGGGTCTTACGATTTGACTCTCTATGCCATTGATCATTTGTCCCTGAGAACTATCTAAATATTACTCCGTCACTACACTATTTTTGTTAATTTTTTTTTCAACTGTAGTGTTTACGTACGACTACATCTTCATTTTAGGTGTCCAAATATAACAACCGTTCTATTCAGTAAATCTCGTCCTTAACAACACTTATTCTGTTTGAATAAACGTGATAATATAGTGAGAGGAAAACAAAGATGTGAATTAGACGAAATATTGAGGGGATAAGGGAGTCGTAGTGATACATTTTATTAAGAGTACATTCAGTCTATCCTGAATCGTTGGTTTATTCTTGTTTGAACCCGACCTTTTTTTAGAGATTGTGTGGTTTAAAGATAGTACGTTTTCATCGAGTCCAAAAAACCTTGGTTACGATTGTGACGTAAAGACTAGATGTAAAGACTTGGAGCCGAACGGAAGTCGACACTTCCGAGATGGTGAAGTGCAATTAGTTCGGCCACTTCAGCGACAAAACGATGTAGGAAACACACGTTACAGTCAAAATAAATTCTGAACTCAAAGCGGTAGAAATTGACCTCGTCGTGGTTTCGACCTTTATCGAGAATTTTTAGAACCATAAAATCTTTACAGTTTCTATAATTTATCCTCCCTTTTACACTACGATAGGTCAGGTCATGATTAGGACTCGAAAGAAGAACAAAAACTATCAGATCTGCGTATTCTTCCGTAGATATTAACTCGAGGTTAACAAGTGAGACCCCAGGTAGATATAGTTCCTATGGTACCACTTAAATTGAGTTCTCGTCTCAACTCCTTATTATTTAGTCACATCCTTCAAACGGTTCTGAAGTGTTGGACCTCCACTACTAGAGTTTCTCCTTGAAAAGGTTTGGTCAAATCCTGAGATTCTCGATCCCTCTTGTTTCATAAATTTTTAGTCTTGAGTACCAGAAGTAAGTCATGTACAATTCCCAGTCGTGATTGAAAACCGGTTTTCATGTGTCTTTTCTCTAAAACAAAACCCTTTCATTCGGTGATCCTACCACTCTTTTCTTCACATTCCTAAAGGATGAACTATATTTGGTTTCTTTTAGTGACCCATCGGAGGACCGGTCGTCTGCGGTAGTAAGAACATAAAAGAAGAGAGGAGAGTGATAAAGTCAAGGAGAACACACGGACACCCGGGTAGGTTATACTACCTCAGTATTTTATACATACAACTGGAACTTTTCGTTTGGTATGTACGAGTCTTTCCTCTTTCCCTCTTTTTCTCTCTCTCCTCTTTCCCTTTCTCCCCCTCTCCTGACTCTCACACTGTCAAACTAATCATGCCTCTTCGGAGGAACTAACCCTTGACCCTTGCACGAGAAGGGACTGAAGAAAAAGGTGTTAAGACTCACACTAATACTTCCATGTGAAGTCGCACGAAATCGTAAATGTCTAAGCAAACAGTGTGCTGTGCTGGGAGTATATGCAATGACAAGTGGACATCCTTCTCCCTGACGAGGATTCTCACCATCTTTTACCCGAGTCGACTCGAATTTCTTGTTCGAAAACGTCATGTAAACCCCCTAGAAAAATGGGATCCTATGTGAACTGATAAGCACCATAAAGACAATAATAAAAATTTAAATAATAAAGAATAAAGATAATATAACTACATGTAATAAGATATGGATTAAACAACTCTTAAAATAACACTTTCCTACAACTTAAAACCATTTAAGAAAAAGACGTATAAAACTCCACTGGTCGTAGAGAAAAAACTACGAAGGATACATGGTCCACGTCTAGATCCGTGACCTCTGTGGAGCAAACTTTAGGGTCGAGACTGTAAATGAACGACACACCGGAACCTGTTCAAAGAGTTAAAGAGACTTGGAGTCAAAGGAGTTTCCATTTTATATAGAGGATCCTGACAAGTCAAGTCAAATCAAGTCAGCGAGTCAGCACAGGCTAAGAAACGCTGGGGTACTTAACGTCGTGCGGTCCGGAGGGACAGGTAGTGGTTGAGGGCCTCAAGTGAGTCTGAGTGCAGGTAGCTCAGGCACTACGGTAGGTCGGTAGAGTAGGAGACAGCAGGGGAAGAGGAGGACGGAAGTCAGGGAGGGTCGTAGTCTCAGAAAAGGTTACTCAGTTGAGAAGCGTACTCCACCGGTTTCATAACCGCAAAGTCGAAGTCATAGTCAGGAAGGTTACTTGTGGGTCCTGATTAGAGGAAATCTTACCTGACCAACCTATAGTAACGTCAGGTTCCCTGAGAGTTCTCAGAAGAGGTTGTGGTGTCAAGTTTTTCGTAGTTAAGAAGCCACGAGTCGAAAGAAGTGTCAGGTTGAGAGTGTAGGTATGTACTGGTGACCTTTTTGGTATCGGAACTGATCCGCCTGGAATCAGTCGTTTCATTATAGAGACGAAAACTTATACGATAGATCCAACCAGTATTGAAAGGAAGATTCCTCATTCGTAGCAAATTAAAGTACCGACATTAGTGATCCTCACTTATTTGCGTGTCGCGAACATTGGTACGGACCGTGGCATTGGTTGACACTCATAAGAAAAATGACAATTAAGTGTGTCTGTACACATTACATTTTCTACTTTTAGTTACGGGGTAGGGTGAGACGTATGTATTGGTCACAATTATCAGACCGATCATACACAGGATAAAGATATACGTATATATTTTAAATGTGGACTTAATCCACACAATTAAGAGAATGTACTCACCCTAGTAAGACCAGAACTTGAACAAACAAGTGAATGGATACAAATAAAGTATTAGTCTTTCTTTACCTATAAGTGTTATATAGTGTATCTCAATTTATGTCCCTGAAAGGACCGTTATGTCTACAATCCTGAGGTAGGTACGAAGGTTACGTCCCCCCCGTCCAAGTTAAGGACCGGCCCCTTGATTCTACGGTGTTAATTCACCGGTTAACAAAAAAAAATGAATTTGTTTTAATTTATGTGATATGTATTTAATTCAGAGAAGGATGTATGGACCTGAAGGGACCACTGAGTCTGACATTTCTCAGACGGACGTTACGTCCTCTGGGTCCAAGTTAGGGACACAACCCTTATAAGAGACCTCTTCCCTTACCATTGGGTGAGGTCAGAAGAACGAACCTTTTAGGGTGTCTGTTCTCCTCAGACTGTCCGAGTTCAGGTACCCAGTGTTTCTCAGTCTGTACTGACTCACTGATTGTGAAGTGAAAGGTGTGTGTATGAGTATTATTTTATGCCTATCCTATCACTGAAGATCCGACGGTACTTGGTTCGACCTATAAAAGACGAATCTCTCCTATTTACACATCATTTCTTATCCCCAGAATCCATTCGACCATTTAGACAAATAAGTATCAGTAACTCCAGTCGGAAAGAAGAAATTTTCATTAGATTCTTTAGAACTATATACTATATAATTTAGACTCTGATTACGGTCTAGGTAGGTTTGGTTTTATTCAGGTATCTTTGTCTCTTGTCAGGACTCCCGACCATAATCCATCCTAGTCACTCCTTACGCTCACTTATCGTATTACGCTAATCGTCGAAGAAGAACAAGTAAGTGATTGAACATAACCTGAGAAACACTGGGGGTACTTGACGTCGTGCGGTCCGAAGGGACAGGAAGTGATAGAGGGTCCTAAAAAAGTTTGTGTACAGGTGACTCAACTACTATGGTAGGTTGGTAGAGTAAGAAACAACGGGGGAAGAGGAGGACAGGAGTTAGAAAGGGTCGTAGTCTCAGAAAATGCTCAGCGAAGAAACGTCGTTCACCGGTTTCATAACCTCGAAGTCGAAGTCGTAGTCAGGAAAGTTACTTATAACTCCCAACTAAAGGAAATCTTAACTGTCCAAACTAGAGGAACGTCAGGTTCCCTGAGAGTTCATAAGAGGTCGTGGTATTAAGTCTTCGTAGTCAAGAAGCCGTGAGTTGGAAGAAATATCTTGTTGGAAGTATGGGTGTGCTGATGACTTTTTTGGTATCGAAACTGATCTACCTGGAAACGACCGTTTCACTACAGAAACAAAAAATTATAAGACACATCCATACAATATGGAAAGGAAGGTTCCTCGTTCGTAGAAAATTAAAACACAAACGTCAGTGGTAGGGGTTACTAAAACCTCGTGTTATTTTATTTTGTACAGTGACAAAGGTAAAAAAGGTACTTCACTACCCTACGGTACTAGAATCAAAAGACTTACAACTCAAAATTCGGTCGAAAAAGAGAGAAGAGAAAACAAGAGTGGTTCTCCGAGAAATCAAGGAGAAGCGAAAGACGGTAATCTCACCATAGTAGACGTATAGAGTCTCTCGAATAAGAGTCTTGCACAAAATTAGTCTATTGATTTTGTGACTTGTGTGTTAACCCTTCTTTGTCGTATAGACTCCTAAGTAAGTCCGTAGTTGTCACTCGTTGAGCATGAGTCTTTGTCGTCCGTATAAGTCTCCATTTTTCTTTTTTTAATATCCCAGAATCTTTAAAGAGTAATCCACAGGGAAAGAAGGTCAAAGAGAATAAAGTAAAACTTCTACCTTCCAATCTAGGAAATTTCACCGTCCCCTCACTGTATGAGTCTAATGAAATCTTATACTGTGTCTACAGTTGAGTGGTCGGTAAGGTTAGTTTGGACACTACTTTCGTCAGGACAACCTCTTGGAGGGTAATCGAGTCGGACGAGGAGTCGCTGGATGTCGGGTCTCACTCCTATGACGCCCCGGGTGACCGTGTGACTGACCTCACTGACCTAAGGGGGTCCGGTCGTGTGTACACACGGAAACCGAGACCAGAGCAGTCAGTGCCAGTGTCCTCGTTCATCCAAGAACTGTACGTCTCGTATTTGGCATAATTGAAATATCCTCCCGTTTCTTTCCGAAAATCTTTATAAATCGTCCGGGAATGACTCCTAAAGTACGGGGTCGGAAGAGATATGAAGTGAGGAATGGACGACACTTGTATAGATCCTTAAATAGGATTCGTGTGTACTTTTTTTTTATTTTTTTTATCTTTTGACTTACAGTTCGTTATTACCTAACTAAGTATTTAATACCTCTATTGTATTACCGTATGGTTTATCGATAATTTTTATTCCTACGACGACGACGATTCAACGAAGTCAGTACAGACTGAGACACGCTGGGGTATCTGCCGTCGGGTGGTCCGAGGGGACAGGGACCCTAAGAGGTCACCTCACCCAACGGTAAAGGAAGAGGTTACGTACTTTCACTTTTCACTTTCACTTCAGCGAGTCAGCACAGACTGAGACACGCTGGGGTATCTGTTGTCGGGTGGTCCGAGGAGGCAGGTACCCTAAAAGGTCCGTTCTCATGACCTCACCCCACGGTAACGAAAGAGGTGATAAAACTCTCTAAACTACTTACTAATGGTATACAGTTCGTACACGGTTTACCATCCATTATAATGATAGAGATGAAACGTCTAATTTTTGGACTGAGCTTATATAAACAACTGTCTTTTTGGAAATATCATATGATGAACCATTTGTATCTTTCAATACGTTGTGATATTATTCTATATATCTCAAAACTACCTAAAGAAAAGAGTATATAAAAGATAAAAAGAGGAGTCTTAAACATAATAAATACATAGACTCTATATTATCGTCCCATTGTAAACAAAAATTATTTTTTAAATTTCAATTAAAAGTTATGAACTCTATTAAGTTTTTATTTATATAAAGGTAAGGAAATAAATCATAAGGAAGGAATGGGAATTAGTTTTTTTTTAAAAAATTAGACCTCTTCCCCGTTTATTTCAACCAAAGGAATCATTATCGTCGATTTCGAAGGTTTGTAAGAAAAACAAGAAGGGTAATGAAGGAAAATTTTGACAAACCTAAAGGACTCATTATCTATACGTATGATTAATAGCCAGGTTAAAATAAGGTACCAAAAAAGTTTTACTACTGACACTTTTACCGGACTAAGTTTCAAATTTGGTTGTTAAAATTGTCGAATTTGTTTGTTAATTCACCCAGTGGTAGAGGAGGATCTTAGACGTCTCGGAAAGGTTGTGATGTCAAATTCAAGTTCCCGGTTACAGAATAACATGTTTACAGTCCTTCTCAAGAGTAAAATTTACATTCTTAACACAAATCTCCTAAGAAGTTGAAAGATAAATATAATTTTTTTAATTTATGTTCATTACGTAAAAATTTTTATACGTTTATCCTGTCTTTCTGTATTATAAGAAACAGAAATGAAGCCAAGAAGAAGTGACTTCCCTAGTGATAATGGTTCAAAGGACACATAATAAGATTTCACACAAATTAGGTAAATTGTCGTGCATATACTATATACGAAAAAATTTCCTCTATGAGAGAAAAATTATACAAACGGGTCTACCCGAGTATGATATAATGACCAAACATTGTAGAAAAGAGACGAAATCAAATTTACGTTGTCTCATAAGTTAACATATTTATACCACCATCAAGTCGGTGATTCAGTACAGGTTGAGAACACTGGGGTACCTGCCATCGGACGGTTCGAAGAGACAGGTACCCTAAAGGGTCCGTTGTTATGACCTCACCCAGCGGTATAGGAAGAGGTCCCCTTAGAAGGACTGGGTCTCTAACTGGGATACAGAGGATGTAACGTCCGTCTAAGAAATGGTGACTCGGTGGTCCTTTCGGGACATATTTACATGGTAATACATTTATTAATCAGAGAAAGACTACTAAATCCTAAAAAGAAAATCTTCATTAAGACCTTACTCGTTTTGTCACTAGTTTTTTCTTGTAGATTTACAAATTAAGACAAATGTATTTCGTGTTTGAGTCCACTTTAATTAGATACAACTCAGGAGTGAACCACTTCCCTCACTCTCTCCAAAGATCCCATGAATAGACAAAAAACTAAACCCACGTCCAATAGGACCAATAAACCCATGTTTACATAAGGAAAACATTTTAAAGTGACTACAAATGGTTCGAAATTTCATGTCAAAAGTCACATGTTCAACATGAAGTTATTCTTTAACTTCTCTCAATCACGTTAACGACAAACATTCTGAATTTGTGACCAAGAAGACCGTCGTGTGACTTATGAATCCAATGAAAGTGACTCAAAATTAAGACATGAAAACGTACAAATTTACTGATTTATATACAATGTTTATTTACTTACTATATACACTGGAATATGGGAGGAGAGGTCTCATGACGAGACCGTAGTATCAGAGTTATCGTGTCGATACACCCCCTTTGGGTTTAGGGACACAAACCGGAGAACGATAGTAGACTAGTACCAAGGGTAAACAGGTTATTGGACATTCTGTAAAGGTGAATCTTAAGGTGGGGGTTTAATCGTGTATAATTCTTCGATTCTTAGTACGGAGATGGGATGGTCAGATGGAGACTTTGAGTTCAGAGTAGAATTGGGGAAAAATAAGAAAAAATTTTTAGTTGACGACATAAGACGATGGGTCGGATTTTAGGGTCCAAAACCGAGAAGGTGAAGGTAGTTGTAAATACAGACTACATAGTTAGGTCTAACAGTCGAGAAGGAACCTGGGTCCGGAACGTCAGAAGTATGGGAAAGGTAAAAGTGAATTTAGATGAAAGAGTACTGGTTCTATAAGATCACCTAAAGATTAGAACAAAGTCACCATAGACTAAAAGGAAGAAGTGAAGTTTCTCAATGTATGACTACAACCAAAATAACCTGACTATAAAGTACTATAGCAAGGGAACGAAAAGGTACCCCTACCAGAACTAGGGACAGAGGACATGTTACAGTACTTGGAGGCAGGTATCAAGTAGTCCGTGAGACAGTCTAGATCAGGGAATTTAGATAAAGAGTGAAGGTGACATATTAGTATTCCCTAAACTAAATCCAGTATGGACTTACCAGATCTCCAAAAGGGACGAAAGAAGTTAAATTCAGACTTAAACCGTTATTCCTCAAGTACTAGACTCGGTGTCAGTCGAGGACCAGAACAAACACGACTGAGATATCTCGAAGAGGTAGAAACCGACGTTTCTCATATTAGTCAGACTAAAGCCACAACTGGTAGACCACTACAGGTACACATCTCAGAAGAGAACACGACAACCTTCTCCCACAAACGATACTGGTTACGCAAGAGAACCGTTTTGAGATAATCGGAAACGGGACGAAGTAAGACATGAGATTCCGGTGTAAACGGACAATGAGACTCACAAAGAACTGAAGGATGAAAACGTAAGGTCAGGGGATATTACTTCTCCTGTAAAAAAAACCCACAATCCAGATCTTCCAGAACATCCAGAAGTATCTTGGCAAGTGGAAGTCGAAGAAGTCGCAATGACCAACCCCGTATCCGAACCTAATGGCATTATAACTTACCAAACGGAACCTTTACTTGTCTCTAGTAAGACAACAAAAACTCTAACGTAGGTTCACGACGTAAAGTCTGAGAAACCAACAGTACTACCGATGAGGTAAAGAAGATTCCCTAAGGACGGGTGTCATCATCTACATTACCAGTAGTCTCAATTTAAGTGGGTAGTTCAGGTAAAATCAAGAGACTAAGGATCTTACAGTTGTAAGTGATAACGGTAGAGGACAAACTGGTGAAGGTTAAACGGAACTAAGTACCTGGATTGTAAGGTCCAAGGATACGTTATAACGAAAAATGTCGTAACCTGGAACGAAAATAGTGGTCAGTGTTGGTGTTTACCCACAACGAAAACGAAACCGAGGTAGGGAAGTAAGAAAGACCTCAATAAAGAGGTGACTAGAGGACATCGTATAACCCGTGGATGGCTGGACGCCTCAAGGAGAAAGTCATAGAATAGTAAAACAGAAATGTATGACAAGTACCCCAAGAGTTCCGTTCTTATAATTTCACCAAACGGTAAGGGAAGAGGTCACCTGGTGTATGACAGTCTGGAGATGTAGTACTTGGCAGACAGAACCCAGCGGGGTGTGCCGTACCGAAGCAAAGTAACTCAATCTGTTCCGACACCTGGTACACTAGTCTAACCGATCAAAAGACACTAATACGTTTTTTCGTTTTACCGACAGACTCCTCCGGAATGTTTATCGACACTTTTCTCTTCGTTTTTCGTTTCCTCTTTTCCTTTCTATATGGGTAGACTTACGTCTCAAGGTTTCTTAACGTTCCTCTCTATTCTTTCTGAAGGAGTCTCTAGTTACGTTTCTTTATCTCCTTTTGTTGTCTTACCCTTTCTGATCTCTAGAGAAGTCTTTTTAATCCCTATGGTTCCCTTGTAAAATACGTTTCTACCTGAGTTATTTCCTGTCTTTACCATACCTGGATTGTCTTCGTCTTCTATAACTCTTCTCCACCGTTCTTATGTGTCTTGATATGTTTTTTCTAGAAGTACTGGGTCTATTAGTGCTACCACACTAGTGAGTGGATCTCGGTCTGTAGGACTTTACACTTCAGTTCACCCGGAATCTTTCGTAGTGATACTTGTTTCGATCACCTCCACTATCTTAGGGTCAACTCGATAAAGTTTAGGACTTTCTCCTACGACACTTTCACGACGTGAGTTGTACGGTCGTTCAAACCTTTTGAGTCGTCGCCGGTGTCCTGACCTTTTACAGTCAAAAGTAAGGTTAGGGTTTCTTTCCGTTACGGTTTCTTACGAGTTTGATGACGTGTTGACGTGAGTAGAGTGTACGATCATTTACGAGTTTTAAGAGGTTAGGTCCGAAGTCGTTATACACTTGGCACTTGAAGGACTACAAGTTCGACCAAAATCTTTTCCGTCCCCTTGGTCTCTAGTTTAACAGTTGTAGGTGACCTAGTACCTTTTTCCTGTTCTCAAGGTCTTTTTGTAGATAAAGACGAAATAACTGATACGGTTTCGGAAACTGACACACCTAGTGTTATTTGACACCTTTTAAGACTCTCTCTACCCTTATGGTCTGGTGGACTAGACGGAGAACTCTTTGGTTATACATCCAGTCCTTCGTTGTCAATCTTGACCTGTACCTTGTCTGACCAAGATTTATCCTTTTCCTCAGGCAGTTCCGACATATAACAGCGGCACGAATAAATTGAATATACGTCTCATGTAGTACTCTTTGTGACACAACCTTCTTCGTGTTCAACCTTAGTTCTAACGGTCCTCTTTATAGTTATTGAAGTCTATACGTCTACTGTGGTGGGAATACCGTCTTTCACTTCTCCTTGATTTCTCCGAGAACTACTTTCACTTTCACCTCTCACTTTTTCAACCGAATTTCGAGTTGTAAGTCTTTTGCTTCTAGTACCGTAGACCAGGGTAGTGAAGTACCCTTTATCTACCCCTTTGTCACCTTTGTCACAGTGAAATAAAACCCCCCGAGGTTTTAGTGACGTCTACCATTAACGTCGGTACTTTAATTTTCTGCGAATGAGGAACCTTCCTTTCAATACTGGTTAGATCTATCGTATAAGTTTTCGTCTCTATAATGAAACGGTTGTTTCCAGGTAGGTCACTTCCGATGCCAAAAAGGTCACCAGTACATACCTACAATCTCAACCTGACACTTCTTTCGACTCGTGGCTTCTTAACTACGAAAACTTGACACCACCACTTCTGAGAACTCTCAGGGAACCTGACGTTCCTCTAGGTCGGTCAAATAGGATTACTGGTCAGGACCCACAAGTAACCTTCCTGACTACGACTCCGACTTTGAGTTTATGAAACCGGTGGAGTACGCTTCTCAACTAAGTAACCTTTTCTAACACTACGACCCTCCCTAACCCCCGTCCTCCTCTTCCCCTGCTGTCTCCTATTCTACCGATCTACCGTAGTGGTTGAGATACGTGAACTCAAACCCACTTGAGGTCCTCAACCACTACCTGTCCCTCCGGACCGCGCGACGCTAAGTACCCCAACGTTTCCCAGTTGTGCTGACTCACTAACTTCACTTGACTTGACTAGGAATAGTTGGATAGGAAAATAGAAAAAGAAGAAAGAAAAATGAATGGAAAAGTCGACGACTTTAAGAAACGATACAAGGTTTGTACGGTCTACTCAAGGTTTAAATAATAAAAATGTAAACGACAGAAGAGTTAAAAACCTCGTTTACCGGAGGTGTTGACCCATAACGTTTTCACACATCTTAGACTGAGTTGTGATTCGTTTTCCCTCTCTTGGGAGTTAACTAACTCTAATTTTAGGAGATACCCTACAACCCGAACTTTGTCTCAACTTAATATATCCTTTTATTTCAATGTAAAGATCCTGTAAAATCAAACACCCGACTGAAGACAACGTTGTCTTTATTACTTAAAACATCATAAAATCCATTTCTACATGTAATAATAAAAGATATGAGTAAGCCAAGTCTTACATTAAATAGTTCACTTGTTACTTAAGTGATCAATTGGGTGTTCTACGAATTAACGATTGCTAGGTAGGATTAAAACAGGTATAGGGATTTTATTCCTAATCCATCCACATATAAACTTTCCAATGAAGTATTGATTAAGGTGCTTAACGAGATTCATGTCCTTTTATTTGAGGAATTTAGTACTGTTAAAAATAAATGAGTTCGGTGATCTCTGAGTGCCTTTATGTTTAGATTTAGATAAGGTCCGTTTTCTAATTGTTTTAGTTCTCCGAATAGTTTACCTAACTTCTGTATTTTATCGGAAAAGAAACGGACCGTAGTCGATTCAGATAACGTCCCTATATTCGTACGACTATAACTATGACACTAAGAAAGTTTATAATGAGACATATGATGTGATACCTAATGTCAACGTTTCATGACCTTAATGAGACAACCGTTTCATTACAGACGGAAAATTATACTACGGATCCAACCAGTATCTAAAAGAAGGTTCCTCGTTCGCAGAAAATTAAAGTACCGACGTCAGTAGTAGACGTTACTAAAACCTCGGGGTTTTTTATCAAACGGTGACAAAGGTAACAAAGGGGTAGATAAACGGTACTTCACTACCCTGGCCTACGGTACTAGAAGCAACAGACTTACAACTCAAAATTCGGTTGAAAAAGTGAGAAGAGAAAGTGAAAGTAGTTCTCCGACAAATCAAGGAGAAGTGAAAGACTGTATTCCCACTAGACGTATAGACTCTAATAACTATAAAGGGGGTCGTTACAACTAAGATCGAACATGAAGTAAGTCGGACCGTAAAGAGTACTACATGAGACGTATATTCAATTTATTCGTCCCACTGTTATATGTCGGAACTACCTGAGGAAAAGGATAAACCTTGGTCAGACAACAAGGTACAGGTCAAGATTGACAACGAAGGACTGGACGGTATGTCTAAAGAGTCCTCCGTCCAGTCCACCAGACCACAAGGGTAGAGAAAATTCTTAAAAGGTCAAACAGCACTAGGTGTGTTTCCGAAACCGTATCAGTTAACAAAAAGACCTTGAGAGAACGAAAAAACTACTAGGTTGTCTATAACGATTAAACTAGAGACCAAGGAGACGGTAAATATAATTATGAACGATTAGGAATTAGTGCAAAGATAATAACTTAGAAAGGAGTAACCAAATATCATAATTTTTGATTTTGTGAAAAGAATTATGGTTCGGGACAAATCAGTTCTGTTTCGTTTAGATTTTTGAAGACGATTGTATTTAATATAAGGTATGCAAACCTCACCTCAATTCGAAATTCATGACGATGTCTTTTCTTAGTACTTTTTGATTATCGCAGGAAATCATCAACTTTTAGAGTCCTTCTACCTGGTGTAAATCTCTAAGAACAGAATTAAGGACTGGGACTTCAGAGATGAATCTACTACTAGACCAGATATAATGTTTAGGACAGAGATCCAAACCTAATGGAGTCTGGATAAACACTACTAAATTTTCTTACAATTCAAAAACAAAAGAAAGGAAGTTATCACCTTCTTATAAGAGTTTATGTTTTATGTTTTTCGACTTCTAAGAACACGTGACCCGACGGTCCTTGTCACCCGTCTAACACGTGACGTGTATAGGTTCTTGTGGTAAGTGTAACATTGGATACGTTTATGACGGTAGTCACATTCTGAACACGGAGATATCCTTATTCCGTCGGAACAACCATATCGTAGTAGTTCTTCCAGTTATCTGATCACACCTGATTCATGTTCACTGTTACAACTGAGAAAGAATCACATTGAGAAAGGATCAAAAGGTAAGGTTAACGAAAAGAGATAATACTTGAAAGACTCCGTAAAAAATTTTACACACTAAATTTTTGTTCCTGGATGGTATATCGTGTCCCTTGACATAAGTCATAGAACATCATTGAATATTACCTTTCCCTAGACCTTTTATATTTATGTATATTTTGAAACGATATATGGACTTTGATTGTGTTGTGACATTTAATTGATATGAAGTTAAAATTTTGGTCAAAATTTTTTTTTTCCCTTAAGTCCCCTTTTAAAAATTTACTTATCATATTGAAACAGTGGCTTCGAGAGGATTTAGGTCTCTCTCCATTCCTTGGTTCTATCGTGTCTTCATACAGAATTTTTTTTGTTTGGTTCCTACACCAATAATCGTACGCCTTAAGTGATTTTAGTCTATCCTTCAGACGACTCAAAAACTCTTTAATGATGACGGATTATTTAATTACTTGGATTTTCATGCTAAATAAAAAATTTCTTACCATAACGAAAAAAACTTCATACTATAAATAAATTCCAACACCAACCGACGTTCCTTGTCTGAGTTGGGTACGATTGAGTTCTTTCTAAAGACGAATGTTGAGATAGAAGACCCATAGTTTTAGTTCTTTACTCCATGTCTGTCCTGAGTGTCCAAAGTCTTCTTCTTTAGTTCAAGACAATTGTCGTCTACTTTTCTATTCCGAGATCCTTAAGGGACTCCCAGGTCACCGACTGAGTCACGAAAGTAACGGTACCCGGGTACAAGCTACCCCGGTTTCTTTCTCTTTTGTTTCTATATCAAGGAATTTTTATATTTTATAGATATTTTCTTTTCACGGTATTTGGTTTGACTTTCTGTTCTCTAACTTACCCTCTTCTATAAATATTCTTACGTTATTGACAACGACCGTCACTTTCAGATATATCGTAAAAACCTGATAAAGTCAGTGCAATATATTTTATCTAAAGAGGGTCGTTAGAAGTAAGGTCTTTAGGTAGGACGTCTGTATGTGTACAGTTGTTTCCACCCCCTATGTTGCGAGTAACGTCGTAACGAAAATCATTGTCTCGTCTGTTGATGTTCAGGTCATCTTCATGTCAATATATTTAACGTCATGTAGAGATGATACCCTACGTTTCGTGACCAAGTTTTCTTTTACTCCCTCTTTTCTTCAACCGTTCTCCAACCCTCTTTCCCTCCATAGGATTAGTAATTTACACACCAGAAGTCTCATTCTCTTTGACTCAAATTTGGGATGTGATCGATAGATAATACTGGAAACGGTTCACGAAGTCGAAAGAAGTAAAAATTTCACCACTATGGTAACCGTGGATGAAGTGACTCTATTGTGACGTTTGTTGGTTGTTTTCTGTTATCGGTTACTCCAAAAAAAAAACATTTTCACTATGCCTCGATGACGTTCCACGAATTTGGTCATGACGTCAATTCCCTTCGTTTGGGGTGACTGTCTGTGTGTCCGCACATCGACTGTGAACTTTTTTTTCCTTGTACTTGTGACTCTTAGTCACTGAACTTTCTCTTTTATAGGAAATACGTTGATTTAGTTCGAGACTAGGACCCCTTGTAGGACTTCGTGTATAAGTTGAGTGTAAATAATTCGTCGATGATACACGATTCACAACCTATTCCTTCCCTTATATGAATGGACTTCCTAATTTCCAATATATAGAACGTTCTAGTACGTCTTAATCCGGAGAAAGTCCTTGGATAGGGTATAGTAGACCTCATTGACAGGACGATGAATATAACATGACGGTCAAATACAACAACTGAACGGTCACAGGGAGTTGCGACATTTAAGGAGTTTCCGTCCCCGGAAATGGAAAAGAAGTACAGAGAGTTCAGATGTCACACTCACAGACTATACAATCACAATTACAATCAACAAGACGGCACAGGTTGCGAAACACTAGGGTACCTGACATCGGATGGTCCGAGGAGCCAAGTACCCTAAAAGGTCCGTTCGTATGACCCCACCCAACGATAAAGGAAGAGGTCCCCTAGAAGAGCTGGGTCCCTAGCTTGGGTCCAGAGGACGTAACATCCGTCTGCGAAATGGTAGACTCGGTGGTCCCTTCGGCCCCAGCTTATTCATAAGGAAATCAATTCACTTCACTTCTTGTTTACGTTCTTACTTACTTACTTTAAAAGAGGGGGAGGTAGAAAAAGACGAACAGGGATCCTGAATAGATTGTAACACATTAAAAATGAAAAAAAATAAATAACAGAGATAGATGACGACCTTATATTCGTGGTACTCTCTCCTTAGAAACTGAATGAAGTGATTACGGAGGGTTCACGATGTTATCACAGAACTAATCCGAAGGGACCACCGAGTCTGCCATTTCACAGACGGATGTTACACCCTCTGGGCCCAAACTAGGGACCTAGTCCTTCTAGGAGACCTCTTCCTTTACCGTTGGGTGAAGTCATGAGAACGGACTTTTTAGGGTAACCACCTCTTCGGACCATCCGATGTCAGATACCCCAGCGTCTCAGCCTGTGCTGACTCACTGAAGTGAAAGAAAGATAGAACAAAATTTCTGACGGTTCCCCTCTTAAAGACTTTCAAATGAACTATTGGAGAGGTTTCAGTGGAATACTGTCGGGAGGAACTTTAATTGACTTAGGAACTCTGTATGTGGATCATAACTAATAAGACCTAGTTGGTCTCGTATAAATCAGTATTAGGAATATTCTCGTAAATCGTTCTTAAATGACTAGTAAGAAAAAGAAGTACTCACACATGCGATCGAGAAGAAGTACCCCTCTCTTTTTAATCACTCAGTCACCGTTGGAGGGTCGTACGGATAAAAACCATCATTCGACGACGATGGGATTGGACTACGTCGGTTAGAGAAGTTTAGCGACCGGGTATCCTCACTTGTCTAAGAACTAAGAAACGGAAGGTGTTACGTAGGTTCCCTGTAGGTTCAATTAGGGGGTGACGACCTCTTTCGACTACCCTGATCTTTACCCAAACATCGGGTTCCTTTACTTAGGGTTCCAGTAGGTCTCATGAAAGGACTATAGGACTACTCTACGGTCAGTACATGTAGGGTCCTGTAAGTCAAGATCCTTCCGGAAGTTGTGAGTGAAGACACTAAAAGGACTTATTTTACTATGTGAAGTTAATATGGTTTCCGACCAAGGATCTTCTATAAGAAAAGAAACAAATATCGTAGACCATGTAAAATAAAACAGATTAGTTTTATTTTACAAATTGAAGTAAATACTTTTGTTTGAATCATACAAATTTTGTAAATTTAACGTTTGTCAAGTATACCAGTCAAGTTACCTTCGAGCCTGTCCGTTTCATGTTATTTGTCTTACTCTATAGTGTGTGTACGGAGACATATTTAGTTGTACTTTCCTATAGACTCTATGAAGTTTACCTTTTTCGTTCAATGTTTTATCTTTCGTGTTACTCGTAAGAGACAATTTGTGAAAGAGGTTCGATAAATCTATCATAATAATAAAAACGTATATACAACAAAAACATTATATTTTTGTCGTTTGAATTACTATTAAAGTTTGTGTAAATAAAAGATTTAGTGAAACTCCAACTAAACACAGTATATTAAAGTTGTTTGCGTTCCAAATGTCTTTTTGACACCATTTGTTACATTGACAGAGGTCCTTTTCAGCAATAAATGTTTAACTTCTTTTTGATAAATTAATTTACATCCAAAATCTTTTTGTAATACGTAATGGTGGTATTTTTTTTTTCTATAAGGATTCTTATCCAGATCATAGGTCACTTTAGACTTCTCCATTTGTTTTTTAAAAAAAGTCAGTATAAGTCTTTTAGATTACACAACTGAACGAACAACTCAGAAAAGCTCAGATTAGAAAAGTCGAAACCACTAATTGATGTCTCTTTTTTTAGTCTTTAATCTTCCTTGACCTATGGATTTTTGTCTTTCTATTAATACTGATCTTTTTAGAGTGTTGATAATCGAACTTATTTTATAAAATTTTTCCCCTTCTCCTTTTGTTTACTCTATTAATTCGAGTCCAGTTTAGTCAATGTCTCTCTTGATGGATTCAATCTCGAATAATTTACATCTATAATTTAGAAACTTAATAGATTCTAGGAACGTAAAATCAAGATCTGATGATTTTAATAAAAGTTAATTTTTATTGGTTATTAAACCAATAATAAATTAATTATTTGGTATTAAGGTGGTTACACCTGGATGATAAGTCGTGTCCCTTACGAGGAGTCATAAGACATTATTGGATTTACCCTTTTCCTAGACTTTTTCTTGTGTACATATACACATCATTGACTTAGTGAAACGATATGTGGACTTTGATTATGTTGTGACAATTAGTGGTTACACAGTTATATTTTAATTTTTAAAAAAAAACTGTAAAATCCTCCCAATTCCTGGTTAGAAACAAAGTAGTATAGGGAACCCCAAACTCATAATTCTGTGAAACGAATGTTTAAACTCTTTATAAGATTTATTCCTAGACGATAATATTCATGAATAATAATGTGGGAATGTATTTATTATTTTTTAAAATTTATTCCGTTTACTTTAATACGTCTTACTTCTGCTGGTAAATTTAACGGGTTTTCGAAAGAACTATCTTTTTGATTGCATCGTATAAATCGAAACCTCCTTTACTTTTAGAATAAGAGAATATTTGTGTCTAAGATTACTGATAAGTAATTTTATCAAAAAAATTCGACCACTATACACCAGTAACCGTCCTTCAGTGGCAATAAATAAAAAGTAAAAAAGTTAACACCATTCAAAAATCCTTCAGTGAAAGTCTAATTTGATTTTCGTTTGACCAGTCACCTCAGTTTTGAATTCACAAATTTTGAGTGTTGATATACGAAAAGCGTTTAAAATACTTAAGATAGAAATAGACAAATTATCGACTGGACAGTCATGAAATATTTCCTTTCTACTAAAACTATTTTTGTTGTTTTTTAAGTTTACACGAAACGTTCGATTTCTTTTTACTCTTTTCGGAGTGACACAGAGGTTATGGACAATAGATTAAAATGATTTTACGAGTTGCACTATCCCATGTGATCTTTCTAAACCAACTCCATCTTACTTACTCTGGGGAATACCGTTTAGAAAGGAAGTAGAATGACTGGAAAACAATGTCCAGAATTAAATAGACGTGAACTAAAAATATACAGTTTTATAGTATGTATCTTTTGTTTCATAAAGAAATAGTTAACAGAAAATTAAGAAATGTTTGACTTATCTCGAATCTTTTGACAGGGGTCATCGGGAGAGGAGGTGTTTCACTTTTCTTATTGGTCCTAAAAGATAATCATAAAAAGAAAGTGAGTTCATATGATGACATCTTTACCATCTTACCGTACAGTCACTCCGTAAATGTGATATGAAAACTGACAATTATAAAAGATTTGTGAATAAAAGATAATGATTGTGTGAACGAACGAAGGACATAGGGTCGATGTGACCGGAGGATCAGACTGTTAGAGGGAAGTTCTGGAGACACGAAAGACGACGGAGTCTCACAGTTCACCTCGCGGATTTAAGAGGACCGAACAGACGAGTGAAGGGATTCCAGACGTGATGCCAGTGGAGACATCTCTTGAAGGGTTCCTTGGAGTAGACTACAAGGAGTAATATGAAAACTCAAAAGACGTGTCGTGACCAGTAGTAGACTGGATATAATTGAGATTCGGAGTACTTTTTTCCTCTGGAACAATGAGTACCGATCTGTGAGTCAAGAATTTGTCACCGATTGTGTTTGGTTATGGTTTTTACGATTAATTTACTTAATTGTTTCATCATTTGCTAATTGGAAGAGAGGAGACTCCTCGATCCAGCACACCTTGGAAAAAAGTAAAATACTTTACTCGTTTGAAAGTAACGAAATCGATCTTAAGATATGAGAGTCTACAGACGGATTGTATGTTTAGTACGATTATGATTTTCGGACTAGGACAAGTAGTTGTGTACTCTTGAGAAGTTGAGTTACTCTCTTGACGAGTGACCAAAGTTGGGTTAAATGTTGTAAGAGACAGTCACACATAAAGGAACAGAGTTTAAATTAAATATGTCTACCTCAGAAAGAATTTATGTTTTGACGAAAAAAAGATCAAAATTTTTATATGTGTTAAATTTACTATAAAATGTGGTTAATCTTCCTTTTTATAATAAATTGTTTCACTAAAGTAAAGTTAACACTCAAGACCTAATTACTAAAATTGTAAATTCAATTAGTTTCGAATTCATCCGAAACTTTAATTGTGGAGTATCTGGACTTTCGCAGGAATTTCTCCTTCCTCCGAAGAGATAGAGTTGTTTAAGTCAGACGTAAGTACCTTTCTCTTAATTGTTTCTAGTCATCTTTTGGAGGAGGGTTCATTAAAATTTAAGGTTAGTTTGGACCCTCTACGTTCTGACTACTTTTTTTTTGAACTAAAAGGTTAATATTTTTTTCTTAAAATATTTATCCTTGTTAATTGTTTGAGTCTTGTATCCTTCATACTAAAAAGTATTTTATTGTGTGTATGTAGAAAAACCTAAAATGACTAAAAATGTCATGTGTAAATCTTTAACTATTAATAATATACGGGATAAAACGAGATTCGTGAAATTCTACATGATTGAAAATGTGCATATTATAAAAATTTTTCTTATTTGCCGAATGATCGTTGTTATTTGTAGACTATTTAAGAATTTTCATTTTAACTCTCTGAACGAAATTTAATAATAAAAAAAGATATTTATTAAATTACATGATTAAATTCGAACAAATAAAGGGGACAGTCGATAAGATCTCTTTTTCCTTATTTCGAATGGTAACGATAACCCTTACTATACGTATCAAAGAGTTAGAATAGATATCTCTGAGTATAGAAATTTTTGATGTGAGATTTATGTGATACGAAAGATGGTAATGCTGTTAGAAATTTGTTAGTAAATGGTGGTTTAATATTTTATTTTGTCGGTCTTTAAATTTAATGTTTCATACTTGACTAATGGAAGAGTCACGGAGAAAAGAAAAGTGCTCCAACTAATTCAAACCGGACGGATAGATGGTTTTAGAAGACGGTTATGGAGACAAGTACTAGTGGAAATTTGTTTGTTTGTTTGTGTTTTTACGAATAGTGACTTGTATACCTATATTTACTTCTTTGTGTAGGTGTCGAAACATAAAAGTCATCTTGGTCTTATCAACGGACTCAATAAATTACGGAAAAACATGTATAATCGCATTTCTTTGGAGGGGGTCAAAGTAAACGGTTTGAGCCTTTAATATTTTGTCAGTGGGATTTTATTCGTAACAATTTTATTTTTTTTTTTTCTCCTCCAAGATATTTCAAAATGGTCTTTCTTAGAGATCAAAGGTCGTCACAAAGAAAAATTGAAGGCTTACACGTCAATGATGACGAACTCGTCGGAGTCCTCAAAATTTAGATCGTACCGTAAGACATAGAGGAAGGTCGTTTAGTTGTATTTGTTGAAGACTCTAACGACGGTTTCATAGGACGTAATCTTAAATCTTCCCGAATTTTATTTATTATTTTTGTAAAGTAATATTAAGATTTTAATAAGGTCACATCCTAGATAATATTTTAACTCGGTATATAGTAAAGTTTAATCCTCATTGATTAAGTAAGGTCAATCGAAGATTCTATGTATGTTTGCCTCTTAAGGAACCGTCAGATCACCAATCCTGAGAAGTGAGAGTGAAGGTTCCCATGTCCAAGTTGAGGACCAGACCCTCGATTCTAGGGTATTCGATTATTCTTTCTGCGGGGTTTATCTGGGGTTTGGTTTTTGGTTTGGTGGTTGTTTTTTTTTTCTGGAGTTTTGTTTACGAGAATCTTTACCTGAACCTGTTTCAACTCCTGGTTAAATTGTAGTTGAGAATTGTTGAAAGAAAGTAAATTGTCATAGAAATTTTAACATGATCTACCCTTACACCGTGTTCCATTTTTCTAGATATCATGTCTTACATGTTTATGAAAGGAGATTGGGAGTTTAAATCTTCTTCCCAAGGTACAGACCTCAATCTCTCATTTTACTTTTTGTTTTGACTTTACCGTAATTCCTTCTTCGACACAAAGGTGAATGGACCTATTTTAGTGAATCCTGAATTTTATATACGTTTGAAAAATATTGGTGAACACTTTTTACAAAGTTCCTCGTGTCTTTCTACAAACCAAGAGTTCAACAGATACCCTTATGTCTATCCCGGCCTCAAAAATGAGACTATGTTGTAGATTCGTTGGAGAATTCTCAGTGCATCGTTACTCTTCAAAATGGATATTCCGGACGACACTCCCGTTTAATTGTTCTAAGGACGTAAGGGTTCAGTAAAAAAAAAAGTGTCGTCCAAGATGTCACATTCGTTCCATTAATACGTCCTTACAATGTGATTAAGAATTAAGTAGTTGAAGGTAAGTATTTCGATTTCATTGACTTCCAAGGGTTGACTTTCTTTTTTTTTTTTTCGTTCGGGATGGATGGAGTTGGGGAACTCAAATTTGGATTTTAAAGTTCTACGTTGATTAAATCTGATAAATAAAAAATTTTCTTTATAAATAAACCGGTGTGGAGAACCGAGCACCCTAGAATCAAGGGGTTGGTCCCTGACTTGGGTTCAGAAAGTGTCACTCTTAAACCTTAGGATTGATGACCTGGTGGTCTCCTAAGGGATTTAATGTAAAACTACAACTTAAAATTTTAAGACTTAATGTCTTTCTTGAGTCGTTATGGACCTTTATAATGAAGTATTCTTTTCACGGAATCAATTATTATTTCTTCTTCATCATTTTTAGGTACGAATATATAATTATGTTCGGTCCATGATTCAGAATTAAATAGGTTGTGAATTTTGTGACGGATAGTGTTTTATCTGTGAAATAGCCGTTTAAGTTAAATTTTTGACTTTTGACCTCTCTTTATTTGAACGGTTGAGAAGGGTAAAGAGATAGATCAATTACTCATAAATTAAATTTGTGTTTCTTCCTTTATATTTCATAATTCACTACTTTAAACTTACACAAATGACCATCATCACTCTCAAAACATTGACTATATAAATGATTTATAGGTAATATTACAGTCCGATTAGAGGTCTAAATTTTGGGAAGAATCTTACTGTTTAATTGGACCGATAGTGTACCCGTTAAGTGTCTGTCGTCATTCTTAGTATCGAGTCAAAAACAAGGTCGTTTTACATTCATTATTGGACCAATTATCGTAAATAAAATACTAAGACCACTAGTTTTTACTTCTTAAACATTAACTGTATTAATGGTAAATCTATTATTTTAGAGAGACTATTTATATTAATTTGGATAAGGTCAATAAGTTTTATTGTTTGAAACTCATTAAAAAGAAACTTTTGAACCCGGTAGACTGATTGGTGGCGTCGTAAATGTAGAAGTTAAAAAATTAGGAAAAATAACGTTTCAGATAAAACGATTGTTTAAAACTTCACGTTCGATCATATAGTTAAACCCTAACTGGTTTAAGGAGTAGTTATGACATCACTCTCAGATCTAAATGCACAATCACTGTCTATGTCCTAAAATTCCCTATCCCAAAGTCTATTTGTCACGAATGTCTACCAATGTTACTCGTTGAAATTACCAATGTGTTCAATTTTTTACAAATGACCATTGTCAGATACCTTTTGGTTTTGTTGTATGGTATACCACGACTGGAGTCGATTCTTAATATTTATATGAACGATACAATGTCTTGTGTAATGAATCTAATTTTTCTTTCACAAAGTGAATTTACCTACTGTTTTAAATTTTCATTTATCCCATGAGGGTGATTTTTCTCATACCCTTATTGTTTATAACGGTACGATCATGTTTTACGACATCCCCTATTTGAGATATTTTACTTTTTTCTTCTGCTCTTGACGTCCCTATCCTTGAATTTCACATTTGATATTTAAGACCTCTAACAGTCTTATGAAATATGAAAGGAGATTAACAAATTTTTTAAAATTTTATTAGCCACACCTGACTTTTATGGTTTTTTTGAAAATCCTTATTTTAAAAATTTCCGAGAAGAACGGTTTTTGTTGTTAGGACGTAAAAAAAGTCCTCTTTTAAAGTTAAGAGTTGTCCTAAGTAATTGTCTGTTTTTAATTCAGATACCATTCACTTTTTATACGTGTGATAGGGAAAACAAAGTTTTATCAAGGCTAAAAAAAAATTCAGTGTTTTAGAAAATCCTTAAATAACTTTTGATTTTCGAGATTACTTTTGTTTAATGTTTAAGAGATAAAACGAGGTTTATTCTTTTGTCGTTTATCAATGTCAAAATAAAATCTTTGTTAGTGTTTGGTTGAAATTACAATCAAGTTAGAAATACTTTCAAAATAGGGATTCATAACGAGGTTTTAGATCAAAGAGACCTAAAAAAGACTTTTTGTCTTTTCCAGGGGACTCTTTTGTTTATAACCCTTTTTCGTAAATTGAATTAGAGGAGAAAACGAAATTATTGATGTCATCCCAAAGTAGGAAAAGGATATATGTTGGTAACCCCGTGGTTATTTTTATTCGTGTTTAACGACAAAAGGATATTTCCTAATTTGATTTAAGTCATATTTAAACTAAGTCACTCCTTAAAGTCCATAGTCTTGAACGAAGTTCAGTCTGAATTTCCCAATAATACCTTAGTTTGGGTTATTCGTCAAATGGTGTTCTCTTGTTTAAGATTAAACTAAACGGAATAAAAGGTATAAGTTTTGTGAAAGTGTACCCCCAAAAATTCTTCTTTCTCTTTGTTGATAGTACCCCTAAGTTTTCGTAATGGAACTGAACAAAGGACGGTCCATTTCCGAGCCACGATTACTAGAAGTGTTAGTGTGGTGAGTGTTTGACACCAGGACGACGTAATTGAAAGAGGACTCCTGGTGGGAGAAGTGACAAACGACAACTGCACTTTTCTTTTTCTGGTCTTTTTATAGAGAATTAAATTATTAAATTACGAATATCCGGACGAGATCTCATAGTCATTACCAGAGGGTCGAAATAAATTCATTAAATTTGAATGAATATTCCAGTCATACAACATTCAATATGATAAATAATGTCTAATGGTGTTTCATTTTATGTCTTTGAGAATAATGATATTTACGTTTGAAAATCGTAATCTTGTGAAAATTTTAGAATTTCTTTTTTACAGGGGAAAGTGACTTGGTTTTTGTTTAACAAAATGAGTTATTTCTTTATTTGTCCATATCCATGTGGCAATGTTAAGTTTACACCTTTAAATATAAAAGTTGAATACCCTTAAATTTTATATTTATAGTTTCTAGTAGAAACAAAGATGTTTACGCTACTTGATGTCTGATCCGTGAGTAGTGATTAAAACTAATGATTACTTTTGACATATCTCTTTTAAATACACTAATTTTTTCTAAGTCAAATTTTACTCGGGAAGTTTATAAAAATCCAATTCCTATTTAGCATAGACCTGTTGAACTCTTTAGTCATTAACGAAATTATTGTTGGTGATATGTTAACTCAAAGTTTTCGATTTCAAATAGGATGTTATTGAGTCACACAAAATCATATTCATGTTATATTACAATGTTTTTGATAGTATAACTACGAATGAAAAAAGTAAAAAGTAAGGCCTTAATCATCCATGAGGTAAACAAAGGTAAAGACTAACACTAAAATAGACCCTATAACAAAAAAAATTTCTTCGGTACGACCGAAAAACGTCACGATTTATGAGAAAGAAGTTTAGGTTGGTAAGACAAGACATCACTTTTATTAACATGAAAATTTGTCACTGTTGTCTAGTAATTTATTTTTCATTCAGAGTTTTATGTCTGTAAGTCACTGAACGTTGGTGAGGAGGGTTAGAAAGAAATTTGTGTGAATTTAATAAAGGACTCAAGATTCGGATAGACCGTTTGTTCTTTTCCCCTCAAGGGAGACAGGGTCGTAAGTCTAATTTACAAAATATAAACGACTAAGTTAAGAACTCATAAAAAGTTTATACACTGACTGTTTTTATTTTCGTGACTCAGTTGATTGATCATTGTAAATTGATCTTTTCAGTCAACTGAGACCCACTTTTTAATTTTAAAATTCTAAACAATTTGACGAAGGTTAAACTTTCCATTGTAAGGAGTCATAAATGACCTCAGTTTCCTTAAAGATTCTTCTTTTTTTTGTGGGGTACCTTCGTTAAATAAATAAATGTATGTAAATTGCACATCTCCAAAGAAGTTTGTCGATCTCGAGGAGGTCTATCTTTGTGTTACGGAGAGGACCGAGACGTCCTCGTGAGTAACAATGGGATTAGACACGGTAGTTTGTTCGTCTATCCCCTAAAAAAAAAAAAAAATTTCTCCTCTTATAGACACCATTACCAAAATCGACAATTGTAACTGTAGACATATGAAGTTTTTTTTTTTTTTTTAGGTCTGGGTGGGTCCTGGTATGTAAGGGACTCTCGACTATGTAATCTTATTGTTTCCCGAGAACATTACTAAGAGACTCTATTTTTCCCTTTTCCTTAAGTCCCCAATTCTTATCATATTTATCTTCATGGGTTTCAGGAACGGAAAATTGGGAGGTTCTCCTTTTGGCCTCAGAAACCTTTGACATTAGGTCCTTTCAATTCTTTCTTTGAGAGAAAATTTTCCATACGGTAAAGAAGATGAATAGAAGGTGGAGAACTCTTCTACCTGAGGGAAATTGAAATTGTACCATCATGAAAGACACTGAAAACTTTATCATTCACGAAGGTACAAAATCATCTTCACTTAGGTTTAATGCGGTGACGTATGTTCTACCGGTGAAAATATATTAAATAGCTTCGATTTCCCCTAGGGGAGACGAAATTGTACCCCCATGGACGACACATTTCGTTTTCATTCACGAAGGTACAAAGTCACCTCCACAGAGGTTCAGTTATGAAATTTTCCTGAATGCTAGACCGTAAAATGGTTTGTTTGACAACTTTGACCGATAATTACTTCGAGACTTTCATTACTTTTACATCGTTCATCAGGAAAATTGCCACTTTAACAATAAAGGTAAAACGAATTACATTCAAACAGTCCGTAAATAAGACAAAGGTCTAATAAAAGATTTACATAAATGTCCGACTTTTAAGTGCAAAAATAAAAAGGGTTCTGACCCGAGGGGTGGTGAATTTGCACCTACATGAACGAAACATCGATTTTTTCATTCACGAAGGTACAAAATCACTACCATTCAGAAGAAAAAAGTAAAATAGAAGTTCTTTTACGTTCATGAATGAATGTGACGACCAGAAACCATATAAGTTCTACATGGAAATTTAGATAATTCCTTATGTGAAATGAAATTGTACCTCCGTGAACGACACTGAAGTATTTTTTTATTCACGAAGGTACAAAATCACGCCACCAAGGAAAAATTTGGAGTTGTAACGCGTTGAAGACACGTCTAGTACCGAAGTCCGGTAATGACAACGATTATACGTTGAGACAAGTTAAGTTTAACCTTAACGTGAAATCGTTACCACTACCTCACACAGTAAACGGTTGTTACATTAAACATGGCCACTGAATGAAACTATCATGAGCATTACCTTATTGGAGAAGAGGGTAAAATACGGAGAGAAATACAAAAAAGAATACGAAAGAAAAACGAAAGTCATCCCTAGGCAGGAAATATAGAGGTCATAGGAAAAGGAGAAGGCATCTCTGAAGATTAAGATTTAATTGTTCTTTATTTTCTGTACTCAATTCTTCTTTTGAGAGGAATAGATTAGGATTTGTATTTCAGTCTTTATGGAAACGAAAGAAATGTTTGAAGACCTCGAAGAAAAAATTGTGACAGAAAGACTCTGTGAAAGAATTGGAAGCGAAACCCTCACTCCGTCAGACGTAGAAGTCTCGGCGAAGAAAAGGAGAAGGGACGAAACTGATTTCCATTCGACCTAGGAAGCCAAAAAAGAGCAAAAAAGAAAAAGAAACACCCAACGAAAACCCCAAGTCATTGGAGATGAAGTCTCGAGAGTCTACACCAGGAACTAGAAAAAAATGTCTGTGAAAGCAACGAGCGCAGGTATAAACTGAGGAACCAGACCTATAACAGCAGAAAGAAACAAGCCGGAAAGAAGAAGAAAAAGAAAAAGAAAAGAAGACATTGTTACAATTAAATTAATGAATAAAAATGAAGTAGATACAAATTATTTCAAAAATCATTATTGAGTGGTCAATGACACTCTCGACCTTACCCGAACAAAAAGTGACAGAACCCTTTATGTGGTCCAAAAGAACCACGAAGGAGACCACCCAATAATTCTTTGACTTTACTTTATTCGTTTTAAAACAATGACAAATTTTGTGAATCATTAAAAGAAAGAGAAAGAAAATCCAACACCTGGATGGAGTTATCGAAAACGTCGAACAAGAAAACAAAGTTTAAGGTGCTTCCGTTTAGGGAAACCCAGGGGTCATCTGAATATTACACCATATGAATATATTTGTTGTAACGGTGTAAAGGGTTTATGAGAGAGTTAGGTCGACACCAATTGTAAAAACCCTTCATCAAGGATACTATTTAATCATTATTATTTCACAATTTTTGAATTGACTTTTATTTCGAAATAAATTTGACTTATGATGTTACAAAGACAACTCTGTTGTCAAGGTTCGAAAAGGACTTTTTACCGAATGGTGTATGTGTCAGGCGAGTAGGAGTAGGAAACCAGAAAGTGGGTCACCGAAAAAGGAGGACTAAGACCACGGAAGATTTAGGTCGAAATTTTGTCATGTATTTCAGTTATGATTAATTGTCATAGTACACTGTGCATTATATACATTGCTAAGAATGGAGATGTTGTCGTCTTGAAAAATCACGAGACCGATAATTGAAAGGTAGGCACCAGTTAAAAAAGTAAAACAACTTACTGTGTTCTTCACTATATAGTTGTAGATTACTTTTATATTCAAATTTTTTCTAAGTTTTTGTAAAAGTTGGCACATATAACATGTAATATACGTCGTATATACCTAATCTTTATCTATATCGAGAATTTTGACCATATTATGTGACTTCCTTTGAATGTAGGTAGAGATCTAAAAAGATAGACGAGAGCTTCTTTAGATAGGAACACCTCTAAACGTAGAGGTTTGGTCTTCAGGTGAACGAAGTGTTATAGACGTTCGTGGACAAATTGAGATCTGGCAAAGAAAAAGAGATGAAGAAAAAAGAAAAGATACGAAAGAAGGTAACGGAAAAGAAATAAAGGTGAAAGTCAAAGGTAAAGACAGTTTATCCTTCTTTTCTATTTATAATTCATATTAATCACTGGTTTTTTGTGAATTAAATCGGAAATAGACTTCCCTTTACCCGAGTTTATAGAGATGGTCCCTTTGTAAAAGTGATAATCGACGCCTTTGTAACTAAAACGGACAAAGAATATTTTAAATAGAGAATACAATTGTCGTAAAAAAGTATGCAAGATCATATCTTACTATATGACTGTACAAGTAAAGTGTTGGAGGTTACTCTCTTTTTGTGAAATAAAAAATTTTACAAGAAATGAACGACTGTTCTGACGTTTCAAGACCTGTCTGTTGATAGAGGGACAGAAGAGAAGACGTGAATTTTGGAATGATTAAACAAATAATAGGATTTCATAAACAAAACGAGTGACCATGTAAGGGTAAAGGACCATATATCATTATGTTTTTAGACAACTTACCACAGTAAAATCAACTATGTGATTTGAATTTATGTGTGTTTTTACTCATTCGTTTCTTGATTGTCCTCCGGAACCCACTATGATTCTGTTTACCGTTTAAAGTAGTTCAAAGTAGACAGAAGAGACCACATGACGCCACCCTCTACGATAATCAACCATACGTACGTCCGGAACTCCGACACTGGTCGTACTATCTTATCTAACCACCCGAAAACCCATTGTTCCACTGGTTTTGTGGTATGATCAGAATCTATTCCCGTCCCCCCCTTCGCCACCTAAACCCAATTAACGACATAAAACCCTTCTGACCCTGATCCAGAGGTCTACTCTACTTCTAAGACGGGGATGAGATAGAATACAGAATATAGGAAATTTCGAGTCATTTGTTAATCTAATTTCGGATAAACACAGAGGACTCAGACTGACAGTCGATATTAGACTTTCACGTCGTCCCTACGACGTCTATCTTTGTCTAAAACAAAGTTTCACTGTAAGTCCTCCTCCCATGCTTCGGTACTTACGTAAAGTGAAGTATGGAGGTTGATTTACACGTAAGAGTAGTTTCCTTCTCATAAAACCGTAAAATTTTTGTCCGAAGACAACTAGCCCATTGATGATTAAAGATTTTGTCTCCATTAATAAATCTACTACGATCGGATTGAGTATTTTACCTTCATGTACGGTTTTAATTAGTAATTTTTTTGTTAGTCCACGACGTATTGGTAAATAAAGAGTAGAGGGTGAGAGTGAAGTTGGGTAGGACAGTTCGAAAGGAAAGGTAGTAAGATTACTTTGACTTTTGATCCTAGGGGTGACCGATGGTCCGGAGAGTCCTCGTAAACGTCAACGATTGAGGGAGTGACTTTTGTAAAAGGAGTAAACCGAAGGTACTCAACAGAAGAGGTAAAGGAAAAGACCTGGGAGACTGGGACGAGACGGAAAGGTACTACGGGTCCTGACTTACGTCAGTCAGGACCCGAGGGAGTAGATGTGTGTACAGGAAGGTCTCCCGGAGACCGCAAGTCGAGGTACCGAGAGAGACGACTACAAAGTGTTTGGACAGAACAGGTGAGCGCTGAATGGGGTGATGGAGGGGTAAGGTTGTACGTTTATGGGTGGACTGGAGAAGTGAATAAGGAGACTTCGTATAGAGTTCGAATTTAACTTGAGAGTTTATAAGCGTTTGGTGCAAAAAACGGATCAAAAAGGGTAGAGTCTTTTATAGTCACTTTTAACGACTCTCCCGTGTTTGTGACTTTAGGAGTGTGGGGTGTCGGTTAAGTAATCGTAAAGACAATCGAGATCGAAAAGTTTTAAGTATACTGAGGAGTAAAGAAGGTAGTGTTGGTGGACAAGGTTCGATAGTGCCCATAGAACGGACGTCAAGTTTGTGTAGGAGTGTAAATGAACGAAGATGAGGAGAAGGGAATAGTTAAGAGGTCTCTCGTCGGTCTCACTAGTAAATTTATATATTTATTTTACAGTTAAAGAACTTGTTTTAGGAGGTTTCCAAAGAATAGGGTCAGTCTTATTTTATTTTTTAGGAATAACACCGGATATCCAGGATAATCTAGACCGGACCCCTAAAGCGAGATTGAAGTAGTGAACGTTGAAGAAAGTCCCACGAGTAATGTTGGAGTTGTGTGGTAGCAAGACAAGGAACTTGTCAGATTACGTAAGGGTAAAGTGCCGAAAACGAGGACGACAAAGGGTCCAAAGAACAGTGTGGACGTCCCTAATGAAGGAACAAGTGGGTCCGGAGACGTTTACAGTGAAAGAGTTTCTCCGAAAGAGAAAGTGGTTTAGATTTTATAGGGAAGGGACGGTTGGTATTGGGATGGGAGGGAGTGAGTGGTGAAAGATATGAAATTACGAGAATAAGGATGGACCTTAATATTAAAATAACGGACGAAGTAATATTATATTTGTGATTCTTCCGTCTCTGAAGTCGAACTAGTGTTGGAACCGTAAATAACAGATCAATTCATTATATTGATTGTCGTAGATTATGTAACAGTTCATAACTCGTAAAGTTCAATAAAACATTCCCCCATCTTAATATTTGTTTTGTGTTTACATCCGATACTAACAGTGATGTCTTAAGTGATGATTGAGAAAGTAGACTTTTTAGATATTTCCCGTCTAATGGTGAAGAGGACCACCGAGTCTCCAATTTCGTAGACGGACCTTACGCCCTCTGGACCCAAACTAGGGACCCAACCCTTCTAGGGGACCTCTTCCTTTACCGTTGGGTGAGGTCGTGAGAACGGACCTCTTAGGGTACCTCCCTCCTGGGACTATTCGATGTCAGGTACCCCAACGTTTCTCAGCCTGTTCTGACTCGCTGAAGTGTGTGTGTGGTGAAGAGGTAAACAAAAGTAGCAGTTTCGGTGGCAGATTCCTCTATCACCTGTTTTGACGTATTTGTGTCTTTCGGTGTTTAGAGGGTCTTTAGTCTGAAAAGGGTCGTAAGAGAAGAGTCGGGACTATGAGAGGAAGGAAAGAGTATATATTTATATACTCTTATAAAAATATAAGACCTCTTATATCGACCTCTTATATCGGACCTCTTAATTCGAGTCTTTTAGAACGGGGTACACTTATTGTGAGACGTTAAAAGTTAGAATTTTTAGACACCTCTTAGTTTATATGCAAGTAAAAACTCATGTCTATACCTAATCTAATTTATCCTTTATTCGATACCATGTTCAAGAGAAGGGATGTGTAACCAACGTCTTCTAGTCCTTCAATGTACTATCAGTATCAAATGAAAAAGTTACAGGATACTATTGTTTATCCATATGACAGTAAGGTATGTAAGGTTTAGTTTCAAGAATAGAAAGAATCGTTACAGACAAGACGACAAGAAGAGTGGTGAGAGTAAAATAAATTCCTACTGTATGAGATGAATCAATTGGTCAACTCGATAAATGATCGACATACCTAAACCCCGTTCAATTGAGTTGAAAGATGCTAGATGTTTCACCTTATTTTAAATATGACTGTATGATCCTAACAAAATTTTTAATTAGTTTTACCTATTTCGTGAAAGGTAATGACGATATGTCGTGTGTCAGTTGTTATAGATTGACAATAAATAATAGTAAAATAGTAAATGGTTAGACAGTAATTAGGGATAGTTACATTGGAAACCTTACCGAGAATAGAAGTAGGTCACAAAAGGTGTTGATGACAATATTATTATTATGCCTTTAACAAATATTTAACAAACTCTTCAGGAGGTAGGAAGTGTCTTCGACACATTGAACAGATTTGTGTCCAGATTAAAACACTGAGATTACGATTTTGAAAGTTGTTATTATTAAGAAATCGTAGAAAACCATTGTGTCGTATATAAAAATTTTTTAACAATTTACTTAGTTGATCAAAGTATCCCAAATTTGTTTCTTATTTTCAATGACACATTGTGGTCAATGAAATGTGTGGAACAAAATTTAGGAGTATTAGGGAGATCCAATAAAGAGAATTGAAAAATGTTTCCGAGTTTCCAATTCACTGGACCGATTTCGATCGATCCATTCATTCGAGTCCATACAAATTGAAAGTGTGACGGATGCAAAATCATCTTGGAGAACGTTGGAGAATGGTACATCAGATACAAAACTGAGTCTTTAGGAAAAAAATTTAACAATTTAAAAAAAAAAAAATGTTACAACACAACCAAAGACGACATGTTGTTGCGCTTAGTCGGTAGACACACAAGCACGATTCAGCGAAGTCGTCACAGACTCAGAAACACTAGGGTACCTGACATCGGTAGGTCCGAGGAGAGACAGGTTCCTTAAGAGGTCCGTTCTTATGACCTCACCCAACGGTACGGGAGGAGGTCCCCTAGAAGGACTGAGTCCCTAGATTGTAACGTAGAATGTAACGGACGTTACCCTCCGTTCTAAAAAAATTGTCATCGCGGTGGTAGTCAGTATTTATATGTATATAGGGGAGTGAGAACTCGGAGGGAGGGGAAAGAGGTAGGGTGAGGAGATCCAGTAGTGTCTCGTGGTCTGACCCGAGGGACACAGTATGTCGTTGAAGAGTGGTCGATAGGTAAAATGTGTGCCATCACACATAGACAACTACGATGGAAGAGGTAAGTAAGTGAGAGAGGGAGGGGTGGGGCCGACACAGGTGTTCAGGTAGAGAGGACCGAGTCTTTAAGAATTGGACTTTAGGTACCTTAAACCCTACCTAAAGTTTTTAATAACATTTAGGGTGCTTTAAAAGTTTCCATTTAAAATTTCCACTTTGGTACTGAAAAGATGTAAATATTTTACTTGAGCAGTTAGTAAAATAAATTCATTAATTGGTCCCTTGATCAATTCACGATTTTTGGTCAAGTTTCCACTTGAGTTTTTGATCTGTTCACGTTTATGTTCGTTCGTTTTTATAACTTTACTTGAACAATTGTCTACATTGTGATTAGTCCCGTTATTGAGAATTCTGAATAAAGTTAATATTGAATGTATTAACATTGTATCGAGTTACTGTTACTTTTCGTCTCCATTCGACCTTTTCATTCGATCTGTAGAGAAAAAAAAACCGATAAAGTTGTAGAAAGTGTTAAAAAGAAATTTTCCAATATCTTTTATAAATCTCTACATATACATAAAAGGACCCTCCGAGTAGGTATAGAAAATTTAGTGCAAAATTTTCCTTTACCACACAGTTTTTCCAATTCTTGATATCAAGATCAGTGTAGACTGATAGGTCGCAACGGATGAAAGAACAGAGACACGGAGACGAAATTTTCGAAGAGCAGAAGGAACAGAATAGTTCAGGATAAGTTAAAAGTTCCGGGTCCAATTTGCCGTAGAATGAGAAAGATCGAAAGACGATCGTGTAAAGGGGATTTGTTGGCGGAGTAGACAAAGGGAAAATTCATACAGATAATTGCGTGAGTTATTATGTGACATAAAAAAGAAGGAAGGTATTGACCTACAAGTCGAGAGACTTACTATCTCTGTTTTCAAGACTTTTTCCTTTACTGAATTAAATTTTTATGTTCAGGTGTAAGCGATAGAAAACCGGTGGTTTTGAGCTTAGACTCTTCTTTTCGTTAAGGGGAAAACTGATGACGGGGAAATCCATGGGCAAGAAGGAGTTCCTTCGGCAGTTTGCGCCCTGATGGGGTTTGGAGGGTTTTGGCCTGCCGTTCGCGGGGGTTAGTGATCTTTTGACCTTGACGTTCCCGACGGCCTCCTCAGAACGCGCACGCGTCTCTCTTGGTCCTGTGATCCCGTTAGATTGACTACCCAACCACCCTCCCCCGCCCTACTCTTCCTGGTCTCTACTGTCTTTCCTGGCCGTATCTTTTTCTGACTCTCATTAAATCTAGAGTGGGTTGGACCCGAAGGGATCTCAGGTGAATCTTGAATGAGACAGGTTAAGGGTTTTATGTCCCGGTCTCTGACGCAAGAAGTCAGGAAGCGCAGGGGGCTTGGAATATCAGCACCAATAAAATCGCAGTGTACTCGCTGTTAAGAAGGCTTGCGGAACCTTTTCTACCCGGGTCGCCAACACGCTGGCAGCAAATGCAGTGTCCGCATCCGGGCGAGTCGCACCCCCGCCCTGTAGCCTCTTGCGTCAGCGGTGTCTCCGATCGGCGGTTTCTCCTTGAACTAACCGTCAAACTTTTGCCGGCAAGTCCAGGCCTCGGCACCACCCGCCCGATTTATCACCACAAACTAGACCACGTCAGCGCTCAACTACTACAGTGCCGAAAAGCGCCCTCTTCAAGCTTTCACCCAAAACACCTTACTCGTTCAATTTTCTCGACAAAGGTGAGCCCTCAAAGACCCCCAACTCCCATCTATCCGACCTCAAAACTCAAGCTCCACGACAGTGACTAAAACTACGCTGCCCGCTTCCTCAAACGAGGCGGTCTGCCCCAAGCCATTGCTTTGACACCTCTATTCCAACCAAGTGCCGAACCGGGTCGTTGGACATTTATTAATCACGAAGCAGAAATGGTGGAAGGGGGTTGAGGACGACCCGTCAAGGCCATAGGCACACTCTTGGGCCCTACCAAAACGACAAACGAAAATCCTGACTGTTTCCCAGTGAAGAAGTAACAGTAGACCAATGTGTTCTATCACTATTAATCTTGCAACCGTTTACTTTACACTCGTAGAAAACCAACAGACCTGACCTGGCAAAGAATTTTCCGATAACCCGAGCACTAAGAATTTAAAAATTTAGACACTTGGTGCATCCCTAAGCTTTCTAGGACGAACAAGGTTTTCTTTTCCTGGTTTTTGTAGAGTAGCATGAATCGTTCTTGTCCAGTCTAAAATCACTATTGTGGCTTAAAATATGTATTTAGATTTTTTGTCGTGTTATTACACACACACTTCTATACATACATAAAGACATGATTTAATAGTGTTTTGTAGATTAGAGAGGGGAAAAAAAACTTCACATTAAGAAATTTCATTAGATGGTGAATTGTTCTCAAACCTGGCAGAGTTATGTAGGGAGTTCATTATAAAGATTAAATCCTTTTGTTACCCCCTTAAATAAAACGTCAACCATTTGTCGCATATTCATTAGGCTTTCTTCATTTATGACCTAAAGATTGGACATTTAACACTACCATTATTGTTGAAAAGTCCTAATACTCTGACTATTTATATACATTTCTTAGGTCAGGGTAACAACGGACAATATCATCCAAAAGGTATCAGTGTATTACATCAAAAACACTTACCCTTGTGGTCTTAAATCTGATGAATCAAAACTTAAGACTTAGACGGTAAATAAATGAAGTACTAGAATCCGTTTAATGTATGACTACATGGAGTGAAGGACAAAAACATTTTACTTATATTTTTTATCATAGACATGATATTCCACATTTTAAATTTCGTAAAATTGTCACAAGATCGTATATTAAGTGTGACTTATTTATTATTGGCAATAATTTCCCTAGATTACAATTGACGATGCACGGTTCGTAACACAACTGTGATACATCAGAATAGATGTATATAAACTACAGATTGCGTAAGTCACCGATCTTCGGTCAACGACAAGTTCGTCGTCAGTTGGTACACAAAGAAACCTGGAGACAATAGAAGAACCGTAAGTGATCCGTAGATAGTTAGGACAATCGACCTCCCCTCCCTAATTCTATACCTCAATATAAAGACTTTCCGTCACGGAGACATCCAGACCGGGACACGACACTTGATATAGTACCCTGTGCATAAGTAAAGAGTAAACACATGGCAAACGGGACGGGAAAGAGGTAAATCGTCGGTCTCGTTAGAAACATTTTGGGTTCAGTCTAATACAATTGAATAAGAACTTTAAGACGGAACCGGAGGATGACAGAAAAATTTTTCAGGCTTGTTGAATCGTATTTTATCTTACGGGAAACGTAGGACAATAACGAGTGAAAAAGTCTGAATAGAGAGTGTTGAGTGATAGAATGTGAACTAATATTTGATCTCAAGGAACTAATACGGAAGGTGTCGAAAAAACATGTACAATAAGAATAAACCTTTATGGGAGGAACCTTAAAAAGGAACCAATTACTAATAAAGCCAAATGTCACATACGTAATACAGAAAGTCCTTTGGAGCAAACTACGGGATCTGACTCAACCCATGGGGAGGTCACGAAAAGGAAGGTATAAAAAACATTAATGACAAATAATGGGACGATATGACTTTAAGGAACTCTGATCCTCATCATAAAACAAGTAAAATCATAGAACCGGATCGCGATACATGTGTGTCATGTATCGTGTGTCATTCATGATTTATATACACTAAATATTTATTGTACATCCACCGGATAAAAACATGTAAAATATGTATATTTCCTACTTAAATTAGGTCTTAACGTTTAATAACGAAATAACTTATGGACATCCAAAGTTTGAACTCACACATAGTGACATGGACGTCACGAAAAATTTAATGTCCATGACCTGGGGTTACGGTCGGAAATACTAAATTATCGAGTTCTGAGTTCTTAAACTTAAAGATTGATCGAGGGTCCACAACGATTACGATAACCGGGTCCCTAGATTCCGTCACCAATGTTTATTATTATGAAAAGAAACCGTAGAGAATAAATGAAGTCAAGTAACAGTCACTATAATCTAAAGGTCTAAACGGGCGTTATTGTCAAAATAGGTTATCGTACCCTATTTATATCATGAGTAACGTTAATATAACTTTTTCAAAAAGGAACCTCTCACGTAATATTACATATAAACCAAAATCTATGATACAATGTAACTGAAACTTTTACATTTTCCTTTTTAAACTTTACGTTCCCCCGGTAGAACACCACTAGCATCGTTAAGTCTCTTAAAATTTTAACTTCGAGAATCTCTTTGGTTCGAAGACCCCGGACCTCTCTTAGGTAAAAGACTATATATAATACCGTGGACCTTTTTACAGACGTCGGATGAGTAGACACCCAACCAAAAAAATGAAAACCGAATGGGACCTTCGAACACCTTAGAATCAAGGGACTGGTCACTAACTACGGTCGGGAAACGTCACTTTCGTGTCTCACGTTTGGTGACCTGACGGTCCCTTAAGGGATGTACACAAAGGGAACCACTAATGTATCAGAGTTGTGAATTTGTGGAGAGAGACCAGTTCTCAAACACCACTTTTTAACATCAACTATGAATAAGACAACTAGTCCCAACTTATAAACAGTAAAAAGTAAAATCCACGATATTTATCAACTTACTGATGACTAATAAAAGACGTGGACTTGGATTAAAGTCTTCTTTATTACCTTTCGGTTCTTAAATAACATTCAGAATAAACAAAAGTGACAAAAGGAAAAAGGAAGGAAGGAAAGTACAAAGTGTTTACTAAACGGTCTAAATCGATTTTTTGGATTTTATTTAAAAATTTTTTGGGGTTTGGACCCTGAAAGGACCACTAGGTTACCGATTCTGAGGAACGAGGGTTTCGTTCCTCAGGTCCAAGCTAGGGATCAGTCCCTTTGTTTAGGGTGCACAACGTCAATTTTCAAGTGTACGGTGTCACTTCCTAAGACGTACGGTGTCACTCCTATCTTCTAGGGTGTACGACGTTGATTCTGGACCTCGTTGGTTTCTTTTTGTTTTTTGTTTTTGGGTTTGGACTTTATCCTGTGAGACAATTTAAACTTAAAGTCTATTTGTCACTTATTAAAAAATCATACTCATACGTAGAGAATTTATAACGGGACATAAGACAGACCGTTGGGATCTCAAGTGTAACCAGCACAGGCTGAAAACCGCTGGGGTACCTGACATCGGATGGTCCGAGGAGACAGGTACCCTAAAAGACCCGTTGTCACGATCTCACCTAACGGTAAAGGAAGAGGTCAGTGTAACCAATACGTTTCAAGAAACCTTGTTTAACAAGTCTTCGAACCTTGGTCCCGTATTAAAGAAAGAGAGCTTTCTGACCGTGCAGATAAGATAGATCTAATTACCAAGAATTGGACAAACCACAGTCCTGGGAAAATATGAGAGTGGAGAGGAAACAGTGGAGGTAACAGAAATTACTGGTCTAAAGAAAGAAGGAAAAGAAAATTTAACTACAAAGTAACAATACTACAGACACGAAATTAAAATTATTTATTTTCTAGGAACACTACGGAATGTATAAAAAAACATATTTCCTTCCCATATTTTTATGTATATTGTAAATTATGCATATTCATCTTTGGTAAAGAAAGGAAATATGAAAAGCTTTATTCCATGATATATGAGTAGTTTTCTACTTCTTCAGCTTTCACACCGTTCTACCTTAAGACTTCTAGTGAGTGAATCCTTTGTTTCATTCACGTTTTGTCACCTGATTCCTCAGATTTTCAACCCAAGAAAACTAACTTATAATTCTTTTCAGACATCTATTTTGGAATCTATATAGGTATTCGACTATCCTACACTTTTGTCTTCAACAGTTTAATAAGGATATAGTGTCACTAATTAAACACCTAATATTTTCAGTCATTTATGATAAATTAAAGGAAACTAAAAAATTTTTTAGTCTAAAATATACTTTGAAAAATCCTTAAAACCGTGAAAAAAAAGTAACGTCATCATTCTCAAATGGATATGGTTTTTTTGATGATATTTTATATAAATATGGTGTTATTACGAGTGTCACATTACCATGGATATCTCAACTGCATAAAATCTTTTCGACGGTTAAAGACTTTAATACACATCCTAAGAAAAGAAGACAAAAACCTAAAAGAAGTAATAAAAGACTATAGGATAGTTCAAAATTCTCTTGATAAATGATCCTATTTAGAAACTGGGATGATCTATATCACTAGGAAGATACCCAAAGAAAAGGGTGGGACTAATAGTAATAGAAGTAGACAGTTTAAATTTACAAGATGAGAATAGGCAAGAGTACTGGAATAAATTATGGGAACAGAGGAGTAAGTAGTATACTGGAGAAGAAGTAAACTGAAGACACTGTGGTGTGAGGGGATTACAACGAATGACAGGTGACGATTCATAAAAGACGACCGATTAACAGAAGGGTACTAATTTTAAAAATGAGTCCTGAGTCCGGAAGTACGAAAACATCTCTATATATTTATAGAGATTATTATATGTATTATTATATGTATTTAATAGAGAAAGAGATACCTCCTTTCCCTCTATATAACCTTCCTTAACACATTACACTAACACCTCCGACTGTTCAAGGTTGTAAACATCAACCGTTCGACCTCTGGGTACTCTTGATTATTACACCAAAATCACAAATACGGTTGTCCGGACTGTGGGTTCTTCTCGGTAATAAAGTCAAACTCAATATTCAATCCTCTTTTGACTACAGAGTCAAGTCTCTGTCCGTTCCCAAAAGAGAATGAACCGGAAAAAAAAGATATATCCGGAAGGTGACTTCCCTACTCCCTGTCGTTAGATGACATCAGTAAATAAAATAACTCCAGATAAAGACTGTACAGTAATAACACCAAAGTTCGCATGTTAAATTACTAAACTATACACATATGTGACGTCTTACTAGTGTCATTCAGGCAAAGGGTAGGTAGTGGTAGGTATCAATCTTTTTAAGAAAAAGAAAAGGAACACTACTTCTGAAAATTCTAAATGAGAGTCGTTTATTTGTTAACAATAAAAAATCAACGACTCAACACAGAGAAACACTAGGGTACCTGACATCGGAAGGTCCGAGGAGACAGATACCCTAAAAGGTCCGTTCTTATGACCTCACCCAACGGTAAAGGAAGAGGTTCCCTAGAAGAGCTGGGTCCCAAACTTGGATGTAGACAACACATAAAACCTGAAGGGTCCACCGAGTCACCGTTTCTTAGGTGGACGATTACGGCCTCTACATCCAAGATAACAAAGAGAATTATAATGGTTTAAATTTTCTTCTTGAAATAATGTCTACTCAACTATTGTAACCTGTGCAACCGTTCTAACATAGGAGGACTTACTTCGGTCGTCAATTTCTAGAGGTATAACGGAGGAAATTATGTATAGATAGTGAGACTTTAATAGTCATTTTCTGTGAAAAATTATATCTTTCTGATGAACATTCTTTTGTTTGGAGAATTCCTTCATGGTCCGTGTAAATTTTGTACGTCACTTATCATTGATAACAATGTCTAAAACAGAAGTTCCCTGAAAATAGATTAAAAATAGATTCTCGGATTATTAATTTTATACATGTCTCTATGCGAATTCCAAAATACTCTAATATTTACTCTCTACAATTTTAAACTGAGACCAAGTTTCTTTAGAAAGACCTACTTCTCATAAGAAAACTCATAAACAAAGCAAAACATTTGTTTCAACCATCCAAACTCCCTTCCTTCGGTCCTACCACAACACCGACATTGTTACACCTCCACATCGTGTCACATTTTGTGAGGACCCTTGATCTTTGTTAACTGACACCGACCTTATTCCCAGGTACAACCTTTTGATCTTCTCTGTCGATTTCTGGACCCGTCCTCCGCATAATATTTCCTGAAACACACGAGTCAGACTCCACGGTCACTTCTAAATCCTCGTCTTCTTACTACATTAACACAAAGACAAAAATCTTTCTAGGGAAACCGTCGATACAGATAATATGGAAAATTCACTACATCCTACTTTCTAACCTAAATCTTTCTGAATATTATTTCTCCAACATCTTATTATATCTGTTTTGTATTACCCCGAGACTGGTACGTCCGCAATCGTAACTGTTACCTCTCTTTACCATTACCTCTCTTTGACTTTTATGTCTTAGACTTCCAGAACCTATACTTCCTCTCCTCTTAGGTCTCACTGAAAATCCAAAGACATAATACGAATACCATGACTCATTCTATCCTAGAGACTTTTTCTTTTCGTGTAAATCTCCCTTGTTACTTCTAAGACTCAAAGTAAAACTTTGATAAAGTAGCTAATCCGATTTCGGAAACTGACGTACCTAGTATTGTTTGACACCTTTCGAGAATTTCTCTACCCTTATATCTGGCAGAATGACAGAGGACTCTTAGGACAAACGCCCAGTTCTTCGTTGTCAATCTTGGGTCATACCCTGTTGACTAACTAAGTTCTAACTCCTTCCTCATGCTGTCCCGACAGACGACAGTGGGACAAATAAATTAGATGTGCAACTCGTGTAGTACTCTTTACGGCCCGACCTACTCAATGTTCGACCTTAATTTCTGTCCGCCCTCTTTGTCGTTGTTGGAGTCTATACACCTACTATGGCAAGATTGCCGTCTTTCGCTTCTCCTTGATTTCTCGGAGAACTACTCCCGCTTTCTCCTCTCACTTTCTGAACCGAATTTTGATAATTTTTTTGATTCTAGTACCGTAGGCCGGAGTAATGACGTACCGTTTATCTTCCCCTTTTCCACCTTTATCCCTGTCTAAAAGAGAAGAACCCGAAGTTTTAGTGACGTCTACCACTGACGTCGGTACTTTAGTCTTCTACTAACGAAAAGTCGTCCTTTCGATACTGTTTGGATCTGTTGCACCTTTTCGTCTCTGCAATGAGACGACTGTTTTCGGGAATATCAGTTCCGACACCAGAAGGGTCACCGGTGTATTTTAACATGCCAACACTCTCGACCTGGCATTTCTTCTGTCTCGTGGTTTCTTAACTACGAAAGCTTGACTCCACGACCTCTTCTGAGGACTTTCATGGGACCTGTCGTTCCTCCAGTTTAGTCAATCCCTTTAGTTGGGACTTATGAGCAACCTTCCCGAATACGATTTCGAGGTCATAAAACCAATGGACTACGTTTGTCAACTGAGTAACCTTCTCAGGGACCACGACCCTCCTAACTTTCGTCTTCCTCTTCTCCCGCAGTCTCCTACTCTACCGACCTACCGTAGTGACTACGTTACCTGTACTTGAACCGTTTGAAGATCTCTACCACTCCCTGTCCCTCCGGACCGAACCACATCAGGTACCCAAGCGTTTCTCAGTGTGTACCGACTCCCTGACTTGTCACTCGTCGTACCGATCTCTCGATCTCTCTGTGTCCTCTTTCGGTCTTTTACTAGTAGTGGAATCAAAGGAAAAAGAGGGTATAGGACGTGTAAGTCATTCAAAATGAAAAATACGGAGTTTGTTAACAGAATAGGGTAACGACTCCTGAATAAAGTTCAAGATTAGTAGAGGAACTAGGAAGTATAGTGTCGTAATGTTATTCGAGAAATGACTATGACAAAGGACTATACGGAGGACATTGAATAAGGTTAAGCCAAAAGAGAGGTCAAAGTAAGATTCTAAGAGGACCATCCCTAATTAAAGAACTTAAATACTCATACGGAAACGAAAAAATGTGTGTGACTTACCTACTAATCATTTGTAAACTCTATCTACGTGAAAGATTAGGTTCAAATGTTTCACCCATTAGGAAATTCTGTACTAAATAAATATATTGTTGAAAAGTAAACGAAACTTCTATAAATTCTTTTCATCTTAATACAACATAGGAAAAAAAATTCGTAACAATTATAAACAAAACAAAATTATATCCGTTAAAATATACTACTGTTTCCTCCTACAAACCTCTCAAATAAAGAATTCACGGGACTCCATAAAATTATATAGAATATAAATTCGATAACAATTTTTTAGAAAATGAAGGAAACACTTATAACAATTTATCATACCATTACCGTGATTACAATCATTAATATCTATCATAAATAACTTGTAAATAATAATCGATTTGAGACGATTTCCGAAAATCTATAATAAATTAGAAATAAGTCGGGACACTAAAAATATCTGATTCTCATATCATGACTTTTTACTTTATTAAACGGGTACAAATATCTCAATTTCACCATTCCGATCCTAAACTCGATTCTTTCAATAAGATTGAGATAATACACCAAAATTATTAGTCTCTTGACGTCACCCTATATAAAACACTTTAACAAGAATAAACTTTATAAAAGAGTTTATCAGTACAAAAAAGAGACCTCTTCCTTCTTTTCCCTTGGTTTTCTTATAAAATCATATTTCTTATTCCTGTCATCTTCAATAAACAAGACCTAAATAAAGGGTGAAAGTGTGTGAAGGATCGATTGGAGTGGAGAGACACAAGTGGGATAGATGATATTTTACTCCTGGTACCTGCATAAGATGAACTAACCAGTCTTTTAATCTTTATCGAATCCATTTCACGGAGCGACAAATCATGTCACTAAGAGTTTCACGATTTCACATATAACAATAATAGTAACACAACTAAAACCGGTACCATGAATTAGACAAAATTTTAAAATACTGTTTTTACCACCACCTTAAGATTATAACTAGTTTTCTCCCAGATCCTCCTCGTAATAAAATCATTTATGAATTAACTACCATTGTTACCAATAACAATAAAGTAAATTTCAATAAAGTACTCATTTCTAACTCATCGAATAGATACTATTATGTGTCTAAAAGGTATAATGGTCGATCCAACTATTAGAAAAATACAATGTCAGACTTTACCATTATCATGACATAAGACAAATAATTTGACTAATCTTTACGATAAAACTAATCTTTACGATAATCCTTATACTAACAAATTCATTATCAAACATTATTAAACACTATTAAAATATATAGATTAAACTAAATATTTCTATATGTATATATTGACTATAAATTATCGAGATTAAATTCTTAATATAAATTAAAATACTTAAGATTCACTTTAGGAACTCTACTTCGTGTCAAAAGAACAAACAAAAACATAGGGGTCGTACATCGTTTTCACGAGCATATTAGGAATTATACATAACGACTTATTTGTTTAATCACTTAAATAAAACAACATAATGAGAAAACACACGAACAACTATCAATTGATCATGTATCATTATTCATCAATAACTAAGTAAATCGTTGATAAATAACTTATAGGTAACACAGAAACGGACACGAACTTCAAATAACGTTGTGCATATATTAGTTTATTAATCTGTATATACTAAAACTACAAATAAGAAATTTTAAATCCAATTTGGACCTCTACTAAATCTTTCACTAGCCATGAATTAGTGCCAACTCCTCCAATTTCAACGACCTTCGTGTCGACAGTTCGTCCTACAGTAATTTCTTCGTGGTCGTAATTTAAGTTTCTCCAAATACAGAAGGCCGGCTAGGGAACCCACAGTCGGACGACCAAATTTTTCCTTCAAATGACATTCAAAGAGACAACTTTTATTATTTAGTTATATATAAATATTTTAGTAAAGTTCTTCATCACTTAACATTTCGACAACGTGACATACTAATTTTGACATGAAGTATCATATCCGATACCATCTTTTCTGAAGGGACCACCGAGTCTGTCATTTCACGGACGGATGTTACGCCCTCTGGGTCCAAACTAGGGACCCAACCCTTCTAGGAGACCTCTTCCTTTACCGTTGGGTGCGGTCATGAGAACCGACTTTTTAGGGTACCTACCTCCTTACACCGTCCGATGTCAGGTACTCCAGTGTTTCTCAGTCTGTGCTCACTCGCTAAAGTGAAAGTGATACCATCTTTCCTTCATTTGAGATTAGAATTATGTTTACTCACAAACGTAAAATCGTATCGTTTTAAATATAGAAAAAAAAACCGACACGACCCAGAATCAACACCGTACACCCTAGATCAAGGGTCTGGTCCCTAGTTTGGGTCCGGGGGACGTAACCATCACGTCTCAGAATCGGTGGCCTGGTGGTCCCTTCCAAGGGTTTTAAATGTAAAATTAACAATGAAATAGAACATTTTGTACGTGTAAGAAAAAAGAAAAAATCAGTCAAGTAAAATGTAAAAGAAATAGTAGATATCTTATCGATTATTAACAAATTATAAAAATCCCAAAAGTTCCTGGTGCAGTTCACGGTTTCTTTTGCCAATAATGTCTTTTATCACTTGGTCGACGAAGTGAACTCAGACTCTTTGGACCAGGACAAAAAGAAAGAGGTAACATGTCGTGTGGAGGAAACAAAAGATGTTAACCGTTCTTTCTATGTTCATCATACGGTTGTCTGAGACTCTTGTAACAGTGAATGTTCTTATCTCTCGCTTTACCGTATGGAAAAAGAAGTCAATAGAGATGAGGTAGGAAGTTCTAATTGGGTCTTCACGATACACTTCTTTTAATACAAACGAGAGGACAGTCAAGACATTTATTCGTAAGTCTAAGAAATGACTGGCTACTACTCAGGTACTTTTCTCTATCAAACCGTAGAGTGCCAAATCCTCAAAGTGTTTTGTAATCTTCGTTTCGGGTCTATAACCGAGAAGACTTTAGGTGTAGGTGTTCATGAAGATTCCTCGATTTAAGACTCTAATATCCGGTAAAGCGAGTCTATGTCGGTGTTCCTTCAAATCTTTAAGGACGACTTGGTTTAACGAATTAAGTTGTCCTTGTCATACGACTTCACTTCTCGTGTCTTTCAAACGTGTTGGTCGTAGTTAGTCTTTTGCGGTACTCTTTATTTTCGGCCACCCGGTACATAAATAGGAGTGTCTCAAGTGGACGTGTAAGAAGATGTCATCTACCTTTTCTATGCCTTCTCTTTGGGTTCTGAGTTCTTCCATTAAATTTGAACTTTCTGGAAAGCTACGTTTTTCCCTAGGTCAAGAAACTTTGTACACGACTTTTCCCTTTTTCCATATTACTTCTATTCGGTTATCTACTATTACTAGTTAGGACCCTAGTTCTTCCTTTTGATCTTTAAGGAAGTGAGATACTTGTGTCATCGAATGGTTAATTAACATCGTAACATCATTTACTACCGAATAACAATCTAAGACTGTAAGTTTTTTTATTATTTTCTAGACAACTAGTTTTACTGGTCTATCCGTTTTTTCCTAGTTAAGAACAATCTCTTTTTCGTGTCCTCTGTTTAAATTTACCTTGTGGTCTTTTCTTCACACTTGTAGACGTTCAACTTAGAAGTGATTCATTGTTAAGACCCTAGAGACTACTATATAAAAGATTTTCATCGTGATTGCTACTTTCGGAATCATCATAAGTACTTGGGTACTCACTATATAGTGTCGGTGAACACCTTCAGTGTAAATTAGATTTGTTAAAGCTTTGGTCACTGTGACTTCTCCTTAGTGTCCTTTCGTCGTTTTAAAGGGTCCTAAGTCTCCTAACCCACTTCCGTTGAAACCAATTATCGTCGTTAAGTTCTACACTCTTATATTCAACATTTCTTCAACCGTCACTTGTAGACGGAGAGAATCGCAGATAACCCCCGTTTGAAAGTCTCTGTAAAGAGTACTTTCTCTAAGACGGAAGTGTCAAAACACTATCTTGAACACATCCAATACTGTGTCCTTGAACCTTTCGACCTTTGTGACCCTTTCTTTCTTTCCTCCATACATCACTGTGTAATTCGTTAAAACTGAGTAGAAATCTCACCTGACTACTATCTATACATCTTTTACTACTTCCGCGATTATTTAGGTAATCACGAAGGAAGGGTTCATTTAGACTTTCATACTTGCGTTTAAATGTATAAGGAGTAAAAAATTTGTATCGGCGACTAGTCTTTGGACTTTTGTTGGATAAAAGTCTTGTCCGAGTCTGAGCCGGAAAATAACACCCTTCACTGAATCTGTTTTTATGGTTAGTCCAAAATGGTAATTGGAGATCGTCACCATTGTCATAGGTCGATAATTTACGGTTTGTCTAAGTGAGATTTCTTACATAACGTGAACTATTTAGTGTCTGGGTTCGAAGGTTAAGAAACACAATGGGAAACCCTTTTTGTGTATAAAGGTTTCTGTTTCTTAGTGTATAAGGACTTAGACTTCTCCACCTTTCCTCAGTCTCAAATAGGGTCCTGGTATAACTACATCTTTGAAGACCTCTTTCGTTTGTTATGACCTTATTATAATCTTTAAGAAGTCTTTAAAGACCTAATCATTTATCGTAAAGAGAGAATTTTAGTAACTGACTTGTGTCATGCCGAAACCTTCCGAACCTTCGTAACTTTTTATGGAGGAAATTTGTTGTTCTTTGAGACGTCTGTATACTCGGTCTATCGTTAGGACTTCCAATCTTACCGTCCAGAGTAGGAACAAAATAAACAAATGTCGACACATTATAAAATCACACACCAACTTGGTAGTAAACACGTTGGTCAGAGGCCATAAAACAATAACCTTCATTACACTGTTACTCATTCGAAAATATAGACACATTGAGAGACCCAAAAACGTACAATAACGTCCACACAGAGGTCCCGTCTAAGGATTGTATCTAAACAACTCATTCACACACAGACAATCTATGAAGTCTTAAGGGAGTTTCCTTAGTATAGTAAAGAGTGAGGGTGATTATTACATTCTCTCACGGTCAAAGTCGTATCGTAACGGTTATCTCACACAACGGTCTGAAAACTTAAAAATGGTTAGATTATCTACTCTTTACTCTCATATAAAATTTAAACATAAAGATAATGATGTTCACTTTAACTCGAAAAGCATATGAATTTGTAGTAAACAGAAAAAAGAGCTTGACAGACAAGATGGAAAAATAGGTCAGAAAGTGCCAACAACCAGAAATATAAGAGAAAATGAACCTTCTTAAGAAATTTCTAATCTTTATAGTCGGAAAATAGATACTATATACAACGTTTATAAAAGAAAGTCATACAATAACTAACCGGAAAACTGAACCGAATACCATAAACGGTTGTCGCATAAAAAATTTCTTTTTATTACATCCTGTATTATAATATATGTATACTTGTTTACTTGTTACATGAAATATTATAAGTTTTCAATTTTAACTTGAGAATAAACTGATAGAGTTCCTTAGGGACTCTTTTTATCTTTATAACATGGATCTTTTACAAAAAAAATTACATCAATTTAGACAACCAATAATAATATCAAATAAAAGATTTTTTAATTTTTACTTTTTGATAACTTTTTATTTACATCCATCTACACCAATACTTTATAGTCTATTCCTATATTTAAAGATTATATTCTAAATCCTTAATGTCTAAAATCAAACCCCTTTAAAAAAAAAAGAGTAGTTCAACCTCTTCTCCTAATATCAATTAAGAGTAATAAACACACTATATACAAGATATTTCAATGGTTTGTCAATTAATCACTTGTCATCCGGTAACGAAAATCCTCTTTACTTCCAATCCTCTTTACGTCCCAATCAAAGGAAGTTTGGAGACCAGTCTTGTAAAGTAGTCGATTAATCATATTTTGGAACCAAAAAATAAACAAAAAAAAAATAACTTCCTATTAACGAAATGTCTTAAAACAACAAAAGATAGTTTGGAGTTGTACTTAGTCGGTATCCATATGTATATAGGGGAGGGAGAACTTGGAGGGAGGGTAGAGGGAGGGGTAGGGTGGAGAGATCCAACTATGTCTCGGGGACAAACTCAAAGTACTCTGTATGTCGTTTAGGGGTAACCGATAGATAAAATGTATGTCATTACATTCGAAGGTACAATGAGAAAGGATGTAGAGTGGGAGAGGAGGTGAGAGGGGTCCAGGTATTCAGACTAGAGACGTAGACAAAGAGGTAACGACGGGACATTTAAGAAGTCTTAGTAAAAAGATCTAAGGTATATACACGCAATCTTATGTTATAAATAGAAAGAGAAAGACTGAGTGAAGTGAGACACATTCTCCAAGACTCAAGTAGGTGGAGTACTCTTGACTGAGTTTGAGTAAGGAAAAAGTACCGACTTATTATAAGGTAACACATATACATGGTGTTGAAGAAATGGGTAAGTAGACAGTCACCCGTAGATCCAACGAAGGGACAAGGTCGATAATATTTATCACGAAGTCACCTGTTACCTCATGTACACAGAAAAAGTTGGAACCACAGGAGTCCCATATACGGGTCCTCACCCTAACGACCCAGTATACCACCATTTTGGAACAAAATACACACAAAGGTAAATTTCTACGGAATGAACTATATATGACCACTAACTAATTGTGACTTCAATACGGGTGGTCGTGAGATCGAGTACGGCCTTACTTTGAATAGTGAACAAAAGATGTACTCCCTGTGGTATCGGAAGAACGTGAATCCTTGTGATCCGTCGTGATGTGTATCCTTTGTAAATTTTATCGTTTCAGTAGTTATTTTTCGGGAGTTGATACTTTTTACAAGACTTGTCTAGTGTTTTCCCTGGGAACCTCGTCCTCGTGACTTTAATCGTCCACCTCACAGAGGATAGAGTCAACCCTTACACGTGTAGTTCTTTGAGTAAAAAAGTATCAACACGTACAGACGTTTACTGGAGTCTTTATATCGAAACTAAGCCCCCAATGTTTATTTAAAATCATTCATTCACCCTATACACTTATTACTCCTAACTGATATAAAAGACTGTATCTACAAAGAGATTGTTTACTGATTCAACCAAAAGAACTCTGTCAAACTTCTCTACTTTAAAGAATAATCTTAAATTGTTTACTGAAGTACCTAAAATTAAGTCTTAATCTCTTCTTAGGCAAAATGGTGGTAAAATCCTACACACTTTTACAATTTTTGTTTTGTGTAAAAGAGGTTATACAATTTCAAAAACACTCTATTACCCTTTGTAAAATCTTTACAATTAAATCTTCAAATAAGAACTCACTTCCGTCACTTCCTTTTTTAAAAGTAGGTCACGGAAATTTTTTAAGAAAAATATTTATTCGAGTTCAAGATTTTAAAAACAAAGTAAATATCAGACGTACAAATGTCTTTTTATTACTTTGGTTTTTATTATTAACTATTTTTTACTTCAAATGTGACCTATATCGATGCAAACAAACAAACTAAAATGGTCTTAACTTGTGAATTTTTAATGTCAGAATAACTACTGAAAATCCCCTTTTTTTTAGGGTAAAATTTGTCTATTGACTATTCCATAAAACTGAATCGGTGGGACAGGAGGAAAGGTAAGACGTCGGAATGGTCGAAAAGACAGAGTCTCAGAACTGTGAAGAAAACGGAAAAAGGACTTGTAGAAATAAGGACGTATCGACTAGAAGAATAGGAGTCCAAAGTCGTAAAGAAGGGTCCTCTCTAGAGAGGTCTAGTAGGACGATTTTGGCGAGATAGTATAACGGGACACAATACTTTAGGAAAACATAGTGTTCGACTTAAATAAATGGAAGGCACAGGGAGACAAAAGTTCCCTAGAACAAACAAAACAAGTGACGATAAAGGTGTCACAGACCGTATGACATTAAAGTTTTATTACCAATGTAAGGAACAAAGTGAGTCAAAATCTTTTTTAAAATCTGGTGATGATATACAAACTGCTTATTCTAGTAACCTAAAACAGGTAATATCGACCCTTTGGTAACTGATGTCATCAAAGTGTTCGATATGGTTTCAGAGGAGTAGACTTGGTCCTAGGAGTAGTCCATGTAAAAAAAAAGACAGTCATATAAATAATAAAAGTATATCTTACGAGATCTTAAACATTACTATAATATCTTTATGGCTCCCAAACTTCGATAGAACCAAGTGGTAGAGGGGACATAGAGTCACTAAAATACGTAGCGAACCGGTTTCCTTTATGGATCGTCAAGGTAAATAAATCAATTATCATAATTTTTGAATAGTACGGGTCAATTGAACCGTTCGTAAAACCAAAAAGAAAGGTCAAAATACCTCTATATTAATTGTCATATTGTAACATAATCAAATTCTATATATTGTATTACTGAACTATATCCTATACGTATATACTAACACTTTACTAATGTTATTTTACATTTACTAATGTAAATGTAATGTTATTTTACATTTTACTAATGTAAAATAAAAATTTGTAAATGATTACCTTACGTACATGAACAACCTGTGACAGGCCAAAGAGTTTGGAACCTTATCTAAGTCAAAGATCCAGGTGTGAGTAAAAACGTACCATTAACTAAAAATAGTATCGTTAAAGGATTTTGGGTCGAAGTGTTTCTATTCTACAGTGACTGTCTTTATGTCCTCTAAACTACAACTTTGACTCGATGGAACTTAATCATCAAACAAGTCAAAGACTGTCTACAGATTACTGTACCACAAAGGAAGTTTAAATTTAGTAGAACACCTCGGGGGTAATTCATGTGACTCCGTGGGGTTTCATGGAACAATGTGGTCAAACCCTTGGTACCTTTATTACATTTTTTATTATTATGACCCTAAAGGGGTCACCAGGTTACGGATTCTAAGGTTCGAGGACTACGTCCCCTGGGTTCAAACTAGGGACCAACCCCTTGATTCTAGGGTGTACGTTGAGTCTCAAACGTACGACGTTGGTTCGAAACCGTGTCAGTTTATGTAATTTTTTTTTAAATTATTATTATGATTAATCCCCACTTAACTGTAATATCTTATTTAATAGATTTAATCACAAAGGGTCACTTCTACGAAAACCGTGTAAACTTCTTTGTCAAGAAAATAACAAAGTAAATGGGGATCAAACATAGTATAAAATAAAAAGTACAATGACAAAAAATTTTTTATAATAGTTAAAAAAGGAGTAAAAAATTTATGTCTTTTTCCATTTTTTTATTTTGAATGGTTTGGTGGACTTACCATCTCTTGGAAGCACGGTCACATTGTCTATATTGTCTGTACCCAAACTAGGGACCAAGTCCTTCTAGGGGACCTCCTCCTTTACCGTTTGGTGAGGTCATAAGAACGGACCTCTTAAGGAACCTGTCTCCTCGGACCGTCCGATGTCAGACATCCCAGAGTTCTCAGTCTGTACCGACTCGCTGAATCGTACATATAGTGGACCTCTATTAATGACAATTGTCAACGTCGAAAAAAACCGCATAATTTTTTACACCAATCTAATTACCCATGTTTATCAAAATAAGATTTATCAAAATATAGGAAAGACGAATTATAGTATAAAATAAAAGAGTGTAATAATTTTTGAGAGTTTACATGGAAAATTTCCAATGAATAATAAGGTAGGACACTTATAGGATACGAAACCTGTTCGGTAAGGGATAAAACCTGTAAATCTACTAAAGATCGTAAAACGAAAAGATTTATTTTGAACTCGTCTATTAAAATGTGTATTTACTAATAAATGTAAAATTTCACAAAGGAATCTAAATTAAGAGTCTTCACCTTGACTATTAAACTTTCCGGTTCTTGTTGAAAGAATCTACAACTATATTCAGTCTAACTTTATAAAATTACAAAATTACAGTTTACTTATAAACAAAGTGAAATATAAATGGTCATGATTCTAGAAAATTTTAAGAAGGATTCACTTTATCATAAATTAGTTGTGAATGGAAATAAAGAAACTAATGATGATTACCACAGGAAATAAAAAAGATTGAATATAATTACAAAGACCGAATATAATTACAAGACAAGGATTCTACTATTTTCTTTTACTTCGACTTGGTTCACTTAGTGAAGTCAGAAACGTCCACTCAATTGAAATTTTTACATAGTCTATGACATAGACATATATATCCATACCGTACATTAATATACAAACACAAAATATAACGGTCAAAAGTTTAAATAAACATTAATGGGAAAAGATGAGTAAATCTACTCGGATGACCGAACATCTTCACGGGAAACAGCGGTTATCCTAAACCAATTTATTGTTTAGAAAATAGTATTTCGAGTAAAACGTTTGAACGTTCGTAATGGATTAGGTTCTTAACGGTAACTGTCAATGTCGACGTACACGTCCGACACAACGAATTTTGTCGTGTTTTGTTTTGTTTTAAGTCACACCACTGAGTCAGTAAAAAGTGGGAATATAATCATAATGTTCTAGTTTACATATTGTATTGTCGTCGAAGGATTAAATTGAATGTTTACTAGTGTAAGAATGAAAAAAAAGTGAATTTTTTTTTATGCCAAATTTGAAAAAGCCACTATTAATGGTGTTTCATATTTAAAGTTTAATTGTGACAGTGACAAAAAGGGAAGTGCTACTCAACGGTAAATTTTATTTACAGTATACAAAAATTTCGTTTTATAAAATATTAGAGTGTCATTACTTTTTCCAGAATCTTAGAAAACGTTTTATTTTCATTAAATTTAGAGAAATCATAATTATAGCTTCATGTAAAAACAAAAATGTTAACGAAAGAACGATGTTGAGACTTTGTTTGAGAAGTATATATCATCACTATCTTCCGTGAGAGTTTTAAATTTCAATCCCACGAGAAACTCCTATACGAATTACGGTGGAAGTGAAAACAATACATTCACATTAACGAGTGTGTATCGTTTCCTCGATCTTCGATAATACGATACGATTAATTCAATATTTAAGTGATCATAATTTTTACGATCAAGATTTTATACTCAACTTACAAAGATTCTCGATGAACTAACCGTCAACACGAATATCTCAATATTTACTTTCACTGGTACACACTTCTTTATGTCAAATGGAGAAAACCACTGTCAAAAAAAGAAGCATTAATAATTTGTTTTAATGAGGATCTCAACTCAAGTAAACAATTCAGAGTTTCAGAGGTTCACACATTAAGTGTACTCTTTTATACCGATAAAATCAATGAACTTGATTTTTACTGATCAACGACACCAGATATAGAACACAAAATCTCAACGATCTTTTACTAAGTAAAAAATTTATTTCACAATGTGAAAAATACTAAAAGGAGAAAATTAAAGTGTGATTAAAAACTTAATTTAGACGTAATTGTATTTAAAATAAAAAAATAAAAATAAAAAGAAAAAAAAAATAAAATTAAAAATGAAATAAAATGAAATGTTATGACATAACCAAAACGGTATGTAACTGTACTTAGGTGGTGCCCACATATACGCAAGGGTTTGTACTTGGGGGGAGGGTGGAGGGAGGGGTATTGTAGAGAAACCCAGTAGTGGCACGTGGTCGGGGTTCGTACGACATAGGACGCAGCCTGTATCTGACCGCTAAACTAAGAATGTACTATCATATGTACAATGTTACGGTAAGAGGGTTTAGTAGGGTGGGAGAGGGAGAGGGAGACTCAGGTTTTCAGGCAATATGTGTAGATACAGAAAAAACAACAGAACGTATGTCCCAGTAGTAACGGCTGAAAGATTTAAGGTATTTGTACTTAAAATCATACCCTAAATATTGTATGACAAAATCTTCTAAAGTTAATTTCAAGTCTTAATCTTAAAAGATTATACGACTCCAAAATGTAATTGATCATAACAGGAAAGAAACGATCTCGTGAGGAAACGGTCCCCATCAAATAACACATATACATGTCTCTCTACTCTCTGTCTCTACTGCACATGAAATTCAAACCCTTGTAAAAGGGTGGTTTGAGTATTTGGTGGATATTTTAATAAAATCGATTGTGTGGTTAACTATAAAATAGGATCAAGAAAGGGAACCCGTGACTTCTTTTCTGACGAAAAGATCGACAATAAGGATTTGTTCACCTCTCTCTTCGGACATTTCTGGGGTTCCATTTTAAACACTTAACTAAAAAAATGAGTGATACAAAAGGACGACAAAAAATGTGTTGAAATCTCAAAAGTATCTGTCCAATCACTAGTTTTACTTAATTGGACTAAAATTCTTGTTCTCTTTGATTACTGCCGATGGGGAAAAAACCAGAACTCGGGAGAGAGACAGTGACTGATTACGTAATACATGTGTATCCTATGGAATCCCTAACCTGTGTTACTATATATAATTCATGGTAATTACTCACAAGTCACGTCTTGTTTCACTTCTACAGGTATCGAAAAGTAAATGATATCGAATGAAGTGGTGAAAATGAGGTCCGATTTACCCATCTTCACATATATTGGTTTCGAGATTCATCATGATGGGTGAGGTGTCGTTTTTAACTATCTCTATTGTTCTATATATACCCACCCAAAACATTTATTGCTAAGACAAGAATTTTGAGTTGTATGGAGACCTTTTCTATCCGTATCGCCGTTTGTTTCGTTCCGTAGACAAACGAATGTCTCTTAAACATAAGGGGTAGTTCGTTACATCTTTATATTTCAGAAATTTCCAAATCTGAAAAAAAATAACTATACACAATATAAAATTTTAAGTCTCACAAAAGTTGTTTTGAGGACAAGGTCTCCGTAAAATCAAGGAAATTTTACACACCAAATTTTAGAGGTAAAAATTCATTCTTACAAGTCTAATATATAATAACAGTGAAACAATTAAATAGTCAATCTTTATTTAAGTAAGAAATGTAGGAAAGGAAGTCGAGATGTGTGATAAAAAGGTAGAAGACCCATCTGAAACAGTGGAACACATCTCATTTTTAGGATCTTGGGAGTTCCCCCGTCGTCTCTTTCGGTAAACGTCAGACTTTCGTCTGGTCCAGAGCCTACCCACTCTCGTGGGGAGCCTCCATGTACAGGCAGAACTATAAGAATCTGGAGCAAACAGGAGTCTCGATGTCCTCGGCTAATAGACCCTCCGATTCTCGGGTCGTAGAGGGAACGATTATCGGACTATCAAATGTTTTGGAAATTTGTTTCCTTTACGAAGGAGACAAGGAAGACAAAGAAGGGAAGGATGTAAGGTTCGTACCACAATTTACGTGTGCTATGGAACTACTTCGCCTTCTCAAAGACGGGAGTTCCTCGAAGGTCAAGTCAATCATATGTCTTTTCTTCTTTGAAGTAACATCGTATTATACTACCGATATCCCCGAAGGGGTCACCGAGTCGCCATTTCTTAGGCACACGTCACGTCCGCGGTGTCCTCTGTGCCCAAGTTTGGGACCCAGTCCTCCTAGGGGACCTCCTCCCGTACCGTCGGGTCAGGTCATAAGACCGGACCTCTTAGAGTACCTGTCTCCTCGGACCACTCGGTGTCAGGTATCAGTATTTCTCAACCTGTACTGACTTCGTCGAATCGTACGTGAGTACGTGTACTACAGACATTACGTCTCGACACCCCTTAAAGGACCACCAAGTTATCAATGCTGAGACACGTAAGTGGCGGATCCCGGATCCAAACTAGGATTCAACCCCTTGATTCTAGGGTGCTCGACACACAGTACCGGTTTTTTTTTTTTCATTATGAATTATCTTTTGACTTAACACGTAACAAAAGAAACATATATACGTAACATTTATGTAAAGAGTGACGAACAAAATTATGAAATGACATCGGACAACTCAAAGTTCCCGTGGTTCACTTTCCTAGACGAAGATCGCGACACTACCAGTCTCCTGTGTCGAGCGTCCAGCTTACGTCAGTCCAAAACCTACCGTGACACATACTTTCGGCGTGTTGTTTGCGAACAAGAAACTGTGGTCGCAACGGATCGTGAACATACGTCTGACTGAAGAACGTCCATTTTAATAAGAATGTCAGCGTGGAACGGTTTAGTAAAAGAAATACAGTCATGAGTTAAAACGTCTCTTTCGTATAAATGTAGAAGCATGTCGACATTCAATTTTTTGTCGAATCATTTAAGTGTACTTCGTAGTATTTAGTTTGATTCATTCTATTTTGACAAACTTTCTAAATGACGGAAAAAATCCTAGTCCTTGAACTAATAAAAAGTGAAGTCTCTTATAATCCTTAAGTACTGTTCTCGTTTATCCGTCTAATATACATCTTTTATATAAAATATTGTCGATAATCTAAACAAAAGGAAGACTATAGGTGGGGAGAGGGGACGATTCATCTACCGTTCATGGACAGTAACGATGGTCTATCTTCTCCAATAACTCTTTTCCTACATATGTACATAAACTTTGTCATAGACAATTTCTCTAAATTTTAGAAAGGTAAAAAATAATTTCGTATTTTGTGTATGTCTTATTCACGTGTCTGGCATTCACGTGTCGAGTCATTAATGGTGTCCCACTTCTGTCGGCACATTGGAGGTGGGAATTCTTTGTCTCGTAATGGTACCAATAACCCGAAATAGTTAAACAAATAAAGAATAATCCTAGAGAACGTCAGCCATGAAACCAAACTGAAAGAAGGTATAACGATTCGAATATGACAAAGGGGCAGGAAAATTATATAACATTAAGTCCCTATGGTAATAAAGAATCAAAGTAGTTTCCATTCTCCACAAAGGTAAAGAGTAAAGAACAAACAAAACAAAAACTCTCCTCTTATTTCTTCATGAGGTATGACTTTTTCTTTAAATACAGGTAAACAAAATAAAAATTTATAAAAGTGTATGTAGTCATACCAGTACAAAATGTAGGGTTCAAATATTTTTCACAAGATTCCGTTTTACTGACCTAAATGGTTTTCTCTATTCTTGAAAATCTTCACACTGTCTAACGAACGTGTGTCGTCATAGACTTGAATTTTTTAATAGAACATAAAGTATTTTAGGGTTCTATGATATTAATTGACATTCTTCGTGGTAATATTACATACTATGATTCTTTAATTGTGATCAGTTAATTGGAATGTCTCACGAAAAAGTGACGGAAAATTTTTTACACCATTTTTTGTGTATGATATTTTAAACGTTAGAAGTGGTAAAATACACGTGTGAAACCATCACCCTCCATGTAATTGTCACGATGTTTTATCTAGAAGTCTTGAAACAAGTGGAAGTGAACCTAAAAATTACAATATAAATCACTTTCTGAGAATCTAAATAAACTTGTATCAAAATAACACATAGTGTGACGAAACAAAAGAACAGAAAGGTACTTATGTTATGAAAAACAAACTACGATTTGGGATCAAACCAGAAGAACTCCTGTATATTTGTTATCTTAACGAAATTATACAGGTTATAATTGTTCCGTGTTTAAGTATAAACACTAGTAATAAACTGGTCATACTGAGAACGCACATCAACGTGAACGTGTCCGTCTCTATTGACACAGGGTCGACAACAGACACGATATCTCTACATTTTACAGAAATAAAAGTTCCACATAAGGGTGGAGTTTCTACAATTCTCTATTCTTTATACTCGGTATGCTAAACTACTTTATATTATATGAGATGAAAGGGACTTACCTTAACCGAAGTATTGTAGAGAAACAAAAAGACACAGAGTTCAATATTGATATTTGATATATATATATACACATATATCTATCTATCCATTTCAATACCTACATATGTGTGAAAAAAGATTTGACTATTTACTTAGACATAAAAGATCAAAGGTTTACTTCTTTTGAAAGGTTTTCCTCTATGATCGAAATGATAAGTTCTGTTAAAATTTCACTCTCGACTCAAATTATTCCTGAACTGATTTTTACTAACATTCATATAATATTTATATTATAATTTTTCAATAAACTGTAACTTGTTTGATCATATATTTATAAGTACGAAAAAGGGGGGGCTGTCGTTAAAATCTAAAGGGAGGATTTCTAAGTCTGGTAAATATATTAATAAACCTATTATTAAAATTTAGTTGTCTCTCCTGAAGCACCCTTTTTTTATTCCATATTACACTTGTTTAAACAAAAAGAAAGACGAAACAAAAACACCGATGTGGGACGTCGAACACCCTAAAATCAAGGTATTAATCCCTACTTGGGTAGGGGCTATCATTTCGCAACTCAGGATTGGTGAGCTGACGGTCCCTTAGGGGATTTGTCAAAATTATCAACAGTCATTTTTTAAAACCACTTAGAATCTTTGTCGTTCACATTAATGGGACTCTGACTTCTTGACCCACCCAAGTTCTTACACTTGCTTCCCGTATCATCGACCTAACACCTTTCAGTGCCCCTTTCGTCATTAGTTTACTTTAACCCTTTCACTCGTCCTGGTCTATGTACTTCAGAACGTCCAGTCTAATTCTCCAAATTGTAACCAGATACAAGGTAACGCTTTAATGACTTCCCAAAGTCGTCTTTTGAGTAATGTAAATGTAAAAATTTTCCAAAACGACCGACGACACACCTTCTACCTAAACTACCTGTGACACCACCTTCGTTCCTTTGGTCAATTTTACTCGACATCTACTGTCACTGAACTTCTTCTCTGACGCCGTCACTTTCATATCTCCTCAACCATCAATCTACATTCTATTTAAAACCTCAGTCTTCGTACCTACAACGATCTAACCTACATCTCTCGTCTCACTTCCTTCCCCTTCTCTTTCGGAGGACCTAAAGACTGAATTGTTTCACCTGACTTCACCCGAAATGACTCACGTCAGTCGACGTCCCGAGATAAGCAGACGATCCCGACGACATTGCCTCCCACTCACTGAATTTGTTGTCTTTAAATAAAACAGTGTCAAGACCTCCCATCTTCAGGTTCTAGTTCAAAGCCTACTCTTGAGATAAGGACCGTATGTCTGCCGATGGAAGAGTGATACAAGAGTACATATGAAGGAACCATACACGTGTACCTATTTCTCTCATGTTCTCTCACTCTTAAGAGAAGAATATTCCTGTGATTAAGACCACCTAGTCCCATGGTGAGCATCCCGAAGTAAATCGGAAATAATGGAGAATTTCCGGGGTAGGCGTTTGTGTCAGTGTGACCCTCTGCCCCTTCTTTCGTTATTATTTTCCACAACGCAGTATGACCCCTGGGTGATTCTCCGGACATTTTGTTTTGAGTCCTAACAGGAGGGACTTCTTATTCTTTTCATTCCATAAGTGTATGGTCAAGGGTAGAGAAACCGACTTCCAATGAGGAACAATATAATTAGTGGACCGTGCAAACCGGACGAGATGGACGACAGCGTCGGTGACAGGAGTCTGTCTTTCTACATCTACGACTCCATCCTTCGGACCCTGTCCATCTCCTCGTTAAGGGGTTGACATCTACTGGAGTCTCTATCCGGGCCCTCTGCACCGTCCTGTCGTTGTCGCAGACGATGTCACCAATTGCCACCCTGAGAATCCTTAAAAAGTCACCCGACACGAAGGACGGTACATCTTCTCAGACTAGATGACCCTCTCTGTGTCTTCGCCTGAACGTCTCTTTCTCTGTCTCAATCACCGTCGTCTTCGGGGCTAAGGTCGACCAAAACTCCGGGGCCGGGGTCGAGACAAGTTAAGTATGACCTAAAAAAAAAGTAACCTCCTATTAACGAAATGTTACAACACAACCAAAGACGGTGTATAGTTCTACTTAGTCGGTATCCATATCTATCCAGGGGAGAGGGAACTTGGAGGGACAGTGGAGGGTGAGGTAGGATGGGGAGACCCAATAGTGTCTCGTGACGTTGGGTATAATCTAAAAATTCCACTAATTAAAGATCTTCATCGTTGTTTTAATTTAGGATAATCTTTCTCTTATTGTATCTCTACTATACTGACAAGTCCATACCTTCTATAATCCTCAAATAAGGTAAATCTTCGTTATAAAACTTCAAATCTAGTTGACATCTATATGGGATCTGGATTTCTGTATTTCTCTTTCGACAAGTCCGGAACCCAAACGTCCTTCACAACGGAAGGGTCGAGGTCTGTACTCCAGAGGAATTCGGACACAGGGATTCTGACCTTGGACTAGAAGTGTTGGTTTAGGGGTATTGAATATAGTTAGGTTTAGTCTTAGACTGGGTAAAGTTTATTTAGATTGTCCAAATACAAGACATAAAGTGAAAGGTTATAGGAACAAATAAAATCACGTACATAAGATAGGACGGGAAAACCTTCCTTGAAACGGGGTGATATCGAGACGTGTTACACGAACTTTCGTAGCAAAAATATTATGTCAATGATCTTAAGCAAGTCCGATATCCCCTTTTTACGTCATTCTCCTAAACCAGACATCAAAACAGAGAAGAAAGACCTATCCACTACAGTGGTCTTGTCTTCTAGAGTTGTAATTCGGGACAAAGATGAAATAGAAAATTGAGTTCTCTACTACTGAAGTACGATCTTAAGAGACTCCTCAGGGACTTTTGCGTTTGAAATGGACCATTACAAGTGAAAGAGTTACATGTATTAACGAGGGCATTAATAGAGTAATACCAAGATTAGATAGACAGGCACATTTTACTTTAAAAAGTAAACTCTCTAACGACGACGACGACGATTCAGCGAAGTCAACACAGGCTGAGACACACTGGGGTATCTGCCGTCGGGTGGTCCGAGGGGCCAGGGACCCTAAGAGATCTGTTCTTGTGACCTCACCCAACGGTAAAGGAAGAGGTTACGCACTTTCACTTTTCACTTTCACTTCAGCGAGTCAGCACAGGCTCAGAAGCGTTGGGGTACCTGACGTCGGATGGTCCGAGGAGACAGGTACCATAAAAGGTCCGTTCTCATGACTTCACCCCACGGTAGCGGAAGAAGCACTCTCTAACGATGATCTGATTTTCATTAGAACTTTGGTCTGAGTGACAGAATATGGGAGTGCGGAAGGGTGTGAGACGAAACTGAAAAAGACAACTCCTGTCGAGAATGAAGGTTTAGGTCATGAGGGAAGATCAAGAGACCATGGAAGGAAGAAATAGGAGAGTAGAAGAGTAGAGTCTGGAGATGGTAACGGTTGTGAAGAGTGTCGACATTAAGGTCTCGGACCGGGGAGACATCGGGGAAGGGGAGGGTCCCTTGCCCAAGTAACACTTACAGTTAGTACCAACTGGAAGAGTATTGGAGAATCGAAGGGGAGAAAACGAGACCCTAGGACCGTAATAGTCCCTCGAGAAGTTGACGACGCTGGAGTTGACGTAAGAGTCCGAAGACACAGAAGTATGCAATGTGGAGAAGGGACACTCATTAAAGGACGAAGAACTATTCTATTATATAGACATCCTAGAGAAGGTGATTGAAGACAAGGAGAGACAAAAGAACGTTAGAGTAGTCACATAGAAGGGAACTAAGACTTCAATCCGACTCACTCCTCATTTCAACATCCATTAAAAAACCAGCACCCACCTACTATATTTTTACTTTCGGCTTTTTTTTTTTTACTTTCGGTATTTCACAGACCTCTTAACCCAACCCCTTCCAAATCACTCACACCCACCATCTTCGTTCCATCCTTTCTCAGTCACACCCTTCTCACTCGTAACTTTTGTTCACTTCACTATCACTGTCTGTCTACCAGATGTGTCTGGACGGTACTGAATGATAAATTAGTCCAAAATTGAAAGGACAGTTACAACGAATTAGTCAAACAATCCTAATGTAGTATTGTGAAATGTTTTCTTACGGTAACTGAATGGACGACAGGACGATGGAAGGGTTCACTGACGGTCCCAAATAAAGGTTGCTTTGTCTTTGAGACAGTTCTTCCTTGTAATAATATTTTATCCTTTGGTATCGTAAAATCCATTTTTGAAATTCGACTATATCAAGAGTACGCCATAATGATAAATAAGTCGTTTATAATGACGAAAATTATAAAAGTCCTTATATAGTTGATGATCACTACGACTTTCCTTAAGACTTTGAGTCGGTTTTAGACGGTATTGTACACAAATGGTGTCAACTTGAGAATAGTGTATTGTTACATAGTTTTATTTCGATTTTCAGAAGAAATGGAACTTCCAGTTGTATAATTAGGTACTCATATTATTTATATGCTCTCCAATATTGTGTAGTTATTTATTTGGAACTTGAAGTCAGAGACCTCTTCCTTATATTTCAACTCTTGTTTTGGATTCGAACCAAAGAACGGAATTGAGACGGATAACCATCAATACAATGGAGATCCGGAACCAACCGTTGGAGTAGACATTTCACTCTTACTACTTAGGGAAGAACCAACAGTTCATGAACTTTTCAAGTCACGATATATTTATATTACGTCATAAACCACCCCATCCACACCACCACCACTTACCTTTAATGATCGATTCTTTTCTTTTTCTCCTAAAGTTATAGTTGGAATTTTTCCAAAGTCTCAGATTTTAATTCAAACTTTAGAAATAAAAAAACTCTGGATTTGGTAATTTTAAAAAATTTTCCTTTACACTAAAAGAAAAGACCGTGTTCCGTCTTCCATTAAAAACGAAAAAACATACCTATGGGTGACAAAAGATTTCTAACTCACTATAGATATTATGTAAAAATTAGTCGAGAAAAAAAAAGTCATTACTTTTTTAGTTCAAGAGACCTCTTGTTCTTCTTGGAAGTTTCCGAAAGGAAACTTCATTCATCTTGGGCTCGAGGTGAACAATGAAACGGTGGACGGTCACCCGGTGGACTGAATCTAAGAACAAGTAAATACTACCTGACACTATCCGTTTTCAGAAGGCCAAGAGGGTATAAGTCGGACACACTTCTCAGTCGTCAAGGAAGAAAATCGAAACCCGGGTTCCTGGTTTCACTTCGAAGAAAGAGATTGCTTAGATCCCTTCACTGAGGTTCACTACAAAGTGAAGAACCATTATGTAGATGAGTTTCGTTCACCGACTTTATAGTTTTATATGCGGTCACGTTGAACTGACGAGGTCTGTCTCAACTACTCTTTCATTGTCTACCGAAGAAACGACTCCGACAAGGATCCTACGTAAAATCATTGTGTCCACTTTCTCTCTTACTACGACACTTACTTTCAAGAAATCTGAGACACGTAAATGTTTACTACTTTGTGTACGAAGTTGTCGTCGTCGTCCTAAAATCGTCAGTTCTAAGCCAAACGTCTTTCTTCCGTAAAAGAAACTTATATTTGCTCCGAAGATTCTGACTCCTTTAAGTCTTAAACAATCCTCTCATACGGATGATGTTGACGTCAGATTGTCCTCTAAATGTCCACTCCTTTACATGGTCACAAAAGAACCACGTAGAAAAGGTCATGAATAGACTTAAAGTCGTTTTCTTAATGGTTTCAGTATGTCCACTTTACTAAAATCAGAATTTCGGTCACCGAAATCCTAAAAAAAAATCTCAAAAGGTCTTGAGAACGATGTCAGTGTAAAAAAAAAATTTAAGAAAAATAAATAAATTACTCAAATAAACCGACGTGGTCCAGAATCAACACCGGATACCCTAGAATCAAGGGACTAGTCCTTAGTTTGGGTCCGAGGGACGTAACCCTCGTACCTCAGAATCGGTGACCTGGTGGTCCTTTCAGGGTCAGGGTAGAAACTGAATTCTGGAAAGATCTCCAACATTTGTGATTTAATGTATAAACTCTCACAGACCACGTCATAGACCGTGTATTTTCCATGAATTTAATATCAAGACAAAGGTGGTAGTGAAGGTGGTGATGATAATGACAACAAAAGTAAAAATGATAGTCGAGTCAAAACTAATAAAAGTAAAGTGATAGTCGAGTCAAAACGACTGGTCTAGTAATAATCCCATTTCCATGTAGGATAAATGTAACCAATACTTGTCAAGAATGACATTAACACTGGTCTTCATCTCTATGTATTACTAAGTAAGTGTAGTCAATTTAAAAAGGATGTTTTTATAAATTTTTAAATAATTCCCCGGTTGTTCTTTTCAATCAGAATAAATAGTAATTTTCACACTACAGTATCGGAAAGGACGATATGAGTTAAAGAGTAAATTTTAATCTTTTACTAAAAGTACGTAAGACCTTTAGTTTTCTTTTTTATAATAGATATCTTAAACGAATAATCATTTGTCATAAAAAGACCTCAATAACATTATTGAACTTAATAACGTAAAGTCCTCCATTTACTGAGACTCGATACGAAGGGTTCACCTGTCTTTCATTTTAGACGTACAGAAGGGGTTTCCGTTTAAGTGTATGGTCGACAAAAAGTCAGAGGACGAGTAATATTCGTCTAAAAATGTAGAACAGAGTGTCCATACTCTGTTCTAAAAATTTTTTAAAATAATACTAACTAACGACGAATTACAGTTATCATATTGCCACTCTTTCACATCATAGAATATACGACTTAAAAATGTAATTTAAAGACGAACTCTAAACCATAAAAGATATATAAATTAGGTCCAAAACTGTCATTGAATATAAAATTAAAGTCTAGTTTTAACAGATAAATTCTGTTAAATGCTCACCCTTTACTGTCGTAATAGAAAAAATTATACATCATATTTTTAAAAAAATTTTGATTTTCACAATCTCCATCAAAACTATTTAGTTCATCCTTTAAAATTCATACCACACACTAATCAAAACTAACAAAAAAATATGTTCTCATTATGAGCAGAAAAATAAAAAATAAATAAAAAAAAGTTATGAGCAGAAAAATTTTTACCTACAATTACAATACAATGTCAAATGAGACAGTTTCCGATAAAAGTCTAAATTGATTATCATATATAGACTATGTTTACACTTTAATAAAACATAAATTAAAAGTAGACATATATAAAAATTTAATGATTTTTAAAAAAAACATCTTGTAAATTTATATAACGATAAACCTAACCGTGTTTCCAACGTGTTTCGAGAAAGTTTTCAACTGTATAGTAAAATGTGTAGTAGTCTACCTCTGTTTGACTTTTTACATCTGTTATTACACGGTAGGACGGTAGTAGTCGTCGGACGTTTTGACCAGTACCAATTTTTCCTTCCAGGTTTATTCCATAAAAAGGGAGAAGAGGAGGAAAACAATCTGAATGAACAAATATTTTCAGAACCATGGACAACGACATGTTTACCAATTTCACAATTCAGAACTGATCCTCAGAAGACGAACTCCGTAATCATTGATCGTATATCATTTGTGAGTCATGTAAAAAAGACTTTCTACTAGACGTAAGCTCCTATGTTTTTATACTCAATTCTAGTCGAAAGTCTAACGAACCCTTGAACGACGTATCATCGTCTACCTCTTTTTCTATATTTTCCTTTAAAATATATTATGACCTTAAATATTTTATCCTCCCTACGCGTTTAATGTCCTTCTCGTGACTCTTCCCTTACACAGGGGTGGACTCCCGAATCGCTTACGTCCCTACTCGGACTTCTTTCATTCCCGACTTTGACCGGAGATCATACTCATTGTTTTGACTATTCCGGTCTCCTTATCTCTTCGTATGACTGAATTGAGTATAACGACTATTGTAATAATACCTTCTTCAATGCAATCATTTTACACATATTACAACTGACTACCAAACATGAACATTGACATGAAAGTGAGTATTATGTTGAAAGGAGGTGACGAACGTATAAGGTGAAGTAGCAACCAACTCAAACATTTAAACCTGAATTTAGATCAACGTTTTCGTTCTTAAGTATTTATTATAACCTCTTCAGAGGTTCGTCGGAAATCTTTTCAGAACTGTTTGTACCATGATTTTGTCGTTTTATTTATTTATTTATTTTTGTAATAAAAAGAATGATTCAAAGTTATAGAAACAGGGGAGTCCCAGCAGAGAAAATATGGACACTACCTGGGTTTCGATTGGTTACATTTAAAAAATTCACCAAACTTCTTTACTGGGGTCCTATAAGTTGTGTCCTTTTTAGAGATGGATCGTACCAAAATTCACTATATTTTTCATAACCGAAGATGAATTCTTCAGTTTTGTATGGGGAGATACTCCTTACGGTTGAAAAGCACTCCATACAAAATACTACGATTCATTGACGGAGATTAACATAGTTTTATCATTGGAGTGTAGTGGTCAAAAGTTTCTCTAACTCAATCCTTTTTATAGATTTTCTATGGAGTCAAAAATATTGATATTTTACCCTTATTAAGAGATTTCGACAAAACCCAGGGGAGATTTATAACTCGTCTATAAACCCCACCGAGTCACCTTTTCTTAGACGGACGCTTACGTTCTCTACGTCCTCTACATATAAACTAGGGACCCAGCCCTTCTGGGGGACCTCTTTCTTTACCGTTGGGTGAGGTCATAAGAATGGACCTTTTAGGGTACCTGTCTCCTCGGACCACCCAATGTCAGGTGTTTCCCAGCGTTTCTCAGTCTGTGTTGAATCGTTCATTTGGCGTAATTTGTTTGTAACTCGTCACAGTCGTTATAGTTCTAATGACCGTCCTTACGGTAAAAAGATTGGTGAAAATGTAATTAGTATTAGGATTCCCTTTGAGACTTTGTTTAGGGTTCTTATTAAAAATAGTCACGTCCTATTATGTATCACTAGTAAGTGTTTGGAGTCGATGTATCAAATATCATAGTATCTTACGATGAAAAACCTTTGTCAAAATATTTTGAACTTAATGGGTTTTTCATTTTATTACTATTAATAAACCTACTATTAAACTTTTATTACTAGTAAATAAACCTACTATTAAATTATTATTGTCGTAAATAACCCTCGAACATATACAGTCCATGAGAAGATTTGTGAGACGTGATAATAAATTAACAGTATTAAATATTCGATACCTTTATATTAGATAATGAGGTAAAATGTCAATATCTTTGACTTCATAAGATAGAAAATCTACGATTAGGATAGACAGAGAAAATTTTCATTACTGTAAAGACACTCCGAACAGAAACTGTGTTATATAAAAATAACACATATATATCCTCTAGGTTGGTCAGATAAGATTTCCTCTAGTCACGACCCACGAGAAACCCTCCTTACTACGATTTCGACTTTGAGGTCATGAAACCGGTGGAGTACGTTTCTCAACTGAGTAACCTTTTCTGACACTACGACCCTCCCTAACCCCCGTCCTCTTCCCCTACTTTCTCCTATTCTACCGACCTACCGTAGTGACTGAGTTACCTGTACTCAAACTCACTTGAGGCCCTTAACCACTATCTGTCCCCCCGGACCACACGACGTTAAGTACCCCAGCGTTTCTAAACCTGTACTGACTCGCTGACTTGACTTAACTTGACTATATATGTATACTTTCACACAAAGGGCTACCGAGTCACCATTTCTTGAGTGGACGGTTACGTGTTCATCTTTCTCTACGTCCAAACTAGGGACCCAGTCCTTCTAGGGGAGCTCTTCTTTTACCGTTGGGTGAGGTCATAAAAACGGACCCTTTAGAGTACTTGTCTCCTCGGACAAACCGATGTCAGGTCAAGTCAAGTCAGCGAGTCAGTACAACCTGAGACACGCTGGGGTACCTGACGTCGTGCGGTCCGAAGGGACAGGTAGTGGTTGGGGATCTCGAACGAGTTTGAGTACAGGTAGTTCAGTCACTACGGTAGGTTGGTAGAGTAGGAGACAACAGGGGAAGAGGAGGACGAAAGTTAGAAAGGATCGTAGTGTCAGAAAAGTTTACTCAGTCAAGAAGTGTAGTCCACCGGTTTCATGACCTCAGAGTCGAAGTCATAGTCAGGAAGGTTACTTATAAGTCCTGACTAAAGGAAATCCTACCTGACCAAACTAGAGGAACGTCAGGTTCCCTGAGAGTTCTCAGAAGAGGTTGTGGTGTCAAGTTTTCGTAGTTAAGAAACCACGAGTCGAAAGAAATATCAGGTCGAGAGGTTAGGTATGTACTGATGACCTTTTTGGTATCGAAACTGATCTGTCTGTAAACAACCGTTTCATTATAGAGACGAAAAATTATACGATAGATCCAACCAGTGTCTAAAAGAAGGTTCCTCGTTCGTAGAAAATTAAAGTACCGACGTCAGTGGTACACGTCACTAAAACCTCGGGTTCCTTTATTTCAGACGGTGACAAAGGTAACAAAGGGGTAGATAAACGGTATTTCACTACCCTGACATACGGTACTAGAAGTATAAGACTCACAACTTAAAATTCGGTCGAAAATTTGAGAGGAGAAAGTGAAAGTAGTTCTCCGAGAAATCAAGAAGTGAAAGATGGTATTTCCACCACAGTAGGAGTACAGACCCCAATAACCATAAAGAGGGTCGTTAGAACTAAGGTCGAACATTAAGTAGGTCGGGTCGTAAAGAGTACTACATGAGACGTGTATTCAATTTATTCGTCCCACTGTCATATGTTGAAGCTGCATGAGGAAAGGTCTAAACCTTGGTCAGACGACAAGGTACAGGTCAAGATTGACAACGAAGAACTGGACGTATGTCTAAAGAGTCCTCCTTCTATTCCAGCAGACCATAAGGGTAGAGAAATTCTTAGAAGGTGTCAAACAACACTAGGTGTGTCAGTTTCCGAAACCGTATCAGTTATTTCGCCTTCATCTACAAAAAGACCTTGAGAGAATGAAAAAACTACTAGGTTGCCTATAACAGATAAACTAGAGACCAAGGAGACGGAAAAGATTTAGGTCGAACTTGTAGACCTTAATGTACCAATGTCAGGTACCCCCGACGTCAGGTACCCAGTGTTCTCTCAGCCTGTACTGAATAACTGATTAATCTTGTTATATATTTTCGTATATTTGTATGTGTGAGAAACCAAGAAAGGAAAAGTATGAGATAAAATTTCTTTAAAAATTTTTTTGTAAGCGTGAAACTTTGAAAGTCCACGTTTTATTCAGGACGTCTACATTATATGTCGTACCACTGACACCAATTATAATAAAATGACATATAAACTTTCAACTATTCTCATTCTAAAGAGTAATGTTATTTTTTTAAAATATGGACGTTACTCAAGAAGTCACGATAAGTTTTTTTAAGTTATATAAATAAATAAACCATACGGAACGTCGTACACCCTACACAATCGAGGGGTCGGTCCCTAGTTTGGGTTCAGGAGACGTCACTTACGAACCGTAGGATTAGTGACCCGGTGGTCCCTTAAGGGGAAATAAATAAATTTTTAATTTTCTTTGGTGAAGTAGGTAAAAAAAAAAAATGTTCTTTTTTTGAAACACTAATACACCACTACCTATAATTGAATAATACCACTATTAAAGTATCATATGCGTATTTAGTACTACAACATGTGGACCTTACATACAATTAATAGAGTTTTTTTGAAGTATGAAGTTATAAGTTTAAGTCAAAACAGAGAATGAGTAAAACGTCTTTTCCTAAACTAAAAGTTTCTTTTGCCATGCCATTTGATTTCTTCAAATGATGACATCTAGGGCTTAAAATATTACTTGGATTCTCGTTTGAAATAGAATTTGACTCAGCCTTTCTTTCAAGTAGACGAATGTCGTTTCCAAGCAACTATACTACGACGACACTGACTCAGATCGGAACATAGAGTCAATATACACACCACACGACACACGAGAAACATACTTGATGTCCATCGATATTATCCATGATCTAAATCGAAACGAAACAACTGAGTGAAAATAGTAAATTTTATTGATTAGTTTATTGATTTCGTTCGATCCACTCCTATTTAGTGTCCTCATCCAGCACTTTGGTTGTCTTATTAATTGGGTTTAATCACATGTATTCCAGGAATCTTTCGTATAAAATTCAAAATTCCAAAAATTTTACAATGAGTTCACTATGTCAAGACATTCATTAGAATATCTTAAAGAGAAAAAATGAATTATCATATTGTATAACGACGTCGTGTGTCTATAATAACTACAACTAGATTTTAGATCAGATCTAATGAACAAAACACATATCGTAAAATAAAACACTGACACGGTGCCAAGTAAGTAAGTGACAAGGTAGCTACTAGCAAACCAAAGATTCCAGACGGAAACACTTGTCACACGGTATTTATAAGAATATGATAGGACATCTACACGTGCTCAAAGAAAATCTATATTAAGATCCTTACTTTTACGACAATGTCCTTTACTTTTACGGTGTGTTTGGACATCTGACATCACGGTTTGACTAAAGATTTCACCACTGCAGTCAAATAAGAGGAATAGAACACCGAGTCGCATGAGTTTACTCATATTTTACTAGAGTGACACCAAAATCAAACGTAAAGAGACGAACGGTCACTACAACTTGTCGAGAAGTACACAAATAATCAATATATAAAGAGGAATGGGTAAAATAGTAACACAACAAATATTAGAATGGCAGGAAATATATAAAAAGTACATTAGAAAACAACTATATATTTATATATATACCACTGATAGAAGGAAGTACATATTTTATCATTATTATTATGATGGATAGACTGTAAATTTTACAGACGACTGGGTCTTGCATTGTATCCAATAACACAAAATGAATTTTGTGTTTTAAGGATATGTATGTACTGGACGACTACCTGAGACTAGATAAATGGATAGGATCCACGAATCGTCAATACACCCAACGACGGTGTAAAGAGTACGAGTTTCAGGAAAACCATCGGAATCAAAAAAGGGGTCTCAAATTGGAGTCCTACCTAAGACCTCAGTTGACGAGGTTCTCACTATCCTAATAAGGTAGTAGATAATTTATTACAAGGTCAACCGGAAGACATGGACATTAAGGAACCAACCATTCGAACCTCAATTGGATCGGACAACCCCCTTTAAGAAACACAGACACAAAAATCTTAAGGAAAGATAGACACTTCCTAATCACCAAAGGGTCGAAACATTCTAAAACATTCTAAAATAGTAGGAAAAACAGGGCAAGGAAAACACTGAAGGAATTCTTAGAGACTTTATTCAGACCGAAAGGGACGGGGTGGCGACCGACAAAAATCGTGACATGACCTAAACCTAAAGTATAAAGAAGACAGTAAAGTTATCCTAAATCCCTCTTTCCTCTCCAAAAAAAAGACAGTCGATAAAACTTAACCTCTAGAAAAATTTTAACACTTTTAATTTATTTTTCATAAACGTTTATCCTTTAACGAATTCATATACAATGGAGTTAACCGTCTATAAAAATTCATTTAACCCATATTTAATATGATATCCAGTCGAAAAGGAGTCAAAGGATTTATATAAAGGAATTTTTTCTTATCAAGACATCCCCATAACTTACACTCAATTATATTCTTAAATTTTTTAACCAAGGTGTAATTTGTTGGAATTAAGTTCTAAAAAGTCAAAATTATACACTAAACGTAACCTGAATGTTTTCACCCTTGCATCAAAAGAAATTTGTCATTAAAAGGAGAAGTATGAATGTCACTAATTCAATATTTTCTCACTCACTTCAACGAGTCAGCACAGGTTGACAAACGTTGGGGTACCCGACAGCGGATGGTCCGAGGAGGCAGGTACCCTAAAAGGTCCGTCCTCATGACCTCACCCAACGGTAAAGGAAGAGGTCTCCTAGAAGGGCTGGGTCCTTAACTTGGACCCAGACGGTGTAACATCCGTCTGCGAAATGGTAGACTCGGTGGTCCCTTTAGTGATTCAATATTTCATTTCGTCGTTTATGTCGATAATTATAATATTCATTCAAAATCTTGTTTACCTTAACTGAGCAACCTCCACATTTAAGTTTGACTACCATCTTTATTACGTCCCCATCAGACCTTTCATCGGATGATCGGCACTCACGAGTCACATGACACCTCTTCTTTCCTCTTGTAATTAATTAGACCTCGTAGACAATTGACCTCTTGAACATAAGATAGGTGTCTAACGGTGTAAATAAACTCGTACCTTTGGTAATTTCCCGTCTCGTAGAAAAATCCGATTATAAGAGGGAACCTTTTTAGTTTACATCGATATTTTGACAAAATATTCTCTTTTTACTCAATCTACAACAAAAATAAATATCACAAAAATAAAATTTATTAATACTTCATTGAAATTTTCGTATTTTAACTCAATTTTAGTACCTTTACTTTACCATGGTCAAGTCCAGAGACAAACCCACCTTAGTACAGTTAATATTATTGGTATAAACAAAAAACTTTTTGTCACATCCTGATTCGTAGTTTCTTTTAGGCTCCATCGAAACCTAACTCCTAACAAGACTCTGGACATTTTCACAAACAGAAAAGTCTACTAGAAACCCACCAAAGTTTTTGGGATCTGAAACTTAACCTATGAAAATAACGTACATCATGAAAGAAACCTGGTAGTAGATAGTTACTCCATCTCGAAGATGGAAACTTTCCAATAAAGGGAAGTTTGACCGGGTGATTGTCATTCATAATGATACTGGTATAATGAAATATAAATTTTTCTTACTTTCTGTACACTACGTGACATTCGTTCGGACGGTTGAAACACACCTTAGTAAACTAATTTCGGTTGTTTTTTTCCTCTTCCTTTACCGTTGGGTGAGGTCATAAGAACGGACCTTTTCAGGTACCTATCTTTTTGGACCACCCGACGTCCGGTACCCCAATGTGGCGACTCGTGTGTCCGTACTCCGCCCACCTCCGTCTACCTAACCATCGTCACTTTTTCGGTTGTTTTTTGTAGGCGGAGATGAAGGATAACCCGAAGGGACTATCGAGTCAACCATTTCTTAGGTGGACGTTACGTCCTCTGGGGTCAAACTAAGGACCCAGCCCTTCTAGGTGGCCTGTTCCCTTTCCGATGGGTGAGGTCAGAAGACCGGATCTCTTAAGGTACCTAGTATTATCTCAGTCTGTCGCCCCACAGTGTCTCAGTCTGTGCTGACCCGATGAAAGTGAAAGTGAAGAAGGATAATGACATATGCTACAAGGATTTTTGTACATCTGTCTTATAAAGATATCGAGTTCAGGGTCTCGCGATTTTGTCATGTCATTTTAGAACTGGAGAGTGAATTCACAAGACACTATCAACTTAAAATGTACCATATATGAACTAAAGATTTTTATTCTTAAAAGAATTAACGAATGTTCAAGACCAAGAACTAATTAAATTAAGAGAACCAAATAAGATCATCATTTGTAAATTATTTGGTAAAAATATAACTCTTCCAGAACATCTAAAATGTTCTCTAAAACACTCGTCAACCTATGCTACTAAAAGTAAAACTCCGACAAAATAGTAGACGGAAATCTTTAAGAAAAAAGAAAAACCGGCATAACACACCGTACGTCCTAGAATCAAGGGATTGGTCCTCAGTTGGACACGGGGGACATAACCCTCGTACCTCAGAATTGGAGATCTAACGGTTCCTCCAGGGTTCTTTAAGAATTCTTGTGTTATCCCATACTCGGAATAAATAAATTAAAAATTTAATAATAATCAAAAATTATTTCTTTCGAAATCATCCGAGTTTGACTTTCACTTCCAGTGAGTCAACACAGACCAAGAAACGCTTGGGTACCTGATATATATCGGGTACCTTAAGAACTCCGGTCTTATGACCTCACCCATCGGAAAGGGAAGAGGTCCCCTAGAAGGGTTGGACCATTCGACTTAGGGATAGGTTAAGATACTTAGACAATGAAGAGATATGTAAAACTAGAGACCTTATTAAAGACTACCAACTTAAACTAGGTATTGATTAATTCTGTGCCGTAAATTACTGGGTAAAGCGGATAAAGTATCTGAAAAATTTGAACTAAACAAAAAAGGGAAATCTTGACTTATTTGGAGCAGTTAGTCGAACTCAAGTTATTCTCAGATTAATTCACTTGTGAACAGTAAAAAGCTTACGTATAAAAGTATAAACAACGTCAACAAAGGAGTGGTTATTTGTCGTAAGATTAGAAGACGAAAGGAATATAAAGATATTTTATTGACTCCCTTTTTTACAAGTTTAATGTGTGTGCGATAATATATCATGTTACACCATACGACTAATTTACCTTGACGGTCGACAATTCGTCACAGCGGTACGGGATTGTCAACAAGAACAAAGTAATTGACTATATACCTTCAGGTTTAAACTACACAATACGTCAAATATTTCATACTTACTTGTCCATCATATGACCAAATTACCTATTTTCCTGAAGACGTATATGAATTCCCAAATAAAATACAACACTGATTAGGTATATTGACTCAATATACCTGTAAATTATCAAAAAAAAATTTAAAAAAAACAGGTAAACAAATATAATTTACAAGTAAAAAACATAAGGCAGATATCGTCACCAGGTGCGGAATAACCAAACATTACGGTCGTGTCTCGACTGGTGAAATTTCTTATAAGCACTGATGAAATTAGGTCGATGAGACGGAGATTGTGTCATGGACTATCGTTACATTCAGTCACAAATGGAAACCCAGTAACCACCATAAGTTTTTACCACTGATTAGTACTCATACTTTTACCTCATTTTCATGTAATGTATTTAAAAACGGTTGTTTCACAATTAAAAGAAAGTCCCTAATACCCCAAGGAGAAGTAATCATCAATTTTTCTCTTTCCCCTCCATGTGTAGTAAAGGGTTGTTAATTAGACAAATAAATAAATAATACCAACCCCGATTGTTCCCAATGACGTCTATAAAAAGCACAAAAAAAAAAAAAGCAAAAAATTCCTTATTAAAGAATTCCTAGAAAACTCACAAAAATAAAAAAATAAATAGACATGAAAATACAACGTTTAATAATTTGTAAATTTTAATACATTGTAAAATGTCGAAATTATGTCATATACATAACTATGACTAGAATAAGAACTGTATTGGATATAGAAAAATTTAAAGAGTTGGTGGAACAGGGAAAGAAATTTTTTAACCTTCACTGTACAACTTAAATGACATTTCACTATCTTTTTCAGATGTAAGATTAAACCTTACAATACTAGATTGAACACCATAAAGTAAAAAAAAGTGGTATTACTTCAGGATCCATTTTTCCATTTATAGGAATAGGTAATACAGTAAATAGATGAAACTTTACTTAAGTCAGAAAAAAAATTTAAGCCAGAATTATCTTTATTTTGGTCAAATAAAGGTGAAATGGAATTTACCTTCGATATAATTAATAGAATCAACCAAAAGAAATTGTCTGGTACCCGAAATTTTAATCGTATGGTGAATAATTGACACACGAAAACCCCTTTTCCAATTATAAAGATATGGAGATATACCCTATTTATTCATGAATCACAACAACACTTCTAATGTAGTTCATTGTATTTTACGAATCGTATGACGGTCGCATATCATCCAAAAGTTGTTTACAAGACAAAAGTAGGTGGGAGGAGGTTTGACCCCATATACAAGTAAACACAGAAGTTTTTTTGGCAAGAGACACTACGAATATTTCACTTCCGATTCAATGTTTATCCAGATGAATGGACAAAGTTTTCGGAAAGTAATTTTTTTTAGAAAAAGTGCGACGGAAAAATAATCCAGAAGTAGTTGATGTTACTTGTTGTTCTCTCAGTTATTCTCTTTCAAATAGGGTGGTCGGAAGAGTTTATAGTTGTGTTTTAAACTTGATGAGTCATATCTTCGTCGTAACTTCAACCGATCACTCAATTAAGTCCGCGTGTTCAATTTGTTCCTAGTCCGACGTCGAGATTAAGTCTATCGCGTTTACTACCGCAGTGCGGTCTCACAACTTCTTCGCTTCCTTGACCGTTGAGTGTGGGAGGGATAGTGCTAGTAGGTGCCATTCTTCGTCCTTTCTTTTGTCAAGATTATCATTTATGTAACAATATATTCGACACAGTGAGTCAGACGTGGAAACATTAAAGGATCAGTTTGTTCTAAGGTCTTATTGAGTTATCTAAAAAAGTTTGGACTTGGGGGAAGTCATAGAAAGAGAGATCTATTCACTAAAAGAGAATTGGGAGGAGGGAGAGAGAATGACAAAGAAAGGGGGGTAATCTAGTCAGTGACTCTACAGGGAAGAGCAAAGGAGGATAAAAAGTATGACTACAAAGTAAAAGTAAAGTATAAAAGATAGGAGAGGACGAGTAAACATGGGTGAGTTAGGTCCGGAAATTGTATGGAGGTATAGCGGATCAATCACTCTCACACCCGAGAGAATCGAAAGTAAGGGAGGAGACATTTTATTTCAAACTATTATCGTAGACAGAGTATCCAAACCCCCTAGTTTACAATTGTATCTATTTCTCGAGTCTTACCATGGACCGTGTACCCTCCGTGAATCATTTCAATCGTACATAATCAATAGTACTAGAGTGTGTCGAAAGATTAACTAGATGGAAATCAAAAAGGAAAGAAGTATAAAAGTGAGTTCAACAACAAGTCAGCGATTCAACATAGGTTGAGAAACGTTGGGGTACTTGACGTTGTTCGGTCCGAAGTGAGTTCAAGGTAAATCAAGTCAGGGAGTCAGCACAGGCTGAGAAACGCTGGGGTACTTAGCGTCGTGCGGTCCGGAGGGACAGGTAGTGGTTGAGGGCCTCAAGTGAGTCTGAGTGCAGGTAGCTCAGTCACTACGGTAGGTCGGTAGAGTAGGAGACAGCAGGGGAAGAGGAGGACGGGGGTTAGGGAGGGTCGTAGTGTCAGAAAAGGTTACTCAGTCGAGAAGCGTACTCCACCGGTTTCATAACCTCAAAGTCGAAGTCGTAGTAAGGAAGGTTTCTTTAGGGTCCCGACTAGAAGTCTTACCTGACCAACCTAGAGGAACGTCAGGTTCCCTGAGAGTTCTCAGAAGAGGTTGTGGTGTCAAATTTCCGTAGTTAAGAAGCCGCGAGTCGGAAGAAGTGTCAGGTTGAGAGTGTACGCATGTGCTGGTGACCTTTTTGGTATCGGAACTGATCTACCTGGAATCAGCCGTTTCATTACAGAGACGAAAACTTATACGATAGATCCAACCAGTATTGAAAAGAAGGTTCCTCATTCGCAGAAAATTAAAGTACCGACGTCAGTGGTAGACGTCACTAAAACCTCGGGGTTTTTTATTTCAGACTGTGACAAAGGTGACAAAGGGGTAGATAAAGGGTACTTCACTACCCTGGCCTACGGTACTAGAAGTAAAAGACTTACAACTCGAAATTCGGTCGAAAAAGTGAGAGGAGAAAGTGAAAGTAGTTCTCCGAAACATCAAGGAGAAGTGAAAGACGGTATTACCACCACAGTAGACGTATAGACTCCAATAACTATAAAGAAGGCCGTTAGAACTAAGGTCGAACACGAAGTAGGTCGGGTCGCAAAGAGTACTACATGAGACGTATATTTAATTCATTCGTCCCACTGTTATATGTCGGAACTACATGAGGAAAGGACTAAACCTTGGTCGGACAACAGGGTACAGGTCAAGATTGACAAGGAAGGACCGGACGTATGTCTAAAGAGTTTTCCGTCCAGTCCACCAGACCATAAGGGTAGAGAGAGTCTTAAAAGGTGTCAACTAACACTAGGTGTGTCAGTTTCCAAAACCGTATCAGTTATTTCGTCTTTATCTACAAAAAGATCTTGAGAGAACGAAAAAGGTACTAGGTCGCCTACAACCGTTAAACTAGAGACCAAGGAGACGGAAAAGATTTTGGTCGAACTTGTAGTCCTTTAAGTGCCAAGTGTATAACAACTTCGGACCGAACCTCTTAAAACTCGTAATGACATGATCGTACATTCTACTCACGTTAACACACCATCAAACTCGTAAGAAACCGTAACGGAAAGAAACCCTAACCTTACTTTTGACTGGAAAAGGTCAGGACACCGGTGACGACTCAAAAGGTTTAAACGACCGTATAACTCACGTCGTGAAAGGGTCGTAGTAGAAAGTCCTAAACTTTATCGAGGTGACCTTAAGGTAGTAGAGATGATCGAAACAAGCATCACTACGAAAGATTCCGGGTGAACTGAAGTGTAAGGTCCTACAGACCGAGATCTACTCACTAGTGTGGTAACACTAATAGGCCCAGTACTTCTAGAAAAAACATGTCAAGAAGACACATAAGAACGGTGGAGAAGAATTATAGAAGACGAAGACAATCCAGGTATGGTAAATGAGTTCATCAAAAAGAATTTTTTTTTTTTAGACTAATTCAGTCAAGGTAACGAATTTTAAGAAGCAACTAAAGGTAACCGGAAATTTTATATTAAGTTTGGAAATCGGAATCGTTCGTTTTGAGAAACGCTAAATAGGGGAACAGCAGAAACAGTCTGGCGGAGGAGAGAACGGAAAAACGATGTCCGGTATGTCTTTATGAATAGTCGAAGTACGAAACAGTGGAGAGACGGACCTTACTAGGAAGGGAACTCTCAACCCTATACAATGGGACCTTCTGAATCAAGAGGATAAGAAAAATAAAAATCCTTCACAAGGGTAGAGGTGGTTTCCTTTCTCTCTACAAGAAAGAGACTACGGTTATCGCAATGAATTGGCATAACAAAATAGTAACAAGAAATGAACAGATAGAAGGATTCATCTGACACCAGAGCAATTTACACTTTCAGAAACTAATAGATACGTAAATGAGGAACACGATTAATTTGTGTTCCACCCGTGTGTTATAAAAATTTATTTAATTAATTTACTTCCTCTCTCCCTCTACCTACCTACTCTATAAAGAACACGAAAAGTCTTTAAATAAATGTTATAACGGAAATGAAAAGAAGGGGGGAACTTTTATTAATCCGCAAAAACCTCGTCCTTTCTCAATGAACGACCGGCACCACTAAAACAAAAAACACGTTGATAAACTTTTTACACTTCGAGAATGTCAACCTTTACGTTCTGGCACCTTTGAAGATTAAAGAAGAAGATGATTACATCGACAACTATCTCACGAAGAACCCATCCATCCTGTCCACATAAATTTACGGATTACAAAATCCAACGACAACTCTCCGTCAGATGGTACCCAGGACTTACAGGTACGTGTAAACACGACCCGTACGGCCTGTCCGTTCCGGAAACAGAGACTGAGTTCTTGGTCTCAGGTACTTTGTCCTTCTCCGACTGAATTATCAAACATTCATCCTATTTTATGTATGCTTTGGACTGTCAAAACTGTGTCCTACCCTATGAGTACATTTTTAGATCGGTTCCTGTATACAACAACCCCCTCCGTTAGGTGGTACGCACCGGACTGGTGCGATTGGGTTGTGTAAAAGGGTCAACACAAACGTCATTCGTTGGAACTGACTACTGCACTATAGAGGGAGGTCCTGGTTGTCGTCTCGACGACTAAAGAACAATGTTTTTATCACCTACAGGTCCGAGTCACAAGGAAAGGATGTCAGGTGATGTCACGTCCACAGGCAGACGTAAGAGACACAAAGGAGTATGCTGAACCCCTGGTGTCCTTTGGTGACATCTGTGCAATCACGAATACGACGAAGGATACGGTACTCATTTTCAGGAAACAGAGGCTGGGTCCTCGAATCCCACCGATGAAACTTTCATCCGATTTTAACGTCTTGGTTCAATGTCCAACAAGAGAGCAGATGGAAGGACATACTTGTGTATTATCATTTTATCGATTGTCAAACTAATTTAATACAAAACCAAAGTTATTCTCCCTAGGTGGAAATCAAAATGGAAACAGGGTAGGAACACGGTTTTAGTAGTCTAAAGCACACACTAAAAAAAGGAACAACGACAACAAATCAATAATTTAGTATAGGTTGAGAAATACCGGGGCACCTGACATCGGGTGGTCCGAGGAGACAGGCACCCTAAAAGGTCCGTTCTTATGACCTCACCCAACGGTAAAGGAAGAGGTCCCCTAGAAGAGCTAGGTAAGAAGGTCCCCAAATTGGGTCCCTAATTTGGGTACAGAGGACGTAACCGTCCGTCTAAGAAATGATGACTCGGTGGTCCCTTCGAACTAGAAAAAAGGATGAATGTTTGATTTTCCAATCGGAGAACGACAAAGTACCTTCGTTATCACGTTAGACAATATGTCCCATTTTAAAAACACATTCTAAAAATTTTTTACGTTTCTTCCATAGTGTATTACAAAATGGTCATAAGGTTACAAATTACTAGACTTAAAGTTGTGTTTACTATTTCAAATTAATCCTCTTTATTAGGTAATAAATATTCATATCGAAAAATTTTTTAATTGAAAATATTAACGTAATCCATTACCCATATCATCTTTTATACGTCGGGATTGTAAAATAATGTAGAGAAATGTCTGAACGTTATGTATATGTGTGTAAGTAAAACAAAAGGTTTGAATCAAAAGTTGTCATATATGACAAACAAAACACAGGACGAAAAAAAAAATTGAGTCTAATAAAGAAATATCATAACAGAATCTTTGGTTTTAACAGTATGGAGACAAAAAAATTTAAATTTAAATAAATAAAATTAACCTCCGATTAATGAAATGTTATAACATAACCAAGACGGTGTGTAGTTGTACTTAGGCGGTGCCGACATGTGCACAAGGGGAAGGACTTGGGGGGAGGGTGGAGGGAGGGGTATCGAGATAATATACGGTACTAAAAACTAGATATTTGTTAAAAACTAGTCATTCCAGAAAGGTTCGAAAACGATAATATTTATTATAACATTGGTTCTAGGAATTTGTATTTAGAAACAGAGGTAAAGACTAAGAAAAGACTCCTGTTTGGATCCGGATCTTGTTTTCCATACTTGTAAAATTTCGAAGAACTATATGAAACATTTTAACGGGAGATCCGTTCAAGATGGACACACATGATAAGATTCATTAGATTTTGTCACCGACTCCTATAAAAAACTGAGTCCTATTACTCGTCAATGAACCCCTGTTTGATCTTTCTTGAAATCTAACGAATCGAACTCTATTTTTAAATTGAGACTAGACAAATCTTCTCTTTTTAGTTCTTCGGTCTTCTCACTCCTGACTGATACTTTCCTTTGTTTTTTGTCTCTTCTCTAAGAAATTACGAATTCGGAGACTACTCCCGGACTCCTAACACCTGACGTCAATCCTAGACATAGATAGGGTTGACGCACATTCGACCTGGGTCTGTAAAGAAGTGTGACTTGACTGTAAATCGATACAAGAGCCTATTACGTAAAGTTGGCGTTACCTGTCTTATCCTACTTCTTAAAGAAATCTTCTTTATTTTATAAAAAACGGGTACTATACTACTCCTATGATGTGACAAGAGTATTTTAATTGTGTGAATATAACTTTTTGTATATAGTTGATCAAAAAGTCTGACTTTTTATCGACGATAGATTCTATTTTTGAATTTTTTACGTTTTGAACTTCAGATAAGTACATAACTAACTGTAATTTGTTTAACGAAGTTCTAATAGATCCTTTTGCTACAAACCTCTCGGTATCAAAGAAAGTAAAAGGCCAAGAAATAAGGGGTAAACTCCACTATCTACAAAGTCTTCAGACCTACAAGTTACTCAGGGAGGAGACAAGGAGTGTATTTCGTCCTCGACATTCTATGCCTTCTCCCTTCCCTCTCCCGACGACGACGTGTTTCGGGAATGATCCCCCCAGTGCCCACACCTTCTTGTCAGTGGGTATAGAAAACCTCCATCTGTCTGAACGGGTCTAAACTAAGTACTAACGGAGTGAATAATCGGTACACCGGACTGAATCGTTTTATGGACTGAATCTCGACTCAAAGTCAAGGAGTAGAGATTCTACTCTATGGCACGTCTCGACATTCCTCATAATTTAATAGTTCCGTTCCATATATTTCTCTGATTGTGAGAAGGGTGATTTAGAACTACAATTTATATACCATCGATAACGAAAGGTGCTACAGAAATCCCGTCAAAACAGAAAAACAAATAAAAACACCCCAAAAAAAAAAAAAAACCGGTACGGTACGCCGAACACCCTAGAAGATATTAAGGAGTTGGTCCCTACCTTGACCCGGTGTCGTCACTCTCTTGTTTCAGAACTAGTCATCTAACAGTCCCTCAGGGATCCCGTTAAAATAAACACTATTTAAGATTGTAGTCATAAAATACTTGTAAAGTACTCGGGAGTTGTATTCTATTATGTATAAAAATTTTTAAGAGACTTTATGTAAAATATTTTTCAAAAAGTCGATGTAACGGAAACTCAAATCCGTAAAGTGTAATTTGATGTACTGATATTTTATATAACAATATGTTTCAATAAAATTATTACACATATAATATACTTTCAAACAAAATCTAAGACAAAAGATTTGTCATTTAGACAAAGTGGGACAAAAGAAATTTCCGAAGAATCAGAACCTAAACTTTTCAAACAGTCTCAACCCTCACAGTCTTTCTAACGGTTCGGTCAAAATGGAATGTCCATTCTTACGGTTTTAGGTTTTCAGTGTGTTTTCACGTGTCTTCATATTAAAATGTATTGAGAATGGAATTTAAACCAAAAACTTCTTCTGATCTCTTTCGGAAAAAGAACCACAATTAAATCCTTGAGAACACAAAACGTAAAGACACTATGATGATTTTATCTTATTTTCCCATAAGAAAATACATTAACAAAAAATTCAAACATACGACCGAGTCTTTTACTTTTACTTGTTAATTTTCTTGATGTACGTGAGTACTTCCTTCTGAACTGGGGACACCTTTCTCAGATACACTCCTTTTCATAACTCGTCGTATTTGACCCCTGGTTATTTTGGAACGACTTTGTCCACTCTCCTTTGTCACAGTCAACAAATAAAATTAAATATATATGTTAAATATAATAAAAATAAGGATAACTCTATTTATAATAAGGATAAATAAAGGGAATTCATTTATTTATTTTGGGTTGATACTATCGAATCTCAGTTGATTTCACTCGAACAGATACGTTAGGTACAAAATGAAATAACTGTCACCCGGTTTATAGGTTCACTTAAAGTAGAGACTACGAGAGGATCTTTTGGTTCGGGAAGTCCCAGACAGACTTTACACAGGTTCTTGGACCCTCCGAGTCTGGTACCTAGGGTCCATAACCCTCGGGTGTAACCTGTGTATCCCAGAGACCGACATCGTTCATCGTAGTAGCGGGAACAGTTCAAGACCGAGTTCTGTCCCACAGTCGAAACTCCTTTCTTCAGAAGTCATCGAAAGAGGATATTTTGTTTCGTACCCCCTTCTTTTCCCTCACCTTCTTTTCTCCCAACAACTGAACAACCTGTCCCACCTGTACCCAGTGAAAGACGTTCTCCAAACCCTGTTAGTTCCACGAACCGTGGCAAAGTCACTCGATGACGACTTTATGGTAACGAATCGTTTGTTTTAGAGTCATTGACTTCTGTTGTTTGAAGTACTAAGTCACTAAGATGCCAGTCCACCACATCCAGTTTGGAGAGTAAGACTCTTGTCGACAGACACCGTACTACCGGGAGAGGACTGTCTACCGTCTTCACGTCCTCCCGTCCGACCTAGGATATCTGTGTACATTTCGAAAACAAGTATCGTACAGACGATTGTAACGTAAACGATATTGTCCCAGTACACTGGTTCGGGTCGTAGTCACCCCGACCCTTTATATGAAGTGGATGAAGAGACCACCCTTCGCGACGTTTCAGTATGTCATTTCCCACACCTACTCATTATTTATGAGAGTACCACTTCCTCTCTTTTAACCTTTATTATTACAGATGTTTTTCAAAACCAAGATCCTCGGGAGTCTTACGAAGTCTGATCGAAAATAATAGGGTTCATACCTGAATTGAAGGGAGGAAAGAGGGGTTGGTTTAGGTCTTCCCGAATCAAACTGATGTGAGTCGATCACGTTTAATCAGTAAATACACTTGGATGAACTCGAAGAGACCACCGAGTCTACCATTTCTTTGACAGAGGTTACGTCCTCTGGTCCCAAACTAGGGACTGAACCCTTCTAGGGGATCTCTTCTCTTACCGTTGGGTGAGGTCATAAGAAAGGACCTCTTAAGGTACCTGTCTTCTCGAACCACCCGATATCAGGTACCCCAACGTTTCTCAACCTGTGCTGACTCACTGATCGTGTGTGTGTGAATGAAATGTAGGAATAGGTTGTATGACTATACAATGATATTAGATAACGAGTAACCACAGTGAACAAGTATTTATTTTAAGAAAAAAAAAATTGTTTATTTTAAGAAAATTCTCCTTAAGGAATACACCCTTATTACTTTTACATCTACAGTTCACCGGACAAAAGACTAACCACGACTAATTTAATCCTGATCGAGTAAATAACCTCTTCCTTTACCGTTGGGTGAGGTCACAAGAACGTACCTCTTAGGGTCCCTACCGCCTCGGACCACCCGACGGTAGATACCCCAGTGTGTCTCAGTCTGTGTTGACTTCACTGAATCGTCGTCGTCGAGTAAATACTAAAATCGGATCTTCAAGAAACCATTCATATAAGAAAACAAATTATCAACAATTATTGTAAGAGTAATGTTACTTCCAAGTTCATCAACCTCAATGGACACGTCGGACGGGCAAGGGTACGTACTTACTAGACTTTAAGGGACACCAACAGGACCTACTCACATCAGTTTATTGTCTTGGACGAAGAGAGGAAGGGTAACGTTCCATTGGATTCCCCAAGAAAAGGTTTCTGAGAGCCTACAATGTCAATAAAGTTTGTAAAGGAGTCAACTTTGAGAATGGTTTGAAAACACTTTTAAGGATCGTTACGTTCATGATTTGACTAAGAAATTTTCTTACATTTTCCTTTAAACTCCACCCCTCCTCAATCATATAGTTTTAAACCAATCTAGTGTTAAATCTGTGGACTTAGTGTATTAAGTATTTTCGGAGCTTTCAAGACCACGATCCTAAGACAACCTTGTAACGTCTAGAGAATTGGTCTAATTTCCAAGGAGAAATCAGTGCCAAATTCTTGGATTGAGATGACTTCTTATGGAACTATATTAAGGTCACAAATCCAAGCTCTTATCAAAAATCTAATACTTTCATCTATTGTATATATTTCTTTTTATTCAACTTTTACTTCTAAATAGATGATTTTAAATCCTTTGATACTTCAGAAGATTCGACAGAGTCGGGTGACTTTGTGACGAAAATTTCGAAGAGAAAGACTCCTTAGGATTTCCATCTCCTCCCACACGATTTGATCGGGTCTGATTATCCGAGTTCAGGATCCGGAACAAGACAGGGAGAAACAACAAAACGAAAAAGGAAGAAATATCATTTATAAATTAGAAGACTAAAGGTCAAATGTTCACAACTTTTATGTGTTCTTTCTAAAATGAAGTGGTCATGAAAATACAATTATATAAAACTACGTTATATATACCGTTATTTAGAGATGTGTAGTATTGGTTTTCATACCCCAAAGAAGGGAATTTTTTTTTACCCCTACATTGTAATTGTTTGTGAAAATTTTATTTCGTGTGTTAATAAAACCACTTAAATGTCTAGAAAAAGGGGTCCGCATTTCCTACTCCCTCCTCCCGTAGTTGACAATGCGAGACGAACTCTGAACCCTCCAAGGACGTAGTCCCCCGAAAGTCCCAAATTTCACCCTGTCAGGACCCGTGGTCCTGGTCAACCAGTGGGATTAGTCCTCGGTCCCTACCTCTCTCATTCCGGGACGCATCTCCCATCTCCTCGTTATAAATACCTCGTAGATGACATATGATTTGTGTAATGTACGAATTTAGGAATGTTGTCGTTATTAGGAACGTTCCATGATAATATAGTTCCAATGACTACTTTTATGACTGTGACATCTCTAATTTATTGAACGACACAGGTATCTTATATTATCTCGATTTTGAACCTATATCCAAAAAGATGTTTTGAACCCAAAAGGGGACGATATATAATGAGGATAAATTTTTCTGTAAATTGGGGACTCTTGGATTATCCGAAGTAGACATTTTGTTTTCAAATTCGATTTACTGAAGATTCTTTCAAAAATTCAGAATTCAAATATCTAAGATTTTTAGTAATAACAGTTTCACACAAGACACTTTATGACTAAGGAACGGTTCCGTCCCCTGTGAATTATCCAAAATACACCTTTTTTCATTTCAATACATCTCCTAAGAAATGAATTCGTATTGAAAAATTTCGGAAACTTATGTGGATCGTCGTGATAATTCGGAACATACAAGAGTCATGTGAAGTACCATAAGTCTAAGAAACTTTATGTAAAATCTTTTGTCACGTTATTTACTATAATTACGTATAAAAAGAGTAACGAATCTAATTAAAAATCTTAAAACAACATCCAAACTCACACTTTTCGACTATGAACAACCTCTAGGGTTTGTCGAAGGAGGATGATAAGTCCCAAGACTACGTCGAGTGCTTTTACCTGACCTTGTTTGAGAAAAACTGGCTGAGACGAATTACCATGATGAAGACTTAAGTATGTCTCAATAGTAAATGACTAATAAGTGACACATCCAACTATCTTTTATGTTATCTAAATCCCGTTCTGGTCCAGGAACGGGATTTTAACAAAATTAACCTCAGCAAATCTTTCATGAGTAGAATTTCTTTTCCTCGCGTGATTATTGGATTGTTATTTTACTTGGAAAGGGGACACTTAAAATCATCACCCATCATTCATATAACTAAAACGATATTTTATTTTTGTCCGATACTGTAAAGAGAGTAGGTACAGGTGACAACTTCTCGGGTTCACGTAGACGCCCAGACTACGATAAAGAAAAGAGAAAAAAGTAAAGTCGAAAGCTACGATAAAGATATAGGTTGAAAACTCTTTGACAGTTTGACAAAAGGTATCGTCGACATGGTAACATGTAAGGGTTGTCGTTACACGTTCTCAAGATTAAAAAGGTGTAGAAATGGTATTACAATAAAAAGTAAAAATTTTTTAATTATCGATAGAATTATCCACACTTCGCCATAGAGTAACACAAAAGGGATTACATACTACTACAACTTGTAGAAAGTACGTAATAGAAACCTTTTTACGGACAAGTTCGGGAAACGGTTAAAACTTAACCCAACAAAGATAACAAGTCAACATCCCCAAGAAATACATAAAACCTATAATCAAGGAATAGTCTATATATTAAACATTTATAAAAGAAGGTAAACTACCCAACAGACAAGTATTTAAATACGGGATTTTCTCAAAACCCCTAACTAAAAAAAGGAGTGTATAAAAAGACGAAACAGGTACACTAGTGATTGGGACGTAAAATAATGTATAATAATAGTCTCATGGAACATTGAAAAGTTTTACAAGTTTGTCATAATATCTTGTAAAACGTTTATTTCTGGTCCTCTCGGGACTTTATCTACCCTTAATCAAATACTGCACAATCGTTTTAACCTTTGAACAAACTTCTAAGTCTCACTTTTTATCGAACATGGGTTCCTCCTTGCAATTACCCAATAGTGGTTGTTAAAGACTAAACAAAAATTTCTAAAGAAAAGTTAAATCACAATCCGGTTGAGGTGTATCCAAGACTTCCATGTTACAATCTATGGTTTAAATGATCAGATTCTAAACAAACAAAATATTAAAATTATAATTTTTCAAATGATACTTTTATAAAAATAATTAAAAAATTTCAAGAAAAATAAATATCAGGTAAAATAGTACCAACATTAAATAAATGATTCTCGTGTTATACCGTCATCAAGATTTGAAATTTTATAATAACACCTAAAAAAAAGGGGATTCCTTTTTTTACAAAATTAAGGAATAAAAAGACATGAATTTAAAGAATCCCAGTGTTCGGTTAAGACAACTCTTGAGTCATGGCAACAGTGGGGTGTTAGTCACGATAACGATTACTAGACAAAATACTTCCTTTAGAGTACTTACCGTAAAGACTTTGTCTCTCCTCGGGAAATGACCTTACCGAGGGTTGAGACACAAAGATATTGCATTTTCCTGACCTTGTCCATTTATTGTAATTACAACTATTCTCAGTTGGGTCAAATCAAAGGACAAAATTAACATAACAACAACAGACATACTGAAAGAACCTGAAAGACATCGTAAAGACCCTTTATATTAGATCCAAGACAAAGAATAAGGTCTAACTTTCTCCATTGTCGAAAGTATTACACCGTCTTCGACGAAAATGTGAGTTCAACTAAGTTAGTGACTAACGTTCACCTTATCGCCCGAGGTACTAACCCCACTATTGTAATATGTTTAGGGTCTACATGTTCCAGGCATAATGTATACTACTATGAATAGTAATAATTTATAATATTAAAGTATAATATTATAAACAATAATGTAAGTAACACGAAATCCAACATAACCAAACCACGATCTTTTCGAAAATCCTGAAATTCCCTAATTTTTCGTCGTAAATCTAAAAACAGATGACACCGAAAAAAGATATATTAATCTACATTTGGATTGTTCCAAATTAATTTAAGGCAAATGTCGACAACCCCGTTTTTACGTTTATTTGTTTAATCTCCCTTCCTTTATGCCACATACGAAACACAAAACTCTGTCTACCCTAACTTAGACAAAAGGTTTTACAAGAAAGTGATAACAATGTAAAATAGTCATTTAGTTTCTATCTAGGGTCTATAATTAGATGAGTGTTCGGTCAATGAAGATTGATCAAAATTAAATATAATTAAATGAAAATCATAAAAAGTACAAAGTAATAATCAAATAGTTGAGATTTAATCGTATAGGTCTACTCAAGGGTCGTTATCTATTTAGTAGTGAAACTAAAACCAAACATTGAATATAATAGTGGATCAATAAATAGTAAAATCTCTGATTCAGAGACACTCATTATTGTTTTACTTTCAATGGGTGATAATCAATTTACTATTACCGTCGGTTCCCGTCCGCCTCTCCACATCCAAGAAGTGCTTCTGTGACAGACGTGACGTATTAAGACCAGTAGAAAGGAGACATCGAGACAGTAGATGAGTCACGACACCTGAAGCTGGTAGGATTGTACTTTCGACACGTCCACAGGTGTCATCTACGAAAAGTCCCTCGACTTTTCCTCTAGTAATAAGACAGGACGCATTCCTGGTCTGTTCATCCTAAATAACTAAGTCTTTTTTCTTACTTACAACGTAACTGGTCTCCTTCCTCCGTAAACAACTAACACCCTTTAAATCGGACAGACTCCTTTTTAGCTGATACCCCCGCACACTAGGTTGTGACACTTCCATTTTGTTTTTACATAAATTAAGTTCGTAAAACTTAATTTTGACTGAAAACACAATCACGGACCCCACAAAGTCCATCCTTGATGAGACTTAAACGGTGATACCCACTACTTACTTTACTACTTTACCTGTGGTGACATTTTATATCAACAGAGTACAAAACATAGAAAACTTCCCTCCCTTCCACCTAACGTTGTACGTTCGGTCATACTTGGTGTTGACCTGGTAGAGGAATTTCTAATAGAACTTTTTGTTCGTCTTCTTTTTGTCTTCTTTTTCCGACTTTTTCTATTTAACTGTCTATTTTTTAGAATAAGTGTTTTTCTGTACCATATCAAACATTTCAAGTTTATTTAAAATATGATATGTAAACATATAAAAATAATGAGGGATTGAGAACATTAACCCCCCTTTTTCTAAATTTATATTCATTTTAGACGAGAAGTATTTTTCATATTAATGAATTCTATCCGTTTACAACTTCCTTGATATTTTAGGGTGGTTATTTTTAAGAAAGACTTTTAATACCGAGACAAAGATTTCTTTACTTAAAAAGTTCCTCGTCCTTTTTCGAAAATACCCCTACAATGAAGTTTTTATTCACAAATAGAGTTTTTGAGTAGAAAATTTTACGTAAATGTGTCAATACGACTGTACGAGGAAAGACTTGACATCACGACAGTCTTAGAATTCTTTATATGCGGGATAGTAAGACATTCATTTTTGTATAAGTGTTATTTTGAAGGAAAATTTTTTATAAACAAATAAACCAACACGACCCAGAGTCGACGTCGTACACCCTAGATGAAGGGACTGGTACCTAGCTTGGACCCGACGTACGGGTCTAACCCTTACGTCTCAAAATCGGTGACCTGGTACTCCCTGTAAGGAAGTGTTATTTTGAAAATTCTTTCATGTTTTCTTTCCTTTTTTTCATAGATTTTCAGACAAGGATCTCTATCGCCACGAGTTTTGGCCGGTACTGAGACGTTATCATCCAGGAGTCATTGCTAGGCAACCTACTTGTTTCTTACTTACTTTCTGAGGGAAACCGAGTAAAGGAAGACCAGAAAAAAAAAGACACGTAAACAAACGTGTCATCAATGACCATATATAATATTCCCTAAAATTGGTAATATTTTTCTTATGTAAGGGGAATATCTTTTAAACTTTTTAAGTCTTCTCATGTGTTACTTTTTATTTTTCGTAGATCTCTAAGGGATGTGTCTCTATTATTAACGACTATATAACGAAGTCAGAAAAAAGATACGAATATAAGATATAAATACATACATTTATTTGGTGAACATACTAAAAATCGGTAATAATTGTTTCCTTGTAAATGAAGAGGAAGTACCTTTTTATCGTTCCCGAACTAATATTAATTATAGTTACTTTATAAACAGAAATGGTTAATGTTTGAGTTCCGAGTTCAGTGAGTTATAAATAAAATTTCTACGTCCTGAAGGTACCACCAGGTTACCAACTCTTAGGCGGAAGGTCACGTCCCCTGTACCCAAGTTAGGGACCAGTACCTTGATTCTACGGTGTAACGTGTCCCGTTGATTCGGGCGTGACACGTGGATCTCTCGGACGTTCGAGATCTCGGACACACGACGTCATCCTGATGTAACGGTGTTATCCTTATTATACGGTGTTATATCTAGGTCGTGTCATTTTTTTTCTACGTCTTTTAACGAATGACCTTAATGAAGTGATACTTTTTACTGGGTCCGATGGAGATACTTTGAGAAGAAAACAAACCCTCTTTTACTTAGATTGTTTTCAACATTAAGAGGTTCGGAACAGGTGTTACACAATTACAAATGTTGTCGTCCACGAGAAATTTACATTTATTTTCGACATTGAACTCAAGGTCCACTATGTGTTGACCTATCCTCTGTGGGGTCTTTAGTGGGTAACGGACGACGTCTGGGGACACTCGAGACGCACAGAAGTCATCCAATTGATCCTGTCTCTGGGTCCGGACCTCTATCACACACTCTACGGTGGACGTCCGATCAGTCGACGCACGGGGTCGACTCGAGACGTAGTGGTAGACCCTTCTGTCCTCACCTCTCTTCGGAAATCGCTAGACAGTAATGGGATTTGTCCGGGGTGACTCGGTCTTCAATGATAGGATGGGACCTTAACACACAGAATGTTGGCCTTCTTTTCCTCATTGGAATTACCTGGTCAAATGAGGGTCCGAGAGAACTCTTAAGTTTGAACTCGTGGTGTACTACAGTTGTTATACTTGTTGTTTCCTCGGTGTAAAAGTACTACACTTTTCTACCGTCTTGTCTTCCTGAAACTCGAGAAGAGAGTACTCGTGTGGTTTTAGTGTTGATTGACGACTTGCTGGTAGTCATTTTTCTGACCTTGGATCGTTATTGTTTTTTTATAAGATTTAGGTTTCTGTATTACTTCTTTGAGTTGTTCTAAAATAAACTACATTAGTTTAGGGTTTGTGAGGTCCACCCGTTCGGCGTTTGACCTCTTGTTAATATAATGTGTTCAAGAAGGTGTTCTCACTCCCAAGACTCAGGGTGTAGTCCGGACCCCCAGACCGTAGTTCTCCTCCTCAGAGATCTCGTAAACCAAAACTGTAGATCGTCCCGAACTCACGCCCTCGAGGTGAGAACCTCCCGTGTGTGTCAGAGTACACGTGGTCCTGGGATCCGTTTTCATCACTGAAGTATCCTGAGTCGGTCTAGATGGACGGCCAGAATCTCCCAGAAGACCCCACCACACCACGTGACACCTCGAGTGGTCACTGTCTCCATGACCCCTCGTAGGTGATTACACTTGCCAGGACCTCCGACGGTGACCCCCTGGTTCTGGACCGGGATGGGTTGTCGGACATCCGAGGTCACGACTCTGTAGAATCCGGTTTGTTGTTTGTCCCATCCTTATGTCGGTGTAGGTAGTCGTCAGTTCGACGGATTGTTAAAGGACCCGGGTATCGGTGGAGATCTGTGTAGGAGACTGTGCCGGGACAGGTGGTCTCCCGGTTCTGGGTCGAGATGAGTCGCCTGTCCGTGGTCGGGAAGGGTAGTCCTTCGGACGTGTTCGGAGGTCTGGTCGGAGTGGGTGGTCACCCGTCTTTGGTCTTCATTCTTTTGTTTCTAGGGCGTCGGACACCTGGATTTAGACGTCTACGTCTAGTCTGGATGGGACGCTGGTCGACCAGGGACCGGGAACGATCCTGTGTATCCTGTAGGGGGTGTCTACCGGCGAATAGGTTCCAACTCTTTGTATTAATTGGAAGGTGTATATTTTTTATGTCTACATTTGTCTACTTTACTCTGCCGTTTCCTCATAAAAGGTTTACTTCCTTGTTCTGTTTTGGGGTCTTGTTCATTCACTGTATCTCTATTCGTCAATGGACTCTCTCAAGCGTCTTATATACTCCGTCTTGTCTATTCACTCGACATTCTGTCTTACCACCTTTAGCGACGGGACCTTGTCTTATTTTTCTTACTTTTCTTTAACGTTGTCAAATTCTCTGGAGACCCTGTTATAGGACTGAGACTTTTGAGATTCTACGACTACTTTTTTAGTTTCTACTATGTTCGTCTACCTTTCTATATGACACAAGAACCTAATCTTCTTAATTATAACAGTTTTACTGATATGATGGGTTTCGTTAGATGTTTAAGTTACGTTAAGGATAGTCTAATGGTTACCGTAAAAAAGTGTCTTGTATAAAATTTTTAAACATACCTTTGTGCTTTCTGGGATTTATCAGTTTCGTTAGAATTCTTTCTTTTTGTCGATCCCCTTAGTCCGAGGGTCTGATATCTGATATGATGTTTCGATGTCCTTAGTTTTGTTACAGCATGACCGTGTTTTTGTCTATGACTAGTTACCTTGTCCTATTTTTAGGGTCTCTATTTTGAGTACGAGGATACCAGTTCATTGGACAGTGTTTCCGTTCTTATGTCTTACCTCTTTTCTCTCAGAGAAGTCACTCACCACGACCCTTTTGAGTTGTCGATGTACATTTTCTTACTTTAATCTTGTAAGAGATTGTAGTATATGAGTTTCTGGGTTTACATTTTGACCTATGATATCTTAAGAATCTCCTTTTGTGTCCGTCTTGTGAGAAACTGTATTTAACACCGTTACAGAAAAACCTAGGTGGTCGATCTCGTTACCTTTAATTTGTTTACTCTTCTTTACTTGAATTCTCGAAAAAAAGTGTCGTTTCATTTTGTACTTGTTTTATTTTTCTGTTGAATGTCTTACCCTTTTTTATAAACGTCTGTTATGATGACTGTTCCCTAATTAGAGACTTTATATGTTTATTGAGTATATCGAGTTATGGTTTTTATGTTTGTTGGATTAGTTTTTTACCCGTCTTCTAGATTTATCTAATAAAGAGGTCTTTTCTGTATGTCTACCGGTTGTCTGTGAACTTTTTTACAAGTTGTAGTGAATAATAACCTTTTTACGTTTAGATTTGGTGTTACTCGGTAGTGAAATGTGGTCAGTCTTACCGATAGTAGTCTTTCAGATGTTTATTAATTACGACCTCTCGTACACCTCTTTTCCTGTAGGATGTACCAACCACCCTTACATATAACCATGTTGGTGATCCCTCCTGTGATACCTCCAAGGACTTTTTTGATTTTTATCAATGGTGTACTAGGACGTTAGGGTAAGGACCAGTATATAGGTCTCTCTCGGTACCAAGCTTCCTATGTACGTGGGGTCCTAAGTGACGTCATGATAAATGCTTTCGGTTCTGTACCCTCGTTGGATTCAGGGACAACCGTCTACTTACCTACTTCTTCTACACCATATAAATATATTAATTATGATGAGTCGGTATTTTTTATTATTCTTACAAGAGATGTAAAAATGAATATTTTTGCAGACAAACACGTAGTATCTTACTTTGTTAGGTTAAAGATCTGACTTTAGGTGAATAGTTAACGGAAACGAAATATGTCCGTAAACCCATATACACAATCCAAAAAAGGTTGTAAAGAAAATGTTTGTGGTGTAACTAGGGATCCCTCCTCTTGTTCATCAAAGGGGTGAAATATTCGCTATTTCGGTTGTCTCTTTAACTTCACCAGGTAGATTAGCTGGTATGTATCATGTTCTGTCCCGATCTTGGGTCTGGTTAGGTCGACTCCGAAAAGATGATGTGACGTGACGGACTCACCATTCAGTAAGTGAAATAGTTTGACACTTTCTGACCTTGGTTTCTAAGATGTTAGGAGAGACTAATTTGGTCTGACTAAAATTGAACCAATTAAATATACGTTGTGAAATGATTATTAAACAAACTTGTTAGATATGGAAGGACCATTTACTTGAAACGATCTTTTTACCCTAACAACTAAAAAGAAAGTTCAAGAACTTCCAGATGTAAGCGATGATCTTCTAGACAAACCTATATTACCTTCTTTTTGACTAAATAGTTGTTTTTCCATCATTACACTGACTCGACCACTAAAAATAATAGTTTTCAATTACTTTTTGATTATTAATACTAAGTATAAGACGAGGTGAGACGTCGCTTGGGGATAGGAATCTTTGTATACAAAGTTATAAACTCAATGAACACTTTTTAGTCTTCAATTTTCGACTCTAATACTTCGGGTCGAATTTTGAAGTTCTATTTTGTATTGATAACCATATCAAGAAATTATAAACTTGTTTTTCTTACAAACTAAACCTCTACGGTTTCCTTTGGGGTGTACGAAGTGCGAGAAGAACTGATGTCAAATTAAATTTCTGTCGACACTTTATCGAAATATGATTAAACTAAAAAAATATAATTTATTCTTACTTTACCTTTAACCACTAAAAGAGCTGTCTATAACCTGGGACTTTTAATTTATTAACGAGATTTTCGTAATCGAGTTGTGACTAAACTTTACGGACGAAACATTAATCAGAACTCACTTTACATACAAATCAAGTTCAACACAAAAAACCGAATATAATCATACTAAACTAATATTTCATTTCCTTTTTATGTTAGGTTTATAGTGACGTTCGGAAACTTAAGGAAAGTAGGATTTTGTGGTCAATACGACTAAAAATTTTTTGAGAAGATAATCAGAGAATTAATAACTATAAGAAATGATAAGAAGAAAGATTGACTCGTTTAGACCAGAACTATTACATCATTTACTTCCAGACGTACACACACACACACATACTTTTAAATTCTTCGTCAGTTGAGTGTCCAATTTCTTAATCACCTCTTCTGAAGGATTCACTCAAAATTCCATTGCTAACGAATAATTTTGTTTTGGAAGTTCAGGTAACTAAAATAACCGACTTACTTCTACCTAAACATCTAAGAATCTTGTCTTGTCTAAGAAACCGAGGTGACTTCAGTCACGTAAGTGATTCGTAGATGAGACACCGACCAGACGCAATGTACCTCTCGTCGGACCAAGTAAGACCTTGTCTGTACACGTCGAACCAAATAAACAGTCGGGTCCGTACTTCTTATCCACTTAGGCAATGTATAGTGAGATGGGGATATACCCCGTTCGATGTCGAGAGGATTATCTCTTTGACCCACCTTAGGACCTTCATTCTTTTAACCCGAAAAACCCCCCATTTAGACTTTAAGGATTAAAACCTTATACATGAAGATTTATTTGGTTCTTGGTTGTTCCGGTACTATATAACCCTCGAGTCTATGTGGACTCGAGTCCAAGGGACATAGGAGTCCAAAGAATACTATCTCAGTCATAGTCGGAAAGTGTGACCCAAAACTCCAACTCCGGTCTGTGACTCCTGGTTCATTCCGTCACTCTTCATTCTTCTCCCTACCGATATGTACCACTCCTTCTGTGTATGTACCAACTGTTTAAGACTCCGTACTTTTTTAAGATCCAGAAAGTTGTGTCAACACATGTACACATTTTGGTTTACTGTAGACAACCAGAAACTGAAGAAAATTGATAGTGCCCGGGATAGGTCACAAAACTTACATATTACTATTAGACCTGGGTATACCACTGTAGTGTACTCAGTCCCATAGTCCGTTTCACATTAATGACTCAGATCTATAACATACACTGAACGAAAATACACGACCGTATGCAATATTTGTTCGACTGACTTATATTTCTCAGTTCCTGTTTTATCTACTGTATAACGTTTCTTTGACGTGTATATTGAAATCTCGGTTACCGAGAAGTCTTACGGTAAAACGTAAATATTAAACCCTAGTCGTGGTAGTGTCCTCTACGATTCACAAATCTGTTATATTAGTTCACTAGACGGAAAGAAAAGAAACTAACGGAAGAATAATTCGTAAAAAAGGGATATAAAGTTTTCTTTGGTTTATCCTATACAAAGAGAACGGTAGAAGATGACCCAGTAAATACATGGATTCGTATATATTGAACTTCCTCTGGAAGTATACGATTCATACTACTGGAATAAAACACAACAAACATAAGTAATATCGTGTAGATAACGGAAAAGGAACAAAAAAAAATCAAAATAAATATATAAAAATTATCTATTATCGTATACGCACCCCAGTTATAAGTTCTCCTTGACTTCCCTTCTCTCACTTTGCAGAGGGAGGTAGGACACAGGGGTCGATGGATCGAGAGTAGAGGTCTCAGTTGACTATGGTTTAAAGGAAGTTCTCTGTCAATCGATTGTACCTTCAGGTGTGTATATTTACCAGAGGGGAAAATGTACCATCGGATGGCACGACGTCAGGTGCCCCAACGGTTCTCAGCCTGTGCTGACCCGTTGACTTGTTGCTCTTTGCTGTTGATAGTGTGTGTAGAAGGTCACGGACCGGAAAAAGTGATTTGTCGTATAGATGTCAATAAGGTACAACAGACATGAAAAATTTTTAACGGACTCTAAACAGTAGTGGATTTAATGAAGTTGTACAGCGACTAGTGTTGGAGTGGGAGTGAACTGGAGGTGTATGAACGGTCCAGGTGGTTGTAGAGAGTAGAGGACTGAGGAATGATAAGATGGTCGGAGGAAAATGGAAAGGGACAGACAGTTCTGTGGTAACACAAATTAGTAAGAGTTGTCAGGACTACGGAACGGAGAAACGACGTCCAAGAAGGTCCCTGATCAGGTTTGTAGGAAAAGGTGAAAGAATGTGGACCCGTCGTCCCACGACCTCTCTTTTAATATGATTACACGTCTACAACGGTGTTATGTAAATACTATTGACTAGAGTGTCCAGGGTATCCGGGTCTTTAATATGCAGGAATTATTCGCGGAGTCGAGAAACAAATGTCAGTGAGAAGGGTGGTTTTACTAAAAAGATTGTACGTTTTTAGGATACTTAAGTTAGTTAGGGAGGGGATGCACTCCATTGGTGATTAGATGAGACAGTGGTATCTAGTCAAGACGGACGGAATTTTCAAGTACATTTAACTTGGTCACAGATAAGAAAACTCAAAAAAATGAGTCGTACAAAAGTCCACATAGGTACAATAATGTACCTAGTCGTCAAGTAGGGAAAATTAAACTCGTATAAGACAACATGCTTAAAACAACAACAAATTTTAGACAAGCGGTCAAGAAGTGAAGGCTCTATTAAAGTAGAAGAGATCAAAGAGACAAGAGAGACTTTAAGGATAATCAGTCTACTACCTGAGGACCTTACTATTCATAGAATAGGAATGACGACAAATATAGAAACTGAAAAAGATATCCTCTAAGGAAACTTAAATAAAAAAACGAAAATTTAATTTTTATGAAATAACCACGACGTCAGGTACCCAAACGTTTCTCAGCCTGTGCTGACTCGCTGACTTGTTGTCCGACTCACATCCAGACGAAGGAAATGTTCTCCATCGAGGACAAAGGGGTCAAAAGTGCTCCATAGTCGGTGTGTATATTCGGAAATCCTTTCATGCGGTCTTTTACAACGGAGGAAACCGATGAATGACGTTGGATTTTTATATCCCCTTTTGATTTACTTCTTTTTTGACGTTTTCTTTAGTAAGGAAGTCTTCTGTCAAAACCTGGAGGGACCATCAGGTCGCCAATTCTTAGACGGACCGTTACGTCCCATGTGTCCGAACTAGGGTCCAGACCCTTACTCGAGGTAAGGTGTACGGTACCTCGTTGATTCGGACACGTGGTGTCGACGACTTAGGTTCGAGGTCTCGGAAGCTCGGTATTGATGACTCCGGGCACGTGGATTTCGGACACGAGGCGTTGTTCTCTTCGGTACATGACGTCGTTTCTTATTCGGGGTGAACAACGTTGGCCTCTTTCGGGTTCACGTCGTTTCTTCTGGGTCACGTCGGTTATTCCCTTTTTGCGTGATTAAGGGAGACTTTTGCCAAAGCGGTTCTCGTGACAATGACTAGGCGTACCGGAACCGTGTCGGTACTTCATGTACGGTAGACTAGGTATAATTACTTATTTCTCCTTTACTTTTTCTACTCTCAGGAGTACGGAACAACTGGAGTCAAAACTGAATCGAAAGGCTGTTACTAATTTAAGTGACATACAAGATATCCATGTCCAAATAAAGAAGAATTTATGACTTAATCTTTAAAGGTCGACGGTCGTTTAACACTGACTCTAGTGTAGTTCCATAAGAAAGGACCGGTTCACGCACCTTGCTTCCTTACGTAATGACTGAAGACTAATCTGACAGACGTATACAAAGGTAGTAATAAAATTTTAAGACATACCGTATAAAAATAAAGTAGGGACAAAACAGTCCTTTTCTTTTTGTGAACCCTATTCTCCTTTCCTTTCCGACAATAAAATTACGGTACAATGAAGTATTAATCGAATAAAGTTTGTTTCCCTAACAAAAGTTCGTAGTCGTGTCCCTTTTCACTCGCGACAACTACGGTTAAAGGACTCTGACTCCTACTTTCATTCTAAGTCTTGTTTTAGGTTTTATGGCACACTAAGAAACCCTCACCGGTCGTTGAATTCCTTGACGTGAATCGGGGTTTTGTTACAGGAACTCGGAGGTACTGAGCAAAAGACTCTTTGTCACAACCAGAGTTTAGGTCATGTTGAGTTTATTAACCATATTCTCGTCACCAGTGATCCAAGTACCTTTATAATTTCGACATGAAGGGAGATTAAAAATCAGTGTGTCTAAGAGATGTCGACCCCTTAAAAAATTTTCCCTTTTCGATATAAGCTCAATTCCGTCATTGTTCTCAAGTTCACACCCAATTATAACTGTATTTGAAAATCAAAGATAAAGATCGGACAAAGAAAAAAAAAGTCTTAAAGAATCATTTGTAAATGGTACTTTTATAGAGAACTAAAAAGACGTGCTATAACGTAACACCCCAATAAGAAAGAAAAGGAAGTTCTCTTTTACTTGAGAGTTTAGGAGTTTTTATTTTTGGGGCCTCTTTTTCTTAAACGACTCTTCTTACGGCTCTTAATAGGAGAACGTTTAGGAAAGGAAAGAGAATAAGGTTCAGGACGACAGAGTACGTGACTGTTATCATGTTGTATCAAAGTCACACCACTAACGACGAAATTTTTACGTCTCAATTTGTCTTTGGGTGTTATCGGAGGGGACTCCATTTCTACCAAAGACAGTTGTCTCTTTCGGATTCTGGATTTTCGTATCCATTCGTTTTGAGTCTTAATTTGTAAAAGGCCTAGGACTAATAAAATTTTTATCTTCGAAATCTACGGTATATAAGTTCGTGTCTTATTGTCTTCTCCGTTCAAAAATTAGTGGAGACTCCTGACCAGTTCTTTGTGTAAATTCTTTCTAATTTGTGTTCATTAAAGGACAATCGTTTATAATAATTTATTCTCTTAATAATGAAACTCTGTAACCATTTTTTAGAAAGAAATCTTTAAGTAGTTCAGGGACCCTAGAGTAGAGAGACCCTTTTAATCTGCACTAAACGGGTCTTATCTCTTTTATTATCGTAACTCTTCGAAAAGAAAGAGACACTTTGGGGCCCTTGAGACTCAATTGTTTTTAATTTAAAACTCTCTCGTCATACCTTTATGTATGTAATGGTATACATTTTATCTAACCTCTTCCTTTACCGTTGGGTGAGGTCATGAGAACGGACCTCTTAGGGTACCTGCCTCCTCGGACGGACTATCGGTCACCCTTAAATGGCACACTGTGTCCCCCCGAGTTGGGTTCACGCAGAACTACCGGATCCTACCGGATCCGATGCTACCCTACCTCTATCCTCCCTCCGAATTCCTCCCCTGTATACATATGGACATCGACTAAATACTACATTACGTCTTTAGTCGTGTTATAACATTTCATTAATGGAAGGGGGGTTTTAACAAAAAAATTAATCGTGACTTACAGAGAGAAGGTATGTTGTAAAGGTAGTATCAAGTTCTTGTTCAAAATTTACAAAGACCTTTTTTTTTTTGTTTTGTTTTGCGTGCAATGTTATAGGACACAAACACGAGTCAGGACAGGATGAGAACCACTGGACTACCTGACGTCGAACGGTCCAAGGAGACAGGTACCATAAAAGGTCCGTTCTTGTGACCTCCCCAACGGTAAAGGACGAGACCCCCTAGAAGGACTGGACCCCTAGTTTGGACTCAGAAACGTAGAGAACGTGAACCGTCCGTCTAAGAGATGGTCCCTTCGGAAAAGGTCCTAAGAAATGGACCCGTCGGGATGTTATAGGGTACAATTGGGTTTCCCAGGTTGAAGATCCCGGAATTGACATTGACACTCGATATAGTATACTATATCGAGTGTCAATTGATACTATATTGAATTGATACTATATTGAATTGTGAATTGATACTATATTGAGGGGGATGAAGTCTGTAGAGACTAGACTTTAAATGAGGGTTAGAAATTATTATTCTCATCTTTTCTGTCTCCGTGAAACGTCTTCCGGTCACAACAACAACAAAAAATTATTGTTAAAGACTAATATTTACAAGGTTTTAAACGAGTCTTTTGTGTTTCTCTCTTGTAAACTTAATGATTATTGTTTTTCTATCGGTGATACTTATGAAAAAACAGGTCCTACATACACAAACATAAAGGGATGTTAGTAAGTCTCTATGTATAGTATACATAATCCCAGTGTGATTCGCAATATATCTTTAAATTTTTTTAATTTGTAGGTCCGAAGGGACCCCGAGTCACCATTTCTTAGACAGACGGTTACGTCCTCTGTACCCGAGCTAGGGACCAGGTCCTTCTAGGGTGCACGACGTCTCATTGATTCGGACATTCGGCGTTGATAACCCGGAGACGCGATCTCGGGACCTCGGCGTTGATGGTTCGGGACGGTGGATCTCAGGTGTGAGTCGTTGTTCTTTTCGGTGTCGGTCCTCTTCAGGACCGTGGTGTTGATCTCTCATCTGGGTCGAGCGTCGGGGTTCTGTTTTCGGACGTGTCGTTCCTCCTAAGTCGTGTCGGTTTTTTAATTTATTTATTTTGAATTTTCGATTTATAGTTAGTTTTTATACTAGAATTTGAGACGTACTGTAAAACCATAACACCGTCATAACATAAATAATACCCAGTTAGAGATGAGAACCGTCTACACCTGTCGAGTTTTCTAAGTGTCCATGTGAACCGTTTCATGTTAAAACGGACTGTTTCAATTCCTGTTCGTTTGTCTTCGTCCTTACACTACTTCGTCTCCTCTTTACCCTTAAACCCACAGACCTGGGTCCCCTACTCCGGATTCCGCTGCCGTGAACCACGGAGAGCGGGAGGGGGTTGTAAAATGTGTGGGCTGTAGATCGATTTTACCCGTGACTTGTAGTCAAGCCTTCTCTTATTTTTTATGGTCCCCTCGCTGTTCGTCAGACCTCTTACTTAGAGCTTTACCGACATCCACCCTCCTCTTTATGACTAGGCATATCTGTGTCATAAAAGGGTCGTTCGCGTATTCTCCAGGAAAATGATCAGACCTCAGGTCCCGAAAGGGGGTTTCATGACTCAGAACCGGAGTGAAGATCGACGATTTATCGATTTAGGAGTGTTGCTTTCAGAACCCTGGGTCCGGACGAGCAGAGTTTGAACCGTCGGTAGTCTTGATGGCCCCCTCCACAGAATGCGCAGACAAATAAAGCTGAGCGTCTTCGTGTGGCAGCTGTTAAAACTCGGACTTCCAATCTTCACCGGCTCGGATGCGCGGGCATTGGCCTCGGTGTCCACTTCCGGGGTCTCGCGTAGGGTCCTCCTTACGCTTTCCAGCGGGTCGGGGTGCGCCACTTCCGAGGAGGCGCCTGGGGCGGTCTCCCGTGGTCCTGGAGCGGCGCGCGCGTCGCCGGGGCATGGACGCCGGTCTGGACGTCTGCAAGCCCACGGTGGGGCGTCCGGCGGAACCCCGCAGCCCCCGAGGCGGAGGTTTGGGTCGGCGAAAGGCCGAGGGAGCCGGTCGCGGGCTCGGACTCTAGGACAAAACACAAAACAAAATTTTCGGAAGGGGCGGGGCCATGACGAACTTCCGCATTTACTCTCTCCCAACCCTCCCCACTCCCCCCTTTACCTCTTTTCTCCGCGCCCTCCTGACTTACGGAAGAAATTTAATGACGACTGTGGAGCCAAGGTCCGGGGATTTTAGAGTTAGTTGTTAGGTAATCTTGAGTTGTCCTCATTTTGCTTTAGGAGCAAATTCACATAAATAGGCTAGAGGAAAGAGAGAAAGTTTACGATTTAGGTAAAGTCGTATACGGGGGAAGAAAGAGATCGGAAAGAGAGTTCTGACCGTCGGGTATGGTGAGAACATTTATACTTTCTACGATTAGTATACTGTATAGTGCAGAGGCAGCCTCGGCCTTATTTCGGAAGTCTAAACCCTAGTAACGGAGGTCTGTTGTCGAAGTAGTCGGCCTTTCAACCAAAAAAAGAGGAAAGGAAGTTGAGAGTTAGGGAAGAAACAGACCTCATTTTACGTCGGCTGAGCTCGGTGGGTCCGGTATACCAAGTGAGACATAAAAGAATCAACTTAAGACTTAACAAAGACACTGAACGCTTTCAAAAAAACCTTCACGCATATTTCTGTATCTTCTCGATGAACACGTCCCTCGCGATGGGCCGCGCGGCGCCGGCGGGGGAGGGCCGGACCTCGGGCCCGCCAACCGACGCGCCTTTCACTACGGCCGGAGACGTGCCCGCGCGCCGATTCTGGGCGCCTGGCGTCGACGGCCAAGCAAACGATACGCCTGAGGCGCGGAGCGCCTCCCTTACTTTAAACCCCGCTTTCTTTTCTACTTAATTAGTCCACGATCCCAGCTGGGGTTTACCAAACACAGGATTTCGTAGGAAAACCTAGGTACTTTTATTTTGCATCGGACCGAGAGAAGGCTGCGACATAATGTAATGTCAGAATAACAGATGGATTGTGCCAAAAGACTGTACACAATTGAAAAAGTAAAAAACAGATGGCTAAACTTACATTCGAGATACACCCATCCTTACGACAGATAAAACACGTCCGCAACAAGGGTCCCGAACCACGTCACGAACCGTGTGGGACCAACGGTCACATACATATTCCCTCCCTACTGACTTACTCACGGAATTCCATCTTTCTACTATAACAGGTTTCCTTGTTTAATTTCTTGAAAGAGACGAATCCTAAGCTTAAATAAGTAGGGTTAGACTGGGAAAATTAAATATAGTAGTTGTTTGTTATTAAAGGTCTTCTCTTAAGTCACAAACCCCTCCCATGCAAAAAGGAATCACCCCTCTCCTCTCCCTTTTAGTCGAAAGTCTAGAAAAAAGGTAACGAAACTTACTCAAAACACAAAAAGTCCAAACCCTGACAGGGGCGCTCTCTCGTCCGACGGTTTAAAGGAAAGAGAGACAGATTGAGGAATGTGTTTGGGGTTTCTCAAGAAAGTGGTTTAGTAATTTAAGATGTCTCCACCAGTTCGAGCGTGACGAAAAGTACTTTGCCTCTTTCTTTTCCCAGGAACTTCAAATCTTCTACGGGTTCCTTTTGAGGAACTTACTGTAGTTTTCTTACTCAAAGGTATCGACAACTTCGTGCTCCCGGTACATAGGCGTGTTTCTCCCTGGCCCCGTGGCCCTGCCCGAGTGTCGAGACAGGGTCCTGTTAACCCAGTGACTTTATCCCTTAATTAATGGTAACCTCTCACCCGTCGGGTAAGTGGTGACCGACTCAAAATAATTTGCGGTTATATTTATTGTTTTGTTGAGAACACCGACGTGATAAGGATGTGCGGTTTCCTTCCTAATACGGCCCCTAATTGTAGAATTTCAGATACTCTGAAAGACTGAGTTCCGAGCCTCGACCATTAGCACAAACAGAGGACCAAGTCGCTAATCACGAGAGAAAGAACGTGAAAGGGGACCTATCGGTTACAGGGAAAAACGTCCGTGTCTCCCCACTCCCCCCGAAGAGAGGGATCACCCGGGGGTCGGGGGGTAAGTTCGCGGCCGACAAGAAAAAGGGAATGGACTCCTTTTGTTAGTCTTTCGACCGCCTCTGACCAGTTTAGAGGATGTCGCTGAAGAAAGGAAGCACCCTTTCTTCTCCTCACGAGCCCGTCGCCCAGCGGATGGCTCACGTCTCTTCGGACGGCCCACAACGGAGAGGCCTCGACCACCCTTCTCCCATCTCTCCCGCGTTTTCCTTCCCTCGGAAAGTCGTGGACGGCCCACCTAAAGTTGTGGTAGTTCTTCTGGGGGCACGCAGTTCGACCTAAGAGACTTACCAACCGAACCCCGCGGTTTCGTGTAATATGCCCAAATCCCGTTCCCTTATTCCCAGGGCTCTCTCCGCCCAATACTGGAGGAGACGGAACGTGGAGGAGAACATCTAAGAGGACCGGCTAGGGGTTTACGTCTTCCCCCACCCCGACCGCGTGACTTCGACGGCGCGTGGTAGGATCGAGGCTGGAGACGTCCTGATCTCACTGTTTGGGAGGGGGTGTCCTGGGCTCCCTCTCTAGGTCCTACTCTGTCTTAAGGCGTGTCCCCAGGTCATTCTTCAGCCCCTCCCTCCCCCACTACTCAAATGTGACAATAACAAGAACTGGAGGAACGGAGGTGTCTTCCCCTGGGGGTTTTTTAGGCTCGGGTGAGACGGAGGGTCGCGAAGTGGTAGACGAGTAGTGATCATTACTTGAAACCGTACCGCTTCTCGGGAGGCGGCCCTTCCCGCCCCCCTATGTCTCCCCCGATTAGTAAAGGTGAGCCAGAAGTTGGTGAGACCTTTGGCCTCACAAAGATCAGGGGTCGTTTATTGATTTCGATAAGTCCTAACTGATTGAAAAAGAAAGGTAGAAAGGCGGAAAGCCTCTCGATTGGCCCACCTAATCCTAAATCCGATGTTTGGTACGAACCGTCTGCGTAGTACATCAGGAAAAATCGTCTCGTCTCGGGGAGGGAAAGGAACGTCCGTCCTGTCAACCAAATGACACTTGACCCCCTGCCCGACCGACCCCTCCGTTGAAAACGAGAAAGACCCTTTTCCTGGATAGAAGTGTGGGTAGGGAGGGAGGGCGGTAAGTGGACGTCGTCGCTTTCATACCACCCCACTGGTAAACAGGAGAAACCGGTGAACACTCCAGCTTCACACCTACCCTACACACCTATCCGGGGAGTCGTTGTGGATGGGATTTGAAATCCCGAGAACCCAGCAGAGTTTCAAGTTCGAAGAATTTTTGTTGTTTCGGAAAGATTTCCAGAGGTGGGGGGAGCGACGAGGGGAATGAAGTGAAAAGAGAGGGATGTGTAAGAGCCCGGAGGAAAGAAAAATTCCGAACCCCTACTCAAATTTAGTGACCCGAGGGTAAAGAACTATTGACGGACGAAACTCGAAAACAAGAGAATTTCATCCCTAACGTGTGTCTTTCTCCCCGACTTCTACTTGTCAAACTGGGAAATCCTGTCAAGTGCGTTACCTGTCCTCGCCGGGAGCCAGTAGTTTAAGTGACTGCGATAAGTGCGCGAGGGGAGGGGGAAGCGTATTGTAAAGTCGGAGCAAAGTAGACCTGTTAGAAAATCTGGTGTGTTCACGGAGAACTTAAATAAATTCAATTTTCTCACGATCTTCCCAGGTCAATTCCTATAGACCGTGATCGGCGCAGAAACCTTTAGACTCATGTTTAGCTTTAACGAAAGAAAGTCGTTTTGGTTCGTTTTACACCTTGTTTATTTTAAAACGCTGACTCACACTTACCGACCGAAGACTTGACGTGAACACACAATTATCAAGAACTACAAGAAAAGAAAATTTTTTGTCATGAGAAGTATCATCCTTTATAAAGGCCTATATAATACTTGTCACTACGAAAAGGACTTCCGATGTTTAGTTTTTGTCTTGGTTTTAAGAATTTTAAGGTTCTATTACAATAACAAATCAGTGAGTCAGCACAGGTTGAGAAACGTCGGGGTACCTGACATCGGGTAGTCTGAGGAGACAGGTACCCTAAAGAGTCCGTTCTTATGACCTCACTCGACGGTAAAAGAAACGGTCCCTTAGAACGGTGGGGTCCCTAACTTGGGTCCAGAGGACGTAAAGTCCGTTTGAAAAAAAATTGATGACTCGGTGGTCCCTTTGACCTTCTATTATATCTCCCACTAAATTTTTTTTTTCACATGAAAACGTGTCATTAGATTGTGTTTCGTGAGTGACGTATATCGGTTGTTTAAGGAATGAAATTTTTATCAATGTATTTGAGGTACTATCGAAATACCGATGTATCTAATCTCTAACTAAAGACAGTAAACTTATACATGTGTTCGAATACAAAGAAACGTATGAAAAAGGAAAACCTTTCTTAGAGGAAAGGACCTTTAAAGGTCTTAGTCTTTACACACTAAATGGGATTATTATAAAATGATAATGATTTATAGACGTGTCCTATGAGAATTTATAAGTAATAATTGAAGAATGTCTGTCATATCTTTCAAACCCAAAACTGTTTCTTTTCGTACATGGGAAAGTCACGTAGTATTTTTGTATTTTAGAACCTTCTTGTATTTTTGACTCCCTAGTCTGTGGGTTTGTCAGAATTTTTAGTAGATTTCTTTAGGTAAATGACGATCAAAGTGATTTTGGTCGAACTAGAACCACAAACAAATCTCAATATGTTTTAAGTAGTCCAAAAGTAAATTCGGAGGTGAATTAACCTAAGACTAAGACAAAAGGGGGATTATATAAAATAGTAGTTTAGTTGGGTCGTGAAGGATAGGTCTGGTTTTTAAAATTCTGGATAGATTTCTTCATACAAAGATGACTATGATTTCATTTGAAAGGAAACAAAGATAATGTAATTGGATAGCCGAACAGAAAGAAACGTCCGGTGAGGACGGTACTACACATCCATACATTTTCGACTGTGAGGTATTATAGAGGGTAGTAAGGTCATAAACAAAAATCGTCGACAACTAGTAAAGGAGTCTTAGATCGAAAGAGTAAGATAAAGAAAGTTTTAATTATGTTTTTAGGAAGTAGACGAGGGTACACAAGGAAGTAAAAACTGATCTGTTCTGTCATCTCTCAAAAGAAAATCCCCCTGACATTTCTTATAAATGAATAAACCGGAGTCACTAGTATAGGATATTTTATTACGATTACACACGTAGTTGGTACCATTCGTGAAAACCATAGAAAGTGATGACTACGTAGAAAAAGAACTTGTTTGAGAAAATACTTCAAGAATAAGACGCGCAAGTACTATGTATCTCTCTGTGGGTTTCTTCCCACTCTGTCCGTCTACGACACAAGACTTCTCTGATTTGTAAAGGGAAGAAAGAACAAATTACAGACGTGAAGATGGCACACTTTAATTCGACAAGATTTTCTTGACTCCTCCTATGATCCCTTTATTACGATAATACAAATCCCTTAAACAAAAATTTCACCCCCAACCTCCTTCTCTAAGTTTCGTGTTCATAGTTGGTCGTTCCACTTTTAACACCGTTAATAAAGTTCTGTTTCTTCGGACTCCAACCTATCGACGTCGCCCATCGTCAGGGAAAGTACTCTAAGATTAAAAGTAAAAGAAATGAAATACCGAAGGCTCGGACGAGTAATAGAGGGACTTCCTTTGTAATTTGTTTAATTTTGGGACGGGCTTGTGAAAGTAGCTGGGAAAGAGACTTTATGTCGAACAAAGGTTAAGGATGTTAGGTTTACTCTGGCTCTGGTGTCTGTTGTAAGAAAAAGAGAGTGGTGAAGAGTTTAGAATTGTAAGGATAACTCGGAACGACTTTGAATTAGACGTTTTCTTTGAGGAGACGTTAGATGACCTCAGGTCTCGGTAAGGCGAGGGGTACGTGGTAGATTGTGAGCCGGGTCGTGTGTGAAGACCCATGACACCAAGATTCTTCAGTCGGTGAAGCTGTTCTTCCACCCGCACTCCTTCTNCCCCCCCCTCCCCCCCTCCCTCCCTCCCTACCGACAACTCGTTAAGTCTTGTTCAAGGGAGGCTCCAGGTCATCGGGAGGTCGAGAAAAAAGGATAACTTTTCGGCCCTCTTAGCCCTCCTGCCCGGGGTACAGGGATGTTGCGGGGGGTCGCGCCTCGTCTCCAGTACGTTTACAGTTGCGTCGGGTCAGCGGGCCGGCTCGATGTTCAACCGGCGAGGAGGGCGACGGTGGATGCGTCCTTCGGGAAACGCCAGGGCGGGGTGGTATTTGTCCCCAACCAGGCTTGCGGGCGGTGGGAAGGGGCTTTTGGTTTTTGGACATACCACGACACACAGTGTGCATTTTACTCCTCCGGGGAAAATCGAGATTATTCAGTTACAAAAATCAAAGTGGAGGAGATTTTCAGGTAGTCGACGAGGACACGAGCTAGAGGGACAGTCCTCTGCGGCGATACTTAGGAGGTTGTAGGAGAGAGAAGTGGGAAGGTGCAGTCAGAAAGACCTTGGATTGGTACGAACGGGCGGTTCACTGGTGTCGAGCGGTAGGTATGGGATACGGAGGAAATTGGTTTGCTTTCGCAAAACTTTATGAGATGACAGACTCTGGCAAGGATTCTTCGAAACGGTTCTCTGCAGGCCGACGTCGTCTCCCGAATGATGAAAAGGACCCTAAGACTGGGGATAATTGATTAAAGATCCTAGGGCTGCAGGCCCTCGAGTCCCCGGTCTGTCGCGGCCTACGGAACGCCACGCACGCGCACGCGCAGCCCTGCCCCCACCCCACGCCGGCGCTCCTGACCCTGGGCCCGCCAGCGGAACCAGAGGGGTGGGCGGGGGTCGCGGGGCCGGGGATTACTCGGCGACTTTCCCTCGCCCGAGGACACGCGCACCGAGCGTCCGGAGGGCCTCAGGCCCCGCGGGACTAACCGGTCGACGCGGAGCGCTGGAGGTAAGTAATTATTTAATCGCCGTGCGAGGTCGGCTCGCGCTCGGTGGTTAGTGTTACCCGTCGCTGCCGCTGTTGTCGGAGTCGAACTCGGCTACGGCGGCGAGGTCGTCAGGCTGGCGTCGGAGCTCGAGGTTGCCCTCGAAATCTTGGCACAATACGACTAATCTATTTCCCCCCTTTCTCTCCGCCCCCCGCTACCTTTCTCCTCCTACCTACCTACCGTCCCGGTGCCCTCCCCCCCTTCACCCACTTCTTTCTTTCTTTACTTACTACTATTACGCTACTTTTCTCATTCGGCCCATCCCTTTTCGCCCCCTCTTCCCCCCGGTCGTGTCCCCTCCCCTCCTCTTTCGACGCCGACTCCCGACCCCCCCCCCCTCCACCCCCGGGGCCCCCGTCTAGACTAACAAAAGAACCACCATATATTCCCCAAAATTCCTCTCAGCACACGGTCTGTGCGTCGGTGACTTGGTGTTCGTCGAAGCGAAATTGACCTCACGGACCCTCAGCGCACGGTCCTCGGCGCGCAGGTCCCTGACTGACTGTTCTGTCTGTGCGTGGTGGTGGTGTTGTGTGCTCTGGGCCCGCCCAGCGGCTCCGGCGGCCCCGAGAACCGTTTCAGCGGCCAGTCTCTCCAGGGGGCGCCTCGGCGCGGCGTCGTCGCGGTCCGGGCCACGGAGGTTCGGCCGTCTTCCTCGTCGCGACTCGAGGGCCGACGCGCCTCTTAGCGTCGTGCGCGGTTTCTCGCTGCGGCTCCGTGCAAATCTCTCTCTTGGTTCATTCATGGGCGCGACGCCGAAGGTCGAAGCCCCTCAAAGGGCGTGCCGCAGGGTGGCGTCGGCTTGCGGGAAGCGAGCGATGGTTAGAAAACAGCGCCCCAGCGTCAGGGAAGGGCCCTCTCTTCGATCGACAGTCCCGCACAGTCTCAAGCCTTGGGTCAACCGACCGCTGTCCCAGTGTTGTTCCCCGCGGGCGCTCGACCCTCTTGTGTCCGTCCCAAAGGAGGGGTTAAATGAAAGGAGGAACCGCGCTAAGGCTCGCCCAGAAGAGCCCGCGCGTCGTTATTTAGGGCTATTGTGACTGTCGAATGGAGACGACGATATACGTGTGGGGTAAACCAAGGAAGAGGGAGAGACGAGAGAAGATGTCCTACAAGCAGTTTAGGCTCTGGAACCTCAATTTCCTCCTCCTCCTGCACGACCACGACGAACCGAGCCGGAGGGGGCGGAGCCGCCGAGACTGGGGACATAGAAGGTCGCGACTGCTCCTCCTTCTCCTCCTCGACCCGCGCCGCCCGCCTCGCGCAGCCGTCGAACCCCGTCTCCGGCCCGGGCGCCGCGGCCCGCCGAGCGGCCCTCCTCGGCTCCCGACGGCCGGCCGCGCCGACGACCCACACCACGTGCTCACGTTCGCCGCGGGAGGCTCCCGGTCCCGACAAAGAGCGCCGCGGTTCTGCCGGCTCTGGCACGTCGCGTAGTTCTTCTGGGCATCCGACTTCCGGTTGTTGGCGCTCGCGTTGGCGTACGTGTTAGAGTTGCGCCGCGACCTGCGCGACGCGCTCCACGAGGGGTGTAAGGGTCTCCTGCGGTTCGAGTGGTTCTAGCTCTGGGACGCAAAGCGAGTGTTGATGTATACCCGCGAGTGGCTCTGGGACGCGGACCGACTGGTGACACCCCCGCCGCCGGACGGGCCCCGCGAGAAGAGCCTCCGTCAGTACGACTCGGGCCCTCCGTGATCGCGGCGGAACTCGTTGTCGCGTCTGTCGGGAAGCGGGCGGAGGTGCACCTCGACGTGTTTGTCGGGGCGCCTCAGAAGGAGCCGCAGGAGGTTGAGGTGGAGGGGGATGTCGACGTGAAATAGAGGGCGGTCGGGACTGCCAAGTCTGTACCTGATAACCGTCGGGGGTGGAGGTCTGTTCGTGGCGATGCGTGGAGTGGAGGGGTATCAGTCCCTGACATAGATCTTGACGGTAGAGACGATGGGTGCGGTCCGGAATCACCCATGGGAAAGGACGGGGGTTAGTTCGGGGGGGGGGGGGGGGGAGGACGGGGGGCGAAAGGTACGGGCCCTTTGGCAGAGTGATGAGTCTCGTACACATCGGCAAGACTAATGAGCCAATAAACAACGGAAGGCACCGATTCCCGAAGGAATCAAGTCGGCCCGAGAGATTAAATAACCACACTACCTCGAATAACAGTTTCTCCTAACATCTCAAACCCCGCCCCTCCCCCCTCCGTGAATTCCATTTTTCTACGACCCTTCTCTATTTCCACTGTGCAGATTTCTCAAACATCCCGCCTGACTGCGAGGACGGGAGAGCCACGCTAAGTACACTTAGAGGGTCCCCCTTGCGTTGGCCAAGGACACTAGAGAAGTGGAAACGAAGATGTATCTCTACAATTACAGCTCATCTTTCTTTACACAAAATCGTAGACTTACTAAAATGGCCATTATTATAATAGGTGTCTAAACGTTACCGACCGTAGACGGAATAAGGGTCACGACGGACGTCCGACACCCTTAAAGTGGACAGTTTGGTTTGAAAGAGAGAGACTACACGTGAAACAAGACAAAGGGTCTAAGCAGTGTTACGGATAACAGGGCGAGAAGAGAAAGGAAAAAGAAGAGGTAAAACGGTAGACAGAGAATACTAAATATTCCCCCTTTTTCAACAAAACAATCTCCCGGTCCAATCTTCAGTAACATATTAAACATCCGAAACATTACTAACTTACGTTCGCACCTTTAAATCCGACTTGAGAGATAGTTTTCCTTTTTACACCTCCTTTTGCCTTTTTAGTCCTCCCTCCTAACGAAGTACTTAATAAATAGAGCTGGAAAATCCCCTCTTCTTTGAGGGGGCAAGAAAGTTCTCTAATTTTTATTTAGTTGTCTGACTTTTGGATTCGTCTGTGCCTCGTAATAGTCCTAGTCGGTGTGTGCACAAAGGAAGATAAATAATATTTCTTTTTAAAGTACCCTTTTCATACATAAAAAACATATAAGATGTCTCAAATAAGATCATACATAAATGCAGAACTTTCTTGTTCTTTTAACAAGAACATTAATTTGATATTTATTTCATAGATTAAAAGTATTAAAAACACAAAGTAATAATGAAAGGACAAATCCACCGAAAATCTTCTTATGCAACGTGAAAAAAGAATTGAGGGACATAGTTTAACTCATCTCATGAACAAACAAAAACAAAACAGTTACAAACACACATCTAAAGTAACTGTGTATTCCAGATTCGTTAGTGTCCTTCGACTTAATATGAGTTCTGTGATTGTGACTATATTTTCAATTGAAAGGTATGTTTATTTTCGAACCAAAAATTCTTTAGTTAAAGACTCGTTTGTTCTAATCAAATTTTTTTCAAAACCAAAACCCTTAAATTTAATATTAATTCATTACTACTCGTGGTTTCAAGTCTTTGAAAAGAAAATTTTTTATCACCTCAACTTGATAGAACTGCCTCACACATCTTTAAACCAAGAATGTGAAGTGAAGAAACTCGAAGTCAATAGCAGACATTTGTTTTCCCTGACCTGTCACTAGAGATTGTAACACTGTATTGACTCTCAAATACTTAAGTAATAACCTTCGACTAAAGTACAATCGGTTAAGTCAGAAACAATTTCGTCAAATGTATCAGTTTTGTAGAAGTCTCTCTTTCGTTTTTACCAAAGGATTAGTGGTCCTATGTATTGAGACATTGAACGTCGAGTCAGAGGTTTCGTCTTTAGTTACGACAAACTGACCTGAACCCAGTTTCTACTAGTTCACTTCCGACTGGTGAAATTTCCTCCCACCGGTTCTGAAGTGTTCGGTTTTTTTTTTTTTTTTAGTACGGTCGTTTCTTTAAAACCAACAAGTATCAAGGGGGTGGGAGTACTTAAAGTATAGACGAAGGCCAAATTTGTTTAGGAGGTGATGAGACGTATTTGGTTGCTAGTAAGATTTTACAGGATTGATGAGGAGGAGAGACAAGTACATCTTTATAACACAAATTATTGACTTATCGATAAAAATTATTTTCCTTCTTGGTTAGGTCCTAAACAAACCAAAAGTAGAGACCTATATTCCATCTGAACAACCTTTTGAGGAAGATCAAATTTCTAAAATAATAAGCATTGGTGAGAACTAATAGATTATTCCTCTTTCTCTATAAAGAGGATGTGAAAATACAAAGATCACAAATTTTTCGGTTCGTTAACATCATACACTTAAGATTTTGTAGTGTCAAAATTACGGATTTGTGACAAGAAAATCACTACTACTACCAACACTCTTGTCTGAAGAAAACCTTTGAACGGTTCTTTGTCCAAGGACTACGTCCAGACCCCTCCGTTAAGAAGTCCACGTCCGTGAGTCCTTTTGAGTTGACCTCCCCCTTCCCCCCTACCCTTAGGATATTGATCCACCACTGGGATTACCGAATAAACCTCTCAGTACCTAACTCTCTCCCAAGTTAACTAAACCAAACTAATTACCATTATGTCGATTACTGAATTGGACGCTGGGTCAACTTAGATCGTCAGAGGAGACGTGTCGATGAGGTCCCGGTCTCAGAGCAAGTCGGTCAAACGTCCAGGAGAATGTGTACTCTTCGTGGAGTATATACCATCCTTAAGGCAGATGGTGGACACTAGATGTGAGTCCGAAAAGGAAGAGATAGATGTTGTGTGGAATAAAATGTGACGACGACAGTGAATCAACGAAGTCAACACAGGCTGAGACACGCTGGGGTACCTGACAGGGGGTGGTCCGAGGAGGTAGATACGCTAAGAGGTTCCTTCTGACGACCTCACCCAACGGTAAGGGAAGAGGTCCCCTAGAAGGGTTGGGTCCCTAGCTTGGGCCCAGAGGACGTAACGTCCTCCTAAGAAATGGTGACTCGGTGGTCCCTTCGGGATAAAATGTGATTTATCCACGTTAATAAGAAATACCGTAGACTAGTGAAAATCGCTAATTCTTGCAAGAAAGACGGAGTGAAACGTGATCCTCAAAAGGAAGGGTTGGGTGGCGTTCGAGGTGTCGGACACCCAACTCCGGGTCGGCAGGAGAAGAGAGGGGACATTCTTACTCTTAATGTCCAGAGTCGAAGTCGTCTTCCCTTATGTCAGCGAGGAGCTAAATTAGGTAAGGAAGGAGGGGGTAACACGGACGGGACACTGGTCGAACCAAACAGACGTGGTTCATCCAAGGACCCGTTCGATTCGGTTCGGTAAGATAAAGACCTCGGGAGACGACTCTCGGCGATGTTCGTTCTGGTGCGTTTACAAGACTACTTCAGGGTGTGGCGATGTCAACGGTCTAGAAGGGTCGCGGTCGCCGCGCGTCGCCGCCGCGCAAATGGATTCGCGCCTCTTCACACTTCCAACCAGGACGGAGCCCACCTAGCAGCGAAACCGCGGCAGTCCGAAGTCCGTAACTAACATAAATGAACAAGACTTCACGGGTCCTGAATTCTAACCAAAAGGAAGTGGTCTAAATTTTATGTAAGTAGACACCCGCTTGTTCCTCCTTTTCTTCTTTGTCTCCAGGCGGTCCGCTTCGCCCTCGGTCTCCTCAGGGGCCCGCGGGGACCCGTCCTCGGCCCACCCACGGCAAAGTCCTTCTCTCGGGGCTCCCGGGTCACCTCCACTCCCGCAGCTTTCCGGGGCCTGCCGGAACCGGCCCTTCGTCGTTCCCAGGGCAATGGGCGTCTCCTATAGATCCGGGTTCCGGGCGAAGACGGCGCGGGTGGGAGGCCAGACCCAGCGGACCCGAGGGCCGACGCCGTTCCAGCCCAAACGACCTCTCTGACCTTCAACTCCAAGCGACGGCGGGTGGCGCACGCGGGGGACGTGGCGTGTCGGAACCCGGACAACACTGAAGACCCGTAGCTGTGGACCTTGGGCAATTTTCGCGGAGGAGGAGTGCAGGCCGGAGCCAGAAAGGGGTGGGAGTCCGAGAGACCCGGGTCCGCTCGAAACTTACATAATTAATTTATTTCGTCCGTCGGGAACTTAGCGCGGTTACGTCCCGCGAGGGCCCTCGCACTTTCAGGACCGGAGGCTTAGGCGGTTTCTTTTACACACTTTTCTCTTAATCACTTTAATCCAATCTGGTTATTTTGCACTCCCGCGGTCGTAGGGGGGGGAAGGGAGAGGGGATCGGACCCCGATCTTCCCGATAGATCAGACTAGATAACAAAGGGCGGGACCGTCCCCCAAGTAACAAACTATTTATTAAGGGGGAGGTAAAATAAGAATTTTTTTTTTTTCCCCCAATAAACGTATTAGTGACGAAACTACACCGGTCTTTAGCCTCCGAACCAGAGGGGTTCAGACGACAACCATCGCTCCGTTGGTTCGAGCCAGGTCTAGAAAGTGAAGTGACTGTCACACGCCGTCTGAGTCTTTGCCGTGACAAGTCGACGACGGAGGAAAAGTTTTTCCTAGGTGAAATTACTAATTTGGATTCCTTACAGGTTTTCCTCCCCCCGTTCCTCCTTCCTGCTCGCAAGAGTGGAGGGAGGTGGAGAGAGACAGGAAGTCCCAAGAAACAGGGGTCGTCAAAGAAAAGGTTTTGGGAACCCCACCCCCCGCGCCCCCAACGGGGAGGGAACCCCGAAGAGGTGCACCGAGCGGCACCCGTGGGCGTCCCCAGGTGGGGCGCGGCTCCTCCCCGCTCCAGGCGATCTCGCCAGGAGGAGCGGGGAGTGGGCAAAAAGAAAAGGGTCAAACCAAATGGGTCGTGACAGGAGGAGAGCGAGGGCGAAGCGGACCGCCGGGTGGAGACGAAGAAGAAAAGGAAGAACAAGTGGGTGTCTACTTACTCACCTACCCCAAACAGAAGACCTCCTACGGCTTCACTCGACGAGAAACCAAGAGCTCACTTTTGCCTCACCCCTCCCAGGGACCCTTGCGTTGAACCCCCGTCAAAGTCTACCAGGGGCTGTCCGCTCTCCTCGTTTCTTTAAGTGAGTAGGCCTTTCGTCTAGCTCTTTCGGTCACACCGGCCTCGACGCTAACGGCACGTTCCACCGCCCTCAGCCTTCTATCTCACCCTTTCTCAGGACTACCACACACACGCGATGTTATTTACTGAAGAGCAGAGAGAGAGAGAGACGGTCCCAGCGCCCTCCTCCCCTCCGCTACGCTCACAAGGACAAACGAAAGCGAACGCGGTCGAAGAGGTCGGGAAGTTCGCGTTTGACCCTTTTCAGTCGAACCTAATAACTGATCTTTGTGAGGCAATTTTCGGCCCCGACGGGGTCGTTGACCTGTCCACGGTCGAGACTAGAGGTCCGACCCATCCAGAGTGGACACCGTCTTTGCGTGTCGGAGGGGGCGGGACTCAGGTCCTAAAGCCCTCCCGCCCTCACCCCTCTGAGGGCTCCTCTTCTTCCTAGGGGCTTCGTGAACTCGGTGGCCCAGAGTGATGGAGAGGCAGAAGGCTCAGGGGCGTAGGAGGCTCGACCTGGTGCCCGGTAAGAAGTTCGCAGAGTGGTCGAAAACCTGCGTCTCGAAGTTGCCAACGAATCAAGTAATATTTAAGAGAAGAAAAATGAAAAGTTCCGACATCGACATATTTGTTAGCCAAAAGAAACATAGTATATTTTATTTTCTAAGATCTAAAAAGGGGTCGCCGTCATATGAACATTAAAACAAACCTGAAACTCTCAGCGAGACATCTGTGAGATCCCATATGACTTAAGGTCTCTACTTTCTTTAGGTCTCCGTTTTTCGATTTTAATAAAGTTTCCTGTGTGGAGATTCTCTGTGACAACCTGACATCGACCAGAAACTTGCTAAATTATTGCTCACATAGAGAAGAGACTAGAACAACTTAACACCTTGTCTGGCACTGGGTCATAAAAAGAAGTGCAAAGGAAGGAAGGATTACCAGGGTAGTGATGAAAGAGGAACAAAAAGAAGTCCTGGACGTCCGCATGAACCTCTGTAATTTGGTACTTCGTTTCTTGGTTTTGGAAAGTGGCTCAAATAAACTAGATCTTTGTTAATTCATTTTCACGACTTCAGGTACAATATACCCCTTGTCTTTTGAAGTTTTATTCGTCTCTTTCGACCCCCGACCAAAGGTACCATCGTCGAACGTCATTTCGGATTGAGGAACACTGTTTCTCCAGTAGAAGGAAAAGTTTACACAAATACTAGGGAAACACGTAACATGAAACCGTATTTCCGAAGATACGGGACAGTCCCGAGGCGTCCGTCGAGATACTGAGAGTTCCCCCAAATAACGGAGGAACCATATTCTTATCGTCTTTCTTAGGCTTGATCACGGTCACACTGGTTTCTGTCGGAGTGCCCGAACGACAACGAAAGAAAGACAATTGTGTATTTAGAACGACACGTGACTTTATTAAATTTTTACTCTCTAAGACCCTATTGAAACTAAAACACAAAAAAAAAGTTGGAAAATGTACTTAACTTTGTGATGTACGTTTGTACATGTTCTTCTAACTAAGTCCCACTCCTATATTAATAAAAAACGGAGTGAAAGGTCTAGTAAAACCTTTTCTTTGGTTTACTCCATTTTGGACCTTATATGGAAACTTTTACATACCTCTTTCAGATCGGTATTTGAAGTCTACTGATAACGTGATTACGTAATTATGAAGAAAGTAAAGTGTCACACATCTTGTACTAGTTTTTCTTCTATCTTAGTTTAGATAGACTTGATCATAGAAGGAATTGAGTTTTGACGGTACCGTCGTCGAACTTTATCTGTTTATTCTTTTGAACTTAAAATGATAATCTCGTCATTTCGGTGACTTTTCAAAACTCAAGTTTGGGTCACAAAGAAGACTTAATCTTCCTTCAGTTGGAATGGTTGTCTCGAAACGTTTTCTTCAAGGATAGTGAAAGTCCTCTGGATCCTCTTAGGTAGACTGTAGAAGTCAGACCATTCTTAGTCTTTCTGACATCACTTGTGACTCAAAATAAAGAGCCACTCGTTTATTAAATTTTCCCCAAAGTCAAGATGATCTTATTTTGAAGACCTTAGAATCTGAGAAGACGAGCGAATGTAAACCCTCTCAACAACTCTGAAGGATCTCAAAAATAGTCTCGTTGTACCAAGATTCGATGTCTTCTACTTCGACTTGACTGTTTCAGTGACCGGTCTCTGGGGAGTGGAAATGTAATAAGACTTAGAGAGTCTATAAATACAGAAAGTACTATTGTTGTACATATTCTACCATTACCACTATGACGTAATGTTTCCTCCGACCTCGTTTAGGGATACCACTGTTGATGGACCAAGAATCGAGAGGTCTATTAACGATTAAGAAAAAAATTTTAAATAAATAAAATTAACCTCCGATTAATGAAATGTTATAACATAACCAAAACGGTATGTAACTGTACTTAGGTGGTGCCCACTTGTGCACAAGGGGTAGAACTTGGGGGGAGGATGGAGGGAGGGGTAGAGTAGGGAGACCCAGTAGGGTCACGTGGTCGGCGTTCGTAGGACATAGTACGTAACTTGGAACCTGACCGCTAAACAAAGTGTATACTATTCTATGTGCAAAGTTACGGTAAGAGGGTGTAGTAGGGTGGGAGTGGGAGAGGACGTCCCAGGTTTTCTGACAAGGTATGTAGACGCAGAGAAAATGACAGAGCGTATGTCCCAATAGCAATGGTAGAAAGATTTAAGGTATATATACGTAATCATATCACATAACCACAAAAAGAAAGACCGAATGAAGTGAGACATATTATCCGAGGTCAAAGTAAATGGCGTAATCTTGACTAATTTTACATGAGAAAAATTACCGACTCATTATAAGGTAACACATATACATGGTGTCGAAAGAATAGGTAAGCAGACGACTACCTGTAGACTATTAACGATTAAGATAGAGAAAGGTGGTTTTTCTGTTGATTGAAGTTAAAAGACGTCACCACGAGAAAAGGTCAGTCAAATCAGCGAGTCAGTACAGACTGAGAAACGCTGGGGTACCTGACGTCGTGTGACCTAAAGGGATAGGTAGTGGTTGAGGACCTCGAATGAGTTTGGGTACAGGTAACTCAGGCACTACGGTAGGTTGGTAGAGTAGCAGCAAGGGAAGAGGAGGACGGAAGTTAGAAAGGGTCGTAGTCCCAGAAAAGGTTACTCAGTCAAGAAACGTAGTCCACCGGTTTCACAACCTCAAAGACGAAGTCGTAGTCAGGAAGGTTACTTGCGAGTACTGACTAGAAGAAATCCTATCTGACCAACCTAGAGGAACGTCAGGTTCCCTGAGAATTCTCAGAAGACGTTGTGGTGTCAAGTTTTCGTAGTTAAGACGAGTCGAAAGAAATACCAGGTTGAGAGTGTAGACATGTACTGATGACCTTTTTAGAAACGAAACTGATCTACCTGGAAACAGTCGTTTCATTACAGAGACGAAAAATTATATGACGGATCCAACCAGTATCGAAAAGAAGGTTCCTCGTTCACAGAAAATTAAAGTACCGACGTCAGTGGTAGACGGGGTCGTTTTATTCCCTACAATGTTCTAGAAAATATTCTCTCATCCTCTCATAAGTATCAACAATCTGAAGAGGTGTAAAACTATAAGTACTGTGTGAAATCTTAAAACTATCGTATGAACTTCCCTAACCCTCAGAAGTTTTTTGTATTGTTTCGTCGATACTAATATGGTGTGTCATAGAAGTGGCACAGAGTACCTTAGAAGAACACCTTAGACATTGTCAGTGTTGGTAGTCGATGACGGGAAGTCGCGACATAGTGACAAACTTTTCTTAATAAAGAACAGGACTATCACGGCGGGTATATGTGAACCGTTATAAGGATGTACAAAGTAACCACGGTAAAAATAAGATGAGACCTTAAGAATTTCGGACACTAAAGTAAAGTAAGGTAGACCTGTTTTAGGACGACGACCTATGACACCTCCTGTAAAGATCAGAGATGGTCACAGACTACAAGATTGGGATGACCCGTACGAGTCCGGGGAATGTTATCCTGTTCTGAGGTAGACACCAGAGATAGAAGGAGAAGAGAACTCACTCACTCCGGTTTTATAATTTCGACCAACCTGAAGACCCACTAGTATATTTCTCATATACTTCATAGGTGGAGTTGAGTGTCACCCACAATGAACTCCCTCTTTTTGAAAACTCAATTTTCGGTACTTCTAACCTTCCTTCCAACAACAACGTAGTTTTGTCGGGTGAAATTAATTGTACCTACATTAAATAAACTTTTGAAATATTGAATAAACATCGTTTTTTTTTTTTTTTCAGACTTTTGAACCACCGAGTGGAGACTTACCTCGAAGGGGTTATCGAGTCACCATTTCTTAGACGGACATCACGTTCTCAGGGTCCTCTACGTCCAAGTTAGGACCCAACCCTTCTAGGGGAACCCCTACCGTACCGTTGGGTGAGGTCATAAGAAAGGACCTCTTAAGTTACCTGTCTCCTTGGACCGCCCGATGTCAGGTATCCCAATGTATCAAACTTCTAAGACAATATTTTCTATTAAAATAAAAACCTGTACGTTCTTTCGAAATACGGAGTTTCAGATATCGGTAAGATTTTCAAAAAATTTTTTAGTAGAAATAGTAAAGATTGACATGTCAATTTCATATAAGTCACAAAAGTTGGTTAGAGGTCTTGTAAAAGTAAAATGTTTTGACATTGAGATGTGTGTAGTTTGTTGTTGAGGGGTAAAGGGGAGGGGAGGTTGGAGACCGTCGGTTATAAGAAGGAAGACAAGAAAACTTAAATTGATGTATGGAATACATTATTTTCGATAAAATAAAAATTTCGTAGATCACAGTGACAGGAGTAAAAGAGATAAAATAAAATTATTTGATTAAAATAAAGAGGTATGACGACTACATCTTCATTCATACATGTTTCAGGAAAATAAGTGGTGTGGATGGGAAAGACGATAGAACACCCCTTTATTGTCATACCTCGACATGAGAGGAAATGTATCACAATGACTAACGGACTTCCGCCAAAAGACCCTCCCGTAGGTAATAAACTTCGGTAGATAGGAACTCTCTCAAGACGTGTATTAATACATAAATGATGTAGGACAGGTCTTACATCATTCGAGGACGTACGAATCAGCACCGGTTGAGAAACGCTGGGATACCTAACATCGGGCGGTCCGGGGTGATAGGTACCCTAAGAGGTCCGTTCTTATGACCTCACCCAACGGTAAAGGAAGAGGTTTATCTTTAGTTAGGACTTATAAGTAACCTTCCTGACTACGACTTCGACTTCGAGGTTATAAAACCGGTCGACTACGTTTCGCGGCTGAGTAACCTTTTCTGGGACTATGACCCTTTCTATCTTCCGTTTTCCTCTTCTCCCGTCGTCTCCTAATCCAATCTATCGTAGTGGTTGAGTTACCTGTACTCAAACTCCGTTTGATATCCTCTTCACTTCCTGTCCCTTCGGACCACACGACGTCAGGTACCCCAGTGTTTCTCAGCCTGTGCTGAATTACTGACTTGTTGTTGTTTTAAGACTTACACTAACTGTACCATGGTATCCAAGACCTCCCTCTAGCTTCTCATTTAACTAAGGACCCTGTGAATCTTAAGTTTATTGTTTACTCTACAATAAACTAGGACAACATCGGTTCGGATAATCCCCTGATATAACTATTTAATGTCTAAATCGACTTCATGGTTTTAGTCGAATAATTGAAAAATCTCATACACTACTCTGAAGAGTAAAATCCCTTCGGTCTCGTAACTTAACTTAGTTGTCCGACTTAAAAACTATTCCTAGAAAAACCAATGACTACCGATACACTGGTCCCCATTCAGAGAGTCGGACTGTTTTGATCTATAAAGATTTCAGAGAAGATCAAGACTGAAAGTTTCAAAAAAAAAAAAAAAATTTATTTTATGATATCCACACAAAAATCTTTATGAGACCCGTTTTGAGTTGTCAAAATACAACCATACATATAAAAGTCTTCTGTATAGAAGTCTTCTTGACGACACAACTAAAAAAAATTTATCTACTTCTTTCGGTTAAAATTCAACGAAAAGTATTGACACAGAAATTTTTTCCCTTTACCTCCGACCTCGTTCCGTTGACTTTACAGGGAGTTCGATCCGATTATAAATTGTGACTGTAGATTCTGAACAGTACGTGAAACTTAGGTTAGAACAAAAATCAGTCGTAAACGTAACTTGTCTTTTTCAGCTAGTAAAATACATCCCTTCTTTTCGTTTGGAAATTTTTTCTAAGAGAAAGTTCGACAGAGGTTCATCTTCTACTGATAAAGAAAATAAGTCTCTAAGTATAAAGAAGTAGACGGAGTAAAAAGAGAGTAGAAATTTCCATATAGAACTAAACCCGTAGTGTCTAGATGTTTGTGTAGTGTGTTCCTTAAATTTTACCAAGAAGAACCCCCCTTTTATCTAATTCAGAGTCGAGGGGTACTTACGAGAACGAGAAAGGCAAAATTATTTCTTCTCAAGCTGACCTGGTCACGGCTACCGTATAAATGGAAGTGCTCGATTTTTTTTTTTTTTTCTTTTTTCAATTAATGACGAGCCTCGTTCAATCAGACCGACAGGACTCGACAGAAAATAATCAACAGGGGAAGTAATTAAAGGGAGTGACCTAAACGACGATTATCGACGGACCAGGGTCAGTCGAGTTTCGGCGTAGACACGGTAACTCGTCTTTTCATCCTAGGACCGGTTTCCCCCCACCTCTACCGTACTCCCTCTGCGATAAATGTTTAGTTGAGAATAATTGTACTACCAGACCAAACGACTTCTCCCCCTCCCATCCGGAGTCTCGTCTCTCGACATCTCGTCTTCTCTCCATCATTTTTGACCTCCTTTGTCGGGGTTCGTCCCGTCAAACCTAAAAACGAACTAAGGAATACTTGCTCACAAGAGGAGGAACAAAAGGTTTCCGACCTACGTCATATGATGAGACAGTAACTTAAAGTACTTTTCATTATTTTCATACCTAGAAAATCATTCCTCTAGACTAAAAGTGGAATAGTACGTCTCTGAACCTCTGTCGGTTCAGTTGTACACTATAAAAGGAAATATTCAAATATCGAATAAAAATCTATAATTAAGTTAATTTCCGTTACATAACTTATGTATATGCTAAGAATTTTAAGAACAGGTCAACACATGTAACGAAACCTTTCCAGGTCGGTAGAAATAAAGAGAGTGCGGATAGAGGTTGTTCATATAATGGAATGATTGAATTAAACAAATGGAACAGAGGGGAGTGACCTTGTAGATACTCCCGCACACACACACACACACACACACACACGTACAAGTGCGAAGTAAGTTGTGATAGAGGTCGTAGACATTGTCACGGAGGGTGTATCATCCTCGAGTCATTCATAAACAACTCAATTACGACTACTTCCTTCCTTCAACAAAAAAGTTATCTGTTTCTTGTTAGTCAAGGTTTAAGGATAAATATACGTATGAGTCAATACTGTGTAGAGTTTCCAAGAGGGGAGGAAACAAACTCTTCTTCTTTCATCCCTCAATCTTACAATTGGGAGGGGAGTCGGGGACAGTATCTATCTACACCAGTAATAATTGTCCAGATGGTCTCGTTAGGAAAAAAAAAAGATTACGTTGTCAAGTGGAAAAGGTCGGTATGGATCTTAGAAAACTTCTGAACTTCTCGTGTGTCTTCTGGACTCTTTACTCTATCACCTGATCCACCCTCAATCGACAAGACCTATATAAGAGATATGTGTGTCAACAAACTTGTCCAACTCCACTGGTATTCCGGAAAGATACATACAACGTTACACGAACATGATGTGGATATTAAGTGTACCGAGGTAGTGTCATTCTATTTTAGAACTTATGAGACTCATAGTGTATGGGTCCGAACCCCTAGTCAATCGAACCTAAGTTTGGGGTAAAGATTATAAATAATCGACACACCAGTGGAATTAAAATCGAAACCAAGGGACAAAGATTTATCTCGATTCACTCGATCATGTGTCTTACACCAACCCTGTACCCGTCAGGGTTGTTTACCGACGATAAAACAATAAAAAACCTTTACACATGATTTATACTTTGGTTCCCATCAGTGGTCAATAGGAAATTTGATATTCAACGAATTATTTATTGCCGGATGCTGAATGGAAGAGACTACTTAGAAAGGAAACTCGTAAAAACGTTTTTGAACGTACAGGAGGTTCACAGTCCAGCGGACTTGTTACAAACGAGTTCTACAAGAAAGTACTTGAACCTCAGTCGACACAGATCAGACTCGACCAAAACTGACCGACTCTGGTGACTGGGAGGTCGACCCGTACGAGTTCACAGGGGAACCACTGACACACTGCAGTCTTCGGGGTTTTGAGGTGGGAGTGTAACACGATTGGGGTGGTAAAAGAAGGGTACTTCTCCAAACGTTGACTCAACACGGAACCCTTAGATGTACCTTCCTGGTAATAGAGTGTAAAAGGAACAAAAACTAGTGAAAAGAGGTACCAGGGGTACGGAGTCGAAATAGGGTATTTATAGAGGTCGGAGAACGGACCCCCCTCCGTCTAAACTCTGAACCGGAGGAAACAGGAGTGAACCGACTGAGGACTTATTTGGAAAAGAGACGAAGTTTGGAGGTACAGAGTTGTGAACCGTACGACTTGAAACCCCGTTTCAAGTCTTTGTTTATATGTACCATAAAATTCATATTTTTAGGTCTAATCATTTTTAGATCTTATTAGTATTGATGGCAACTGAACTCACTGTAATAAATGTCAATTATTGATATTAATTATATTAAGAAACCCCTTACTATATTTCATAAAGTAGGAAACTATTATAATATGTAGTACCTTGTTCTCTCCTCGAATATATCACACCAAAACCTCCCCAACAAAGTTATTAACTTTTCGTATAGGGGAACTTGGACTTTAAGATAAAAATCCTGCAATGGGTGTCTTTAAGAGAAAAACAGAGAATAACAGAGAGAAAGAAATGTATGTGTACATGTGTGTGTACGAGTCTACAAATAATATCACAATGAACATTTTTTTTCAAACCTTAGTTCAAATTACAAGTAGTTTTCCCGTATTCAATTTGTTCCGTACCGTGCAAGTGTACCACGTCATGATAGATGGTACGATTCCTACCTTATTACGATTCACTTAACTGGACGTCAACTGGTGTTCGAATGGAAGGTAATGATTATGTCGGTTACACCAAAGGTCCTTTGTACCTACAAAGAAACCAGAGGTCTGCCCCGACTAGTGATCTTAGGGGACACAATATAAAATATTTAAGGGTCGAGGAAGGGGTCTGAATAATATCCTACTCTAAATAACTCCGATCTCGGGTCTTAGACAACAAAAACAAAAAAAAAAATTGCTCTTACTAAGACTGTGTTGGTCGAACCGTGATCAAGGTCCTACCGGTAAGTCTTTGACACCTCACTTTATCACGTCTACTTCCCAATAAAGATCTACCGGAACTAATTTTACGTGTATATATTAAACCTTCCCGAGAAAACGTTTCACTCCCCTTCGACATAATTCCATTACGAAGGCTAAATGTAATAAAGGGCAAAGAGTGCCTGCCCGAAAGACTGTCCTGGACACTTAGTCAATCATCCCACTTCGTCAAACGTCGTAAGGAAACTACTTGAGACTCGGGACCGACCACGTGAGAGTTGAAGAGGGTGGTGAGTTCAGACGTCTAGTGGAATCATGAGTGTGCCACTCCACTCTTTCTTCACCCAAAGAACATCGTAGGACAGACCGACCTCTTAGGCCCATGAGTATACACGAGAGTCAAAGGGACCACTTCCTTCAGTGCCAACACCCCCAGTAAGAACCGTGACGCGGAATCATCTTCTCACTGCACCCGTTTCACTTTGACAAGGAGAATGGAGAAGTTTCCAAATAAAAACCTAAGAAGTCAAAGTTACTGTACGACCCCAAAGAGACGGTCTGAAGAACCGAGATTGTTTCTACAAGCATAGACACCTACTAATGTTTTCATCTACATGACACGCCCCTTCTTCCATCTCTTGAGGATAAGACGGTAAGACGACTATAGTGAAGTTAATGCAAAGAGACACGATCTGACTTTATTCTTTTAATATCATACATGTTGTAGTTTCTGATACATATCGTAGTTTTATATTTGATGAATCCCTTTTGAATTATTTTACACCCGTTTTACATGTACGACTTTTGCTCTTTCGTAAATACACTTTGTAATTTCTTCTGAATTTATGTGCCTCTCTACATACCATGAGTGCCTAGTCTTATAAAGTGTGCGAAATTTTACGGTCAAAGGGGGATAACACCAGTCAAACGTCTACGCGTTACCCAGAGATGGGGTAGGTGTTAGACCCACAGTTTGACTACTACGGCGTACACATGGTTTTCCCACACTCTAATAATGAGTGTATTCCTTCAAAAGACCCTTCTCGTTCCGTCGGAGGGTTTCCTCCCGTTGTACCGAATTTTCTTACCCGAATCCCAAAATACCACACATCTCCTATTCCGAACACACTCTCGAGAAAGGTCCTCTTCCGTTACCGTGGGGTGAGGTCATGAGGACGGACCTTTTAGGGTACCTGCCTCCTCGGACCATCCGACATCAGGTACCCCAGCGACTCCCAGCCTGTGTTGACTCGCTGAAGTGAAACTGAAAGGTGAAAGTGAAAAGTGAAAGTACGTAACCTCTTCCTTTACCGTTGGGTGAGGTCACAAGAACGGACCTCTTAGGGTCCCTACCCCCTCGGACCACCCGACGGCAGATACCCCAGCGTGTCTTAACCTGTGCTGACTTCGCTGAATCGTCGTCGTCTCTCGAGAAAGTACGCAACCCCAAAGTACGAAAATTGAAGGACGACCACGGTGTCCTGTGTCGTGGATCCGAAGGACCAGTGGAACAGGTCTACACCCTGTCTCTCCATTCCGTCTCACCACCCCGAAGTATCGACAGTTAGTCGTATGTAGTTTTAATCTCAGTCTGTGAAGTAGTCTCAGGGTTAAACTAAATATTTAGGTTATGATTGGGTTAATTTTCAGGAGAAATAGGGACTATTAAAAAAAAAAGACTTCAGATAAGACGAACAGAAATCAAAATACTACATGGGAATTAGAGTTACTACGAATCGACGAGACCGATTTCCTGTTTGGTGTCAGAAATTAAGTTCTTTGAACTTTTTATGGGAAGACTTACGTGAAATTTTGTGAACCAAAGACTCGGTTTTGGTTATTTAATCGAGAAGAAATAACGAATAAAAATGTTATTAAGTCAAGAAATAAACTTTGTATAACACATTATTATGTATATTCCTGTAAATATTATTAGTAGAATTTTTAATCTATTGGTCGTTTACACTGGTGTATTATCATCTTATGAGGATTTCTATTACTACGGAATAATGATCCTAGGTTCTTGTTCATTATTAGTTAAAGAGGTCTCAGTTTACTAACCGTCTACGTAGTATTACTACTTTTAGTTATAAAATTATGTTGTGACCCTTGGTAATAATAATAATAATGGTTAAATTAAGTACAAAGGTTTTATCGAATTAAAATTTTTGATTTTAGTTTTAGTACCTTTTATTCTCCCCTGATTTAGAGGGATTCACTACCTCGTGAGTAGAAAAAAAAAAAAAAATGGGTCTGGTTTTGGTTTTTGTTTATTGTTTGTTTATTTCTTTTTGGGGGGTCGGGGGGGAGGTGGGTCCTCGATTAGGTAAAAGGTGTGAGTAATAGTAAGTCTACTCAGAAAACATTCTGTTTCTACCGCCGTATCGAAAAAAGTCACAGACTCTTGCGGAAAGAATAACCCTAAAATGTTTATTTCTCCTGGGAGACCTAGATTAATTCTCTAAAAAGTGGACGGTAGTAAGTAAGTAAGGCAAGTGTTTGTAAATACCTTGTGCTCGTCACAAGTATCGTGTTGCAATTTATGACATAATGTGGTCCTCAATACGGGGTTACCCGGTTAGTTTTTTGATGTGAGAATTAATTAGAATACTAAAAATTACTAAACTAAGAAAGTAAGTTGTCACGGAATAATTGCTGGTTCACGATCCGATCCGTGACCACGACTGTTTTACTTGACTGTTAGAGACGAAAGTGCGCGAGTATTAGACTACCCCCTCCGTCTATGCATTTGTTCATCAATGACACGCTAGCTCCAGGGTGGTATTGTCCAAACACTACTACATTGCCCCTGAGACGTTGATACACACGTTCACACATAAACACACGTACGCATTGATCTCCCTTCATCCTCTTCTCAGTCTCTTCCAGAGGACCTGCTCCACTGTGAACTAAACTCAGAACTTCCCGTTCTTAAAGGGTCGTCTCCGTCTCCGCCTATGACGTCCGTATCGTTTCTCGGAGTCCTTTGTCAACACCCTTCCGTGCAGTATGGACCCCTTAACGTCAGTCCACCCCGACCCTCCTACACCCCGATGGACCTCCCCTTCAACTTGTCTCTACCTTGTTCTCCTAGTACAACTCACAATAAATCCGACTTGGTATACTTGAACGGTTATATTCTACTACGACTGAATTTTTTGTTCATTAAACTATGTCGACTTTATATAAAGTTCCATTGTACTATTACCACTTCTTTGTAATCATAATATCTTTTTTGGTTTCTTTGAAAAACCGTTTTTGGGTTATTTATTGATGTACTTACCTTGGATGATGTCAAAGGTAACAATAAATGTAAAGGGTGAAGAAGTATAGGACTAATCTTGACTGAAAAGGATTTATGAACATTGACTACAATGGTTGTCACCCTATTAAAGGTTTTATATATTTACCGAGTGTGTTGAGTCTTCATTTTTGGATTTATTGAGTTATTTTTTTGTCCGTCTTCTGGATTTATCTGTAAAGAGGTTTCTTCTGTATATTCACCGGTTATCCGTGTACTTTTCTACAAGTTGTAGTAATTAATAGTCTCTTTACGTTTAATTTCGATGTTACTTCATAGTGTGGTCAGTCTTGCCAGTTATGACTTTCAGATGTCTATTGTTTACGACCTCTCCCACACTCCTTTTCACTTAGAAGGGAGAGTGTAACAACCACCCTTACATTTAACCATGTCCCTGATACCCCTTGTCATACCTCCGAGAAATTTTTTAATTTTTATCAAAATAATTATGGTATACTAAGTGAAGACCCGTATATAGGTCTTTTTTGGAGATTAAGTGTTTTTATGTACGTGTGGTCATAAGTGTCACTATAATAAATGTTATCAGTTCTGGACCTTCATTGGATTTACAGGTAACTGTCTACTTACCTATTTCTTCTAAACCATTTATATGTAACATGTTACTTTATAATGAGGAGTTTCTTACTTCGTCACAGTAAACGTCGTTGTACCTACCTCGATCTCTAATAGTGTGATTCACTAATCTAGTCTTTCCCCTTCTGTTTATACTATAGTGAATGGACACCTGAGTTTTTTTACTATCTTTACTTGAATAAATGTTTTGTCTTTGTCTGAGTCTCTGTATCTTTGATTTAAATACCAATAGTTTCCCCTTTCCCCCACCCCCTCCTATTTAATCCTCAAACCCTAATTACTGATACGTAAGAACGTGGAGTGTATCTATTTGTTGTTCCAGGCTGATATAGCGTGTCCCTTGATATAAGTTATTGGACATTATTTGGTGTCACCTTTTCTTTCATGACTTGGTGAAACGACATGTGGTCTTTGATTGTGTTGTTACATTTAGTTGAGATGAAGTTAACTTTGTTTCAAACTTTTTCTTTACTGAAGAATTTTCGTTCTGATAAGGGACTCAGACCCCTCTTAGGTTCTACTGTACGCCAATTCCCCAGAACCGGTGATTTCAATCACTTTCACCCCGACCCTTTTACTTTAGTCGTCCGGACGTTTCCCTCCTCTCAAATCTATTATTGCTATTGTGTTAAGACGGGAAGTGACTTGTGGTTTTGTACGGTCGGTGACCCGATTCAGGAAGTGTGCACAATGGAGGTCAGGGGAATTGTGAGGTGCCACAGAGAAAGAAGTGGGTAAAGAGACACGTACCCTAAAAAGTCCGTTCTCCTGACCGCACCCAACAGTAAAGGGAGAGGTCCCCTAGAAGGACTGAGTCCCTAGTTTGGGTCCAGAGGGCGTATCGTCCGTCTGCGAAATGGGAGACTCGGTGGTCCCTTCGGGAAGTGTATTCCCTTGAGTTTCCCAGACTCTCCGATCCGTGACGAGAAGATCGTTCACCGTCTCGGTCCCATATATGGATAGTAAAATACGAAGGGAAGTTCCTCTGTATTACCCTCACTGACGTCCATTTTAATCTTTACTGGTAGACTGGTGGTTTAAGTCTGAATTTAACTTCCTTCATCCCCTTTTGACGATCTGGTAAGTCCGTACTGGATTTAGTTTAGGGAATACTAATATGTCACCTTCACTCTTTATCTAAATTCCCGGATCTAGACTATCTATCTCACGGACTACTTGATACCTTGCTCCAAACACTGTAACATGTCCTCTGTCCCTAGTTCTGGTAGGGGTACCTTTTCTTTAAGCTTTTTCGTTTTACCGACAGACCCCTTCAGACTTTTCTTCTCTTCGTTGTTCGTTTCCTCTTTTCCTTTCTATATTCGTAGACTTACGTCTCAAAGTCTCTTATCGTTCTTCTCTATTCTTTCGGAAGAAGTCGTTAGTCACGTTTCTTTATCTCCTTTTCTTGTCTTACCCTTTCTGATCTCTAGAGAAGTTCTTTTAATCTCTATGGTTCCTTTGTAAAGTACGTTTCTACCCGAGCTATTTCCTGTCTTTACCATACCTGGATTGTCTTCGTCTTCTATAATTCTTCTCCACCGTTCTTATGTGTCTTCTTGACATGTTTTTTCTAGAAGTACTGGACCCATTAGTGTTACCACACTAGTGAGTGGATCTCGGTCTGTAGAACCTTACACTTCAGTTCACCCGGAATCTTTCGTAGTGATACTTGTTTCGATCACCTCCACTACCGTAAGGTCAACTCGACAAAGTTTAGGACCTTCTACTACGACACTTTCACGACGTGAGTTATACGGTCGTTTAAACCTTTTGACTCGTCACCGGTGTCCTGACCTTTTCCAGTCAAAAGTAAGGTTAGGGTTTCTTTCTGTTACGGTTTCTTACGAGTTTGATGACGTGTTAACGTAAGTAGCATGTACGATCATTTCATTACGAGTTTTAAGAGGTTCGGTCCGAAGTTGTTATACACTTGGTACTTGAAGGACTACAAGTTCGGCCAAAATCTTTTCCGTCTCCTTGGTCTCTATTTTAACGGTTGTAGGCGACCTAGTACCTTTTCCGTTCTCTCAAGGTCTTTTTGTAGATAAAGACGAAATAACTGATACGGTTTCGGAAACTGACACACCTAGTGTTATTTGACACCTTTTAAGACTTTCTCTACCCTTATGGTCTGGTGGACTGGACGGAGAACTCTTTAGACATACATCCGGTCCTTCGTTGTCAATCTTGACCTGTACCTTGTTGTCTGACCAAGGTTTATCCTTTTCCTCATGCAGTTCCGACATATAACAGTGGGACGAATAAATTCAATATACGTCTCATGTAGTACTCTTTGCGACCCGACCTTCTTCGTGTTCGACCTTAGTTCTAACGGTCCTCTTTATAGTTCTTGGAGTCTATACGTCTACTGTGGTGCGAATACCGTCTTTCACTTCTCCTTGATGTTTCGGAGAACTACTTTCACTTTCTCCTCTCACTTTTTCAACCGAATTTCGAGTTGTAAGTCTTTTGCTTCTAGTACCGTAGACCAGGGTAGTGAAGTACCCTTTATCTGTCCCATTGTCACCTTTGTCACAGTCTAAAATAAAAAACCCGATGGTTTAGTGACGTCTACCACTGACGTCGGTACTTTAATTTTCTGCGAATGAGGAACCTTCTTTTCCATACTGGTTGGATCTATCGTATAAGTATTCGTCTCTGTAATGAAACGACTGATTCCAGGCAGATCAGTTCCGATACCAAAAAGGTCACCAGTACATACCTACACTCTCAACCTGACACTTCTTCCGACTCGTGGCTTCTTAACTACGAAAACTTGACACCACAACCTCTTCTGAGAACTCTCAGGGAACCTGACGTTCCTCTAGGTTGGTCAGGTAAGACTTCCTCTAATCGGGACCCTACAGAAACCTTCCTTACTACGATTTCGACTTTGAGGTCATGAAACCGGTGGAGTACGTTTCTCAACTGAGTGACCTTTTCTGAGACTACGACCCTCCCTAACCCCCGTCCTCCTCTTCTCCTGTTGTCTCCTACTCTACCGACCTACCGTAGTGACTGAGCTACCTGTACTCAGACTCACTTGAGGCCCTCAACCACTACCTGTCCCTCCGGACCGCACGACGCTAAGTACCCCAACGTTTCTCAGCCTGTGCTGACTCGTTGACTTGACTTGACTAGACTGGTGATCGACCACAAATTTTCAATAAAGGGTCTTCATCTTTCTGGTCTTTTACACACATCGGGGTACGTAGACAAGTTATGGTCTTCAAGAACTAAAAATTAAAAGTACCAAGAGCAAAATCTTTCCATCCTTCCCTCTTTTTCTCCCACGTCCTCTAAACCATTGTACCCCTCTTTTCACTTCTGTCCTACGACAAAGGTTGGAAGGACCGTTCGTTCGTCGACCGAGATATTGACTTGAGACAAATGACAAGCTCCTGTCTCGTGTTGGGTGAATCACTTTAGGAAGGGTTGTTGTCGATTTCTCGCTCCGCCTCTTTGACATATAGCATATGTCACCTGTAGCATATTACTTTTGTAAAAAGAACTAAATAAGGGGTATTATACACGTATCCTTCCTTAGATATCAGTGTTTTTACGTTGTAGCTTTAGACTTTGTACAATCACTCCCTCACACGAATCGGTCCTTCGAAATCTGTTGCAAGAGTAGTGGAGCCCTACCACCAGGTCTCGACGACGTCAAGAGGCGTCGGGACAGTAGGACTTCGGTGGGTCGCGGGAGTGTGGGTGTCCCCCTTGTCACGGGACCCACGGTTGCACCAGGTGTCAGTGTCCCAGAGGGATAATAGGTTCACCGGATAAGATCTTTGGTAGAAGACCCACACAGAAAAGTAAACAAAGAAGACAGGGTGTACGACTCTCACTACTGTTCCCAGTAAAGATCAATTATAACACTTGTCACGTGAATTTCACTGGAAAGGTTGACTCTTCGTCGATAAGTCTCAGACCTAAAAATTTGTCTAAAGAGGTTTTTTTCACCCACATAAAGGACTTGCAAGTATTAAAACTTAAATCTGAATCCACAGACACCGAGAGACTCAGAATCAATAAAAGTATTCCTTGTACTACAACAATTCACAGACTTTTTCTTTTATTGAGAGCGTAATAAAACGTCTCCGTTTTCTCTTATAGCTAAAAATCATCCTACTTTATATATTAATCAGAACGGTTGTCTTTTGTGATGTTATTTATGTGTTTGGTCACCCGTCTCAGAGAAGAGAGAAGATCGTTAACGGACTCATTCGAGATGGTTTGATATTTTACGAAGGACTTCTTTTATAAAAGAACTACTGACCTAACTAAAAATTTTAAATACTTTATAATTTAAAAGAACTTATGAACAAAGTTAAGTGGTAAAATCGTAAACTCTATATGAGACCATCCACAAGACTCGTTCCGTAAAACCCGTGTAAAAGTTTTTAGTAGTTCCCTCATTTTGTCGACTGTATACAGTTCACTGGTTTCGTGAATAAAGTAGAGTTAGAAAATTAAAAATTCAATGACTGTTTTTAGACCGTAGAGAACTGTATACCCCGTCAAACTTCGAGAGTTAAAGGGTCAGTAGTCAACGATACAATCGGTGAACTGTTGTTGTTGTTGTCGTACAATGACCGGACGTATGTTTCCCAGATTTTGTTATCCGAAGAAAAACTAACGAACGTAAAAGGGGAAGGGAGACCATTGGGGTTCGACTATGGATCGTTGCGTCTCAAACTCTCTACGGTTTAAATTAAGCTGAAATATGCACTAATACAACAGAGTTCTATGAATCCTTATTAAAAACGAACAACTCACACACAGGAACGAGCCGAGTCTGTTCCGTTTCAAACTCGACGGTCCTACCTCGCCGTTCTTCTCCGTCCTCCCCTACTCGAGCACAGAGAAACACCATCCAACTGCTCCAGTACGACTTGACACCCCGAGAGTGATTATAGGTCGAGTTAGAGTCTAGTAGAAGAAACCACGAACAGACTTTCAGGATCCTGAAACTATTAAATTTAACGGAGACAGTCATGTTAAATGCCGAAACTCAGGAACGTGTTCCGTACAAAGTTGCCGGGGTCCGAGGTAACGTAAATTGGAAATAGATGTGGGTAACTTCCTAGAACGATTGACCAGGTGTCACCCCGTTTCCCCGTTTCGGTGAGTCTACTACGGGCGGACACACGATCAGACCGGACCGGACCGAGGACGTGATTGTACGGGACTTCCGACCCCTTCCTATGTCGACCGGTCTCCGAGGGCAGGGAGTATAGGGTAGGAGAAACGACGTCCACGGAGTCACTGACGACAGGTCGGGTTCCCTTGCGACGGGTACTAGGTCCACGAGTCGGGCCTCTCTTACAAGGGATAACTTTTGTACAACCCTTGTGCCGGGAAGTTTCGGTCCGAGACACCCAGGAAGACAATAAACCTTTTCTGGTACAGTTTACAGATTGTTTTCACAAATTTATCAGGGAGAGGAGAAACCACTAAACACATCCTTTTCTTCCAATTTAGCCCACAAACAGAAACCGCCTCTTTTGTATATGAGAATCGTGATAGTAGATCAGAACGTCTTGCACATATCTTGTATACCAATGATTCATTCGTTGCAAACTTTTAGATCAATTTTCAATGTTTTATCCCGTAAGAAACTAAACTTTGGGAAAACTGATCTTTTTACCAGACATGGTAAATTCTTTTAAACTACACCGTTTCATATCGGTTTTGCATTTTGGTCTGTAAAGATTGTTGTCACAACGGATGTTAAGTGCTCCTGGATTTTCATTTGTCTTAAGAAAGAGTACACAGTAAAAGTCACATTCCGGATTTACCGTCTTGTGTTTGATTTGAAATTATAATAAAATTCAATTTTTTAAATTAATTTCTCTTTACTCAAAAAGAATATACTGAAATTAATCACGTGAATGAATTAGCGTCTGTCAAACTATGAATCAAAAGAAGGAAAACTTTTAATGAAAATTTTTGTTTATATTGGTGATATCTAAGTTTATAAATTTTTAGACGAAAGACATTATGTTATTTGTGACCGGAGTCACACCACTTGATTTCCGAGATTAGGATCGGAAGGTAACACTTGAGTAAAGACACACTCTAAATAATTTTTAAAATAGTGACACATCTAGTGTGTTACCCTATTGTCACAATTATTGACCTATGACATCGATATCCTAACATTGGATGAGAATCCTTCGATTGACGGGGTCCTGGTCGCCGACGAGTAAATAAAGTGACATAAATTTAGTTAACGATTCCGTCAGTCTGTTATTTAACACATAGGTAAAGACCATTATTTTAACCGTGGAGTTTGTCGTCTCCGAACATCTTTCTAAATTATCGAGGGGACAACTCCTACCTAAGAAGAAACATGGTAGAAAACGTCCTTTCAACGGAGGTACATTTCAATTGTAAGAACAAAGCTAGAAGAACGATTTAAAACAAAATGGTGACATGTCAACTCGGGTTGGAAAAGTCAAAGACATTTCGAAGGTGAGTGACGAGCTCCCCTTAAGAAAACAGACCCGTCGCCTTGTTCTATTGACTGAATTAGAAGGATCCTTGTGCACTCAGCGGTACATAGTAAAATTAGACGTTTTGTGATCCCGACTCATCACAGTGTACGACTAAAATGAAAAGATACTCTTTCACTGAGGGACCAAGTTACTACCTAACGAACAAGAGAAATTTGTTGTCAGTTCTACCACTTACGGGACCCCACTATCTGTCCCACACGTTACCCTTACCCCCGGTTAGACTACCGAACCAAGTTCAAGTGGACTGTTTCGACCCCGTCAGACGTTCGTCGAAAGCTCTTTCCTAATAAGTGTGACCGTAATATCAAAACTTACGTAAAAAGAGGAACACGTCGACGTTTCGAGGGAGTGTGACTTCCAAATACGTGGTATTATTTCTCTAAATAAAAAAAAAAGGAGAGTGAGAGAGACCGAAGAATGTGAAATGTGGATCAAAGATGACTTGACAAGTCCGTCTCCTGTAGACATATACGTTTGACGTGGTTTGTTCGTAGTAGAAGTTTTGTTATCGCGACGACTTTCTGTCATACTTTTCAGACTGTAAAAAGTACAGACTTCCCTGTCTTTAATTCAGAGGAATGTAACTTGATTTGCGGAGTTTTGAGTCGAAAATTTTATAACATTAAAGTGTTGAAATATGTGTTCTCTCATATTACTTTTAATAAATCAAATTAAATCTTTTTAATATTACCCTAAAAAGATTTTCAATGAACTTTTACAGGATTATAGTTGAAACGATACTCTTTAATTTCTTATCCCCTTTCTTCAATCTTTTTCCATTTGTCTTACTTCGGTTTATCAAAAGGAATATGTGTCTCTCCATCCTAACCTCCCTTAAAACGGAAAGAAAGGAAGGTTGAAAGAGGTAGGAAGAAAGGTAGCTGAATTGGATGGATGTTGAGTGGAATAACCTCTTGCCGGAAGACTTCCGACCTCTCGAGTCTGCAAGAAAGGAAGACATTAATTCTGTAGTTAGCAATAACGGAGAACGGAATACCATCGTTCTCCATCAATAGATCATTCGTGAATAACTCGTATCTTTTATGTATCTAAACGGTCACTGCAGAGTAAGTAAATGAGTGCATAAATTTGTTTTTACTTGATTGATAGTTGACAATTCGTCCGAGATATTATGGGTCTACACGCCACCCCCTATGTTTCCCCGGGTTCTGAGTCAAATCCGGTCACTCTGTCTGTCTCAGTGGAAGCTCGACCGGAGGTTCGCTGAGGACGGAGACCGACCAGTACGGGAAACTGGAGGAGGGTGTGCCATGGTCACAAAGACACACTGATTATCTTATACTTTTACTACCAAACAGTGAAGACTTCGATCCAATATTTTCTGGAACACTGAAGACAAAGGGAGTGGGAACCTGAAATACGAGACCGAATTCGGTCGACGGTACAAAAGTATACCTGTCCGGGTACACCACTTCTATTCCGGAGACCGGTTGCCGGTAGTTCCTTCTCCGGAGGACGGTTCTCAGTGGCCTCTCTCGGACCCCCGTCTGGGAGATCAGGGTCGGTGTGAAACTCCACTGACGTCAGGGTGACTGCAGACTATCGTCCGGAGTCCTCTCTAAAACTCGGTCGTAATGAGTCGTCCCTGTGAGCGGTGACAAAGTAGAACTCATCGAAACTCTACCATCTATTTACGCCAACAATCGGAGATTCAAAACCCCATTAAACAGTACATCGTTTTGTATTTATTATGTTGTCTATTAATATTGAATGGATATCACATCCATTACACTACGTTCTCACATAATCGAAGGTACTATTGACTCGGACGCGTCACTATCAACATATCGATAAACCCCTCCAGTGTCTCCCCATTCAGTGACTCGACCACCTTTCCCTCCCTTACTCCCACTACCTATAGTCCCTCCTAAAAGACTTCCTCCACAACCAACTCCACTCATAAGTTCCTGCTCTTCTATATCCCCCATTAACAGGGGTAACCATATTCTTTTCGTGCTTTTGTGAATAGTTCAGTGCTTCGCATAATCACGACTCCACCTTCCTCCGTCCCACCTAATGTTTACCTGTACTATTCGTCGAGTCACAAGGATTTCTTGTATAATGTTCTGACCTTCATCGTTACCCGATTTCGTCTTTCGTGATATACTAGCAGGCTATTACACCCAAAAGATAACTTTTTCTCTGAGTGAACTTAAAGAGTAATTTATGATAAAAAACCATTATTCATTATGTACGAATAACGTCTTTCGAACCTTTTTTTATCTACTCTTCTTTTATTTCAAGGGATGGTGTTTAAGTGATCGGTCCCTTTTTATGTTACTTCTAAAGGTACATAATATGTATATAACAAAAAAGATAAATACATATATATATATATATGACTTTAATACTAGTTATCATACTACGACAAAATTTCTAACGAAAAAATGAAGTTTCAAACATACATTAATTTATAAAAATTTTTATATGTTAAATTTACTTACTTATTATCAGTATACCTATTTAATTTATATATTTTGATAAAGAGACGACAACTTTTTAACAAAAAATGATAGTATTCGTTTCAATACTATCTGAATCAACATATATTCTTAAACAAGTGTAAAGACAAATAAAGGAGTAATCTCCAAACATCTTCATCTTAATGAGTCAGGTTGTATATAACTTAAAAAGAACTATAAAAAAGGAAATATACTAGAGTATAAATTTTTTTAAAAACACCTCTAAATTTTTATATATATTTTCCCCTTTCTAATCATATTACTTAGGAATATATGGGAAGAGGAACGAAGTTGTGATAGCTCTTTCTCGGTTCGAAGAAAGTAAAGAGGTGAAGAGAAACCGAAAACATAAAAATTTTATGTAGTGAAGTAATTGAAAATAGCTTATGAGTTGTGTTTGATTTTTTAGGGATTAACAGGGGTTTTACAATAAAATAATGACTAAATAATATCTTCATATCTCAGTGGAGTAATATTGTTCTCTGGTCGGATAGTCATTTAAGGTTCCCTAAATTCTCGAGACACGGTCCTTAGTCCCCGTCTCTGATATATATACATTTATATATATAAGACTAAAAAGGTCTACACCTATCCCAACCCTATCATTCGTGTAAACGAACAAGGGAAAGAGTTTACTTTTGAAAATTCACAAAGTGATAATTAATATATAACGACAAGTTTTATTTTCAATTTTATGGAAAAAAAGTCTAAGTCCTTCAAAAAGAAATACAGATTAAACGTTTCTCGAAAAGAATTGGTATTTAACTAAAAGTTGCAATATTTTATTAGAAAGACGTAGCAACTTTAATACTTAAAGGGGGAAATAAAACAATTATCCTATTTTTAAAATTTGAAAGAAATTACTTCAAACCCAAAAAGTTCTTCGTTTACGGCTCTTCCTTATATTATGTATATTCCATAAATAACTCCCTTTACTGACATTTGCCATTTACTCTCTCTTGTCGTCAAAAGTCCCCCTGGTACTACCTCCAGACCGTCACACGCTCCCCTCCCGTTTGTCTCCTCGTCAGGGTCGTCTCTAATGTCGTCTCGAGACTCCTTCAAAACCAGGCCGGTCACCCTTCCAAAACACGGGAGTGGACAGTCTTCGTAAAACTCGGACCGTAGGTGTAGAGTGAGTCAGTGACCGACTCGCGTGTGTCACCACCTAGGTCTACTCCGTCCGACCTCCGCAGGCAGTTGACACAAGTGTCGTTCTCTGGGCTTACCGAGAGTCGTCGAGATCGACGTTATAATTTGTCTGTGCACGTCATTGGAGTTTGATTCTTTCCGCGTGGATGGACCTTAAGTCTTGAGTCCTACAAGTACACGCACCCCGACTCAATGTAGTGACCTATTCCGTGATTCTAAACAGCTCCACTATCAATTATTCTCTTTGACTCTTACTTATCACCTCCTTCCTCTCTCACACATGGTCCACGTCAGGGTTTCTGATTCCTGTCACTCCCTCATAGAGTGGGTAGAGAAAACATTTGAGGTCGTTCTCGTACCTTCGCGACGAGAGGTTTGGACATACCTCGTCGTGTAGACCCACCACGTTCCCGCCTGACAGCACCGGCAGAGGGAGTGTGGAGGACGTTCACACTTACGCGATCTTCTTTTATACTTCCCAATATTTATTGTTTTGGGGTCTGTACGTCTTGTCTGAATACCTGTTCTCAGTCCCCTCTTCTACCTCTCCCACTCTTTTTGCCTCTCTTACCGGACCTACGTATATATGATGGTATGCACTTATCTGTCGGTTACCCTTAAACGACATACTGAGTGTCTTGAGTTTTACCCCGAGACACTATTGGATCTGTTCCCACCTTTACCGTCCTCCACCCTCCCTCTGAGTTCTCCCTCCCCTGTATCCATGTGGATACCAATTAAGACCTTTTCCTTTACCGTGAGGTAAGGTCATGAGAACGGACCTTTTAGGGTTCCTACCTCCTCGGACCATCCGATGTCAGGATACCCCAGCACTTCTCAGTCTGTGCTGACTCGTTGAAGTGAAAGTGAAAAGTGAAAGTACGTAACCTCTTCCTTTACCGTTGGGTGAGGTCACAAGAACGGACCTCTTAGGGTCCCTACCCCCTCAGACCACCCGACGGTAGATACCCCAGCGTGTCTCAGCCTGTGCTGACTTCGCTGAATCGTCGTCGTCGTACCAATTAAGTATAACTACATACTGTCTTTAATTGGGTTAAGACATTTCGTTAATAGTTAGTTAATTTTCGTTTATTTATAATTTTTTTATTTTCTCTTTTTCCTTACTGTTTTAAGTCTCATCACTTCGAGACACCGACTGCATATTGGATCTTTGGTATTTTCTGACTGCTTAAGTGGTCATATTTTGTTTAAGACGTACCTTTTCTTTCAAAGAATGTTTCAGTTTTCTGTTTTTTAACCTTACGTATGATGTTTCCGGACTTAAGAAATTATATATAGATATTTCTTAAGGATTTAGTTATTCTTTTTGCGATTTTCATAGTTAGATCTACCTGTCACTGAATTCAGGGGTTTAGAGCTACCGAAGTCGATCTTTTCGAATAAAGAGTATACACGAAGCATAAGTAGTACCCAGTTGACCTCGAGAAAGGACTCAAGAAGAGTAACACCCTGAAGACTACATAAGAACCGTTAACACGTCTCCCTCTCTGAGATCTCACGACGTGACCGTTGACTTATAGCCGGACTTCTTCTATGAGAAGTTAAGGAGAGTTTTTAATAACCGATCGGTCAGGGTACCGGGTGGCCTTGGGTTCCTGGTCCGACACGGTAGTAAACACGCAGACCTACCTCTCCTCTCGGGTCGTAACCACTCGTCGTGACTCACCAGTAATGGTGAGGTCTATCAGATACCTAACAAACCAAAGAGTTAGCTTCCAGAACAGTTTCTTTCTGCTACCGTATAAAGTAATGTAAGGTGTACGACCAATAATTTCTTCATCTTTTAAGGAAAGAAAGGTTTTAACCATCACTGTAGAAAGACTAGTTGACTCACTTAGACCCCTAGACACTCCATCTACTCGGGAAAAGGTAAGGGTCAGTGGGTTGGACTTTTTATTTGTTTATACAGACTCTTAATTTAGGAGATATTTAAAGTCGTTTCACAAAGTCTTTTTTATATTATATGTATGTCACTTTATCTGTAAACCATTGAACCAGTAGGATAACACACTTTCGGCGAATCAACACAGGTTGTGAAACGCTGGGGTACCCGATGTGTCAGGTACCTTAAGAGGTCCGGTCTCATGACCTCACCCATCGGAAAGGGAAGAGGTCCCCTAGAAGGGTTGGGTCCCTAGCTTAGGTCCAGAGGGAGTAACGTCCACCTAAGAAATGGTCGACTCGGTGTTCCCTTCGGGATACCAACTTCTTATTATTTAAAGACGATTCCCTAGGTCACACCGTATAAGGTTAATAACCAGATTCTTCTTGACTTATAACCCATTAATTTAAACAGTTTATACTGTACGGGTCTGTTGGTCAAAAGTTCCTCAATCGTTATCGTACGTGAATCACATTAATAATTTAGTGTGACTTATAAAAAGAAAGTACTAAGTCTTCAAAGAAATTATGGAATGAGTAGTTAAGTATGTAAGGAGACAAGTAAATTGTTTATAAATAACTCACATGTGTGACATGTTTTGTGACAACACAAAACACTTGTTCAACCATTTTTTTAGAGACATGAACCACAGTGTAAGAACACTTCTAGTTATTTACTACATTCATTCGTTTTATGTATTATGTCTCACTACTATTTACACCACCTACCCCCTATCTTTGTAGAACCTCCTAATAATAATCTTTATTAGTATTGTTTTGAGTAAATAGTAAATTTATTTTATGTCTTACTACCGATTATTAAGACAATCTATTTTATGGTTTAATTTTGTTTTAAATGTATAATTACGTCTAAAATTTCCTTCGATCTAAATCCATATGTCGAACGACAAGGTGTTACTAGGGTGAATACTTTGGGTTATAGTGTGGACATCACTTCCATTTCCCGATCTCGTTTTTTTCACAAAACTGTATGATTTTGTGTGTTAGGATTCTTTGGACGTAGTGGGTTTAGGTGACCTCATTTTAAATTTTTCTTTTGACAATACCTAAACGAGATCTTAATTCGAGTTGTTTTACACTCGGTCTAGAGGAGTGACTAATAGACTACGAGAGTCTGTGAACATCTTCGAAATCTTTTAAAAGGGTAGGCAGTAAACGATAGATGTCGTTCTGACTAATTAAGGTTTGTCATCGGACACGTGATTTGTTGAATAATTTATTACTGAGTACGCAACCTCTTCCTTTACCGTTGGGTGAGGTCACAAGAAACCTCTTAGGGTCCCTGCCCCTCGGACCACCCGACGGCAGATACCCCAGCGTGTCTCAGCCTGTGCTGACTTCGCTGAGTCGTCGTCGTCGTCGTCTTCTTTCTTTCTTTCACTTCAGCGAGTCAGCACAGGCTGAGAAACACTGGGGTACCTGACATCGGATAGTCCGAGGAGGCAGGTACCCTAAAAGGTCCGTTGTCACGACCTCACCCCACGGTAAAGGAAGAGGTCCCCTAGAAGGACTGGGTCCCTAACTTGGGCCCAGAGGGTGTAACGTCCGTCTACGAAATGACAGACTCGGTGGTCCCTTCGTGATCAATATTTTGGAGTGTAATTGTATATTTATTATGATTTTGTTTTTTATTAAAGGTCAAAGTGTATGGAACATTTAGTTGGTGTTGTAGAGACACTAACCTTTTAAGTATTCTTTTCACCGGCATTCGGTTCGGTATAAGACACCGAAACATAAGACAAAAGTGGTGAAAACACAATAAACTATTAAAATGTTTAAGGGGATCGTACATTCCAAGGTGTGACTGTGTAGGAAAATAACAGAACGGAAGATTTTAGACTTTTTATCTTTGTCCTCTACATATTGTTACCCCTTTCGGTACCCAAAGCTCCAGTCATCTAGAGTGAAACTCCAGTCATCTAGAGTCGGAAACTTGAGTCCGAAACGATGAATCCTCGTGACAATAACAAGAGAGGGATTCAGTACCGGTTGAGAAAACGCTGGGGTACCTGAAGTCGGGTGGTCTGAGGAGACAGGTACCCTAAGAGGTCCGTTCTTATGACCTCACCCAACGGTAAAGGAAGAGGTCCCCTAGAAGGGCTGGGTCCTCAACTTGGGTTCAGAGGACGTAACCGTCCACCTAAGAAATGGTGACACGGTGGACCCTTCGGGGGTCTATATAAAGATCTGGACAAATTAGTACAGGGACTAAAGAAATTAGAATGGTCGTTATGACTCCGACCATACATCTTCTAGACGCACACTTAGAAGACGAGCATTTCAGAGAACAATTTAAGACAGTGCATCACGACACGTCAGTAGACGGAGAGGTGTAGTCACTTCACCACGGTCTCGGGGAAGACGAGGAATATAAGAAAGGGTTGCATAGACACTTACGTCTTTTCGGTGTCTTTCTCTACGTTTCACTAGGATGAGATCTCATTCTCTCTTCTCTGATTCTCTCTCTACGTTTTTACGAACTTTCTGCAATGAAAAAAAGATAGAATCAATTATAGTAGAATAGAGCACTGAGTCTATCAAAACATTCGCGGTGGACTTGTTACCGTGTGTTAAGTATGATCGACGGACTACCAATTCAAATACACAGTAGAGCTAAACTGGTGCCCCACGGGCTTATAAACCAGTTTGTGATAAGTGTCACAAAGACACTCCCACAAAACCTACTCAGATTGCAAATGTAGTCATCTGACTCATTTCTTCTAACGGGAGGGATCACACCCATTCGGAGTCGGTTAGTTGACTTCCCGGTTTACCTTGTCTTCCGACTCGAATAAAGTTCATTCTCTCTTAAGAAGAACGACTGACGGAGACTAGGCCCTGTGACCAGAAAAGGACGAAAAACCTGAACTTGACTTTGTAGTAGAGGAGGACCCGGAGTTAGGGCGACCATAAACCCGACCTTGATATCTAGCAGTCGAGAGGACTTATAGGTCAGTTGTCATCTACGACTTTGAACTCTCGTAGGTATTAATACACTCAGTTGAGGATTATTATTTAGAGACATGTGTGTGTGTGTGTGTGTGTGTGTGTGTGTGTATACCCGAAGGGACCATCGAGTCGACCATTTCTTAGGAAGCCGTTACGCCCTCTGGGGTCAAACTAAGGACCCAGCACTTCTAGGGGACCTCTTCCCTATCCAATGGTGAGATCATAACAACCCGGAGGGACCACCGAGTCTACCATTTCTTTCACGGACTTTACACCCTCTGGATCCAAGTTAGGAACCCAACCCTTCTAGGAGACCTCCTCCCATACCGTTGGGTGAGGTCATAAGAACGAACCTCTTAGGGGTACCTGTCTCCTCGGACCAACATCAGATACCTCAGTGTTTCCCAACCTGTGTTGACTCACTGATTCATGTCGTGTCGTATGTGTGTGTGTGTGTGTGTGTGTGTGTGTGTGTGTGTGTGTGTATATGTAGAATAACCAAAACGTAAAGACCTGTTGGGACTACTTATGTAGCTGGGTCTCCACTATGGCTAAATAAAAGAGGAAAATACTCTTTCACAGGTGAACATCGTCAAGTGGTCTACACCCATTCGGTTCTTTCGGTCGGTCCTATGACCTTTTACGTACCTGAGACCTTGGTCTAGAAAGTGACGGGCGTTGTACTGGAATGTGTCCAGTTGTCCAGTTGGTCTTCGGAAGAGAGGGGGAAGGAAAACACTAATGAAGTAGAGATGTTTATGAACGAAAGATAGTAGTGGATTATATACATGTTGTGAAAAATATGATAGGTTCTAAGTGACACCAAGGACATAAACTTCTAATTATATAAACCCGTTAAAACTTTTTGATAGTCTTTACTAAATAATTTTATTATTGAGAAAGGATAAACGAGACAATAGAAAAAGACTAGTCTACATACAATCTGGGAGAACGAGGTAGAAGGCACAGAGAAAAAGAGATAAAATATAGGGTAGAGTCTAGGAGGATAGTCCATAGGACCACACAATCAACGAATTCTGACGACATTGTTTCATCGGTTTGACCCACCGAATTCGTTGTCTTTAACTAAGGAGTATCAAGATCTCAGATGTTCAGGTTCCAGTTCCACAGTCGTCTCAGTAGGAGGGAGACTTCTGCGTTCTCTTCCTCGAAAAGGTCTGACAGTCGAAAAGGTCTGCCAAGACCGAACCACCGGTACATCGACGTTAAAAGTGTACGTAGGAGGGACATACAAAGATAGAGGTTTAAAGGAGAGAAAATATTCCTATGGCCAGCATCACCTAAGACCCGGGTGGGATGAGGTCAAACTAGAGTAGAATTAATTAATGTAGACGTCACTGAAGTAAAGGTTTATTCTAGTGTCAGATTCAATGAATCCCAATGTTGAAGTTGAACTTAAACCCCACCCCCCCATGTGTTAATATGAACATAGTGGACCGAGGTGGTGAAACTACACGCTTGAACCCCTCCAAAGAATTGTAGAGACACAGAGCCGAGGGAGTAGACATCCTACCCCTATTGTCATCATGGATGGAGTAACCCAAAACATTCCTAACTAATTCAATCATATATTTACTGAATTTTGTCCCCGGACCGTGTACTTTAAATGTACAAATGATAACAATAATAATAGTTGTAGGAAAAGTTCTTTACATAAAGATGATAAATTCTTAAAGGGCTAAAGAGAGAAAAAGAGAAGGATAAATAAAGATTATTAAAAACCTAAACCCTTTTCTCGTTCCAGTTGAAATTGTCAGAACGAGGTATTCCAAGAAATTTTATATGTATACCATATTTTAATCCGGAATATGGTTTGCTCCTGGTGGACACTAGTGATTAAACGTCCACTCAAAACGAATTTCAACAGTAGTTCTTAATCCCGGTTCGTTTTTTAGAAACATCCAATAAACGAAGTCACTGTACCGTACAAAATTTAATTGGAAACAAAAACAAAAACTCCTATATCAGTAAGGACTCAGTTACGAAATATAGTCACCAGAGACTTGAGTAGGGGAAAGTACGTATTGAAAATAGTGCTCAACGAGGGAGTAGGGTGGGGACGGGTTTTGGAGATTTCTTTTCACAGAATTCCTTAGTCGTAAGTGAATATAGGGACTTATACAAAGTAATGACCGGAGTCTCCTCAAAACACGGCAAAGAAGGTCCGAGTGAGTAAATTAGTCTTCACACCGAACGTACCAAATTGATCGGAAAAAACGGTCGTAAAAGTTACTCTCACAAGTTCTGAGAGACTGAACAGTATACCGTTCTTTGAGATAAAAAGAATAGACATTGTACCCCAATTACAAGAGGTTCCCCAAATTTTAGTACATGTATTTTGTAGGTCGGGTTACCGACTGTATTACACCCAAGAGATAGATACCACCAACAACGAGTCAACTCAGTACGGACTGAGAAACACTGGGGGTACCTGATGTCGTGTGATCCGGAGGGACAGGAAGTGGTAGAGGACCTCAAACGGGTTCAAGTACAGACAACTTAGCCACTACGGTAGGTTGGTAGATGCCATTGACAATAATTAGTCGATTACTCCTTCTCCTTTTCCTCGACTTAGTCTTTTGTAAATCGGTGAAAAAGGTCGGGAAAATATCAGAGTATTTGTTAATGAATTGTCTTCCCTGTTTAGTTCGGTAATGTGTAATAATATATACAAAAGTTCGTCATGGACGGGTCTCAAAGAAGAACTACTTCTACTACATGGGGTTTACGTAAGGAAACAGACGGAAAGAAACAGTGTACATCCATCAGGGGGTTTATATGTTGGCAAAGAACCCGACAGGTGTCAAGTCTAAAGAACCTTATAAAATTGTCTTCTCGTGGAACTTATTTTCTATTCTACTTATGACTGGAATAAAAAGTTTTTCTAGAACGTTAAGTGTCTATTCTACTTAACATTCTGTCCATGGTTAGACACAAGTAAACTGTATAAGTTAAAAAATTATATAAAAGAGTTTAAAATAGGACAAGATACTGATAATGATTTTGCAATCACTTCATGTTATTTTTCCGTTTCAAACTCTTTAACGTTACTTTTAACGGAAACTAAGTGTTTTAGAGAACAAACACTACCGTTCCATAATTCCGGTCTCGAAGAAATACTTTCATTACTTTTTATTTTCCCGCAAAGTTTGTCGTTTTCGGGTCTCTGGTAGAATCTTGTTCACTGTACACTTGTGTTGAAGAAGACTAATAGACCCTTAGAGTTTATTTTCTCCGACGATGGATACGCTCTAGTGTATCTATCTTTATTCAACTTATTAAAAAGAGGTTTTCAAGGACCGTCGAGGTCCCTAGAATCTAAGGTATACTTTCAAGTTGGACTAAAAGAGAATGTATAAAATTCAACCCTTTGAGGTCCTTAATGACTCTTTTATATCGATGACATGTTTCTACTTTTGAGTTGACTTTTTCTTTTTCTATTTCTCCTTTTTTATTCCCAACAAAAGTGGAATTTCTTTCTTTCTAGTCGCGTTCGTTCTTTCCTAGAGAAACTCCCCCTTCTGGTTGTACTTGGGATTCTTTCTTTACGTTGTAAAAATCTAGGTTCCATTTTATTTCACTTGTTCCTGGAGGTCTCTGATCCAACACCATTACTTATTTGCTTGTCCTCTGCGTCCTCTTCTCTTATAAATTTCACTCTATTCGGATGTCCAAACCCCACCCCTCCTTCCTCTGCTGACTCCAACACCTCTCTACTACGAGTCCCAACCCACTGAGTCTCTTCGACCCCTTCCTTTGCTTCCACTCGACGTACATGTGGGTACACTTTCCCGTCACTTACTTCCCTTCTTCGTTCCTCTCCTACGTATTGAACAGGTCAAAGAAGTTGAAACCCCGAACGAAGGAGGGTCCACGAAAAAGTGGGTATTTTACCGTGTGTCTGTTTTGTCATTTCGGCCATGGATTGAGAGTCTTTACACTGAAACCTTGACGTGTTTGAGTGTCATTCGTCCCTTTGGGATAATAATCTTTTAAAACGAAGAAGACCGGTGTTAAACTAGAAAATCAGACTGAAGTTCCACGGTCCATTTTGTGACTTTATGAAACTTCGTCTTCAAGCATTGTAACCGAAATATGTTTTTTAGTGACCCCTCGAGTTTTTTATGTCTACGGACCTGGGTGTGGTATCTGTGCACTCTGACCTTAGAGACGCCACTCCGTGACCCTCTAAATTTCTCGATTTTTCGGAGAACCCTCTAAGAGTACACCATGGTCACAACTCTTGATGATGTAATCATAGGTCATGAATCGTTAGGTGTATCGAACAAAGGAGACTTTCCGTAAAATGTTATCAAAAAAAAGGAGTAAGTTTATTAAGAAGTCATGGAACCTCCGATAATGTTACACTAGGAGACCCGATTCTCTTCTTAGAAGAAAACAGAAGAGGGGTCGAAGAGGTGGCGAAGATTCGACGCAATCTGTGTGACTGACGACCCACCGGGGTCGAGTCCGAAGGAACACGACAAGGACTCCGTCCTTCGTCGCCGATTTGCGTCCACTAGTTCCGTCTCGGACCGTTCTTTGGTGAGTCGTTTCCACACTTGTACTGCTCATGGATGATCTTCTTACTACACATTGATCCCGTTTGAGGTAAGGGACCTCAAAACTTACCCTTTGTCTCTCTTTGGTCGACACCGTTACTCTTAGTTGTCTCCTCTATCTGTCATATTTGCCGTAGATCTCGACAAAGTTTGGGACTGACTACTGACGAGGGTGCCAGCCATTCTAGGAGGGAATGACGGATACATCGTTTAGAGGTTACATACTCCGTCGAACTCACTCGGAGATAAGAAACGTCGGAAATCTCAGGTAGTGTCTCACTTCTTCCGGGGGCTTGATGTAGAAAGAGACACATGAGTGTTTCGTAGTGTCGACAGATATGGAAAGTGCTCGAAATTCACTAGGTGCCTTGTCTTTACAGTCTCCCGGGAGTTGTATGTCTCTACGAAGGACTTTCCCACATGAATGATACACGAGGCACCTCGACCGGACTAAATTTTTGCGGACATACGAGGTCAGAGACCTTGTCGGTTAGTACGGAGTGGGGACGGTTCTCAAAAAGTTTCAGTAGTCCGACGTCCCACGCCCGGAGTTCCTAGCGGACGAAACAGTAAGGACCGTTACTTTGTTTTCTTGAAGGTGACCTTAAGTCTTTTCTGGTACCTAAAAGAGGGAGTCTTCTTGGTGACCTCTAACGGCCACTAAAGTCGGTGGTTCCCCTCCTATCCGACCTCAAGACCGACGTCAAATCGTCCAAAGGTCCAAGTAAACGAAGGAGGCACCATCACGTCAGGAGCGACTCCTGTCCCCACCTTCAGAATGACGAATGACTCCTTGACCCCTAGACCCGAGGGACTTACCCGCCGACGAAGGTTCACGTGCCAGATCCCCTCGGTGCACACGAGCACCACACTTGTAGACGTGACGGGTCGTCACCCGAGAGGAGTGGGTGGCACGTCCGTAGTCCCAGTTACGGGACGAGAAACTGACTCGTTGGTAAAAAAGGACTCAATCCCAAAACTTGTTCGGTTACTCCTCACATTCTCAATGTACGATGACACCTCGAAAGCAGGTCTCTGAGCAGGTGCTGACTCACCTTCAGATGCCCTTGTAGAAGACGAGAAAGACGATAAAGAGGAAGACCCAGTTGGGTCGTCCCCGACAGAAATTTACCTCCTGGACACGGAGGAAAATAAAGAAGAGAGAACAAAAGAAGTGGGAGCAGGAACCGTAGTAGCAACTATAGAGCTTTGAGTAGTTAACAAAGTTTCCAAAGAAGAAGAACCTACCTTCCTATACACCGGTGCAAGAATCCGGTTGGTCTTAGTCTTCAGGTTCTTCGTCTTGTTTTACTCCCAGACCTTACTCGTCATAAAGACCTGGGGTGTAAAGGTTGAAGGACGTACGGAGGAAATTTGGTGGGAGGTGGTCTCCGGTTACTTTACAGACAACACGATACTCCACCCTTCCAACGGTTCCCGTCCCTGAGCACGTCGACTGTAACTCTTCTGAGATTTGACAGTAGGGACCCGTGGACCTCTCTCTCTGGTACGTCGAGACTCCTGTCACCCTCGAGTCGAGACGAGCGGGGTAAGTGGAGGACGAGCAGACTGTCCCGTCACCTTGTGACGCACAGGTGTTCTACGAGGAGGAACGAGTCGAGAGAAGGACGCCTGTATAGTAGTTGTATTAAGTGAAGGAGGGTCGAACATCTTCTGACCATGGGACTGTTGAACGAGGTTCTTGACCTCGAGCCCGACAGTGAGTCTCTGAACAAGTCCTGTCGAGGGGGTGGCTACGACACCAGACAACTGAGTCGAAGTCAGAGGTGTAGAAGTAGGTGTCTCTGAGCTTTGCGTAGTCTTGACCGGGTCAAAGAGGAAGGGCGGGAGGACTCAGAGAGGACTGACAAGTAGCGGTAGGCCCTCCTTCTATAGTGGTACGGAAAAAGTTTTACACGAAACAGGAGACACCGTGAGTGCCATAGATACAAAAAACAAAGACAAGAATCTAGGCACTATGTCTGAGGACAAAAGTATGGAAAGACAAATAAAAACAACAAAGGTGTGCACGAAAGTTTATAAAGTGTGTGACTTCACACCACGACACTTATCCGAGGCTCCTAAAACCCCTTTAGGTGAACGGGTTCATTCTACCCGAAGAGACTGGGTGTGGACTTAGGGAGACCTTGTATTCTGAACAGTAGATTTAAACTCTTCGAAACTTGAACGTTGACAAGGAAGTGGACCCACTATTGTCTGTACTAAAGGACTCTCTGTCGAAGAGAGAGGACTGAAGACCTCCTTAACGACTTTCATATGTCGAAAGGGTATCGAAGTGATGTCTCGACTGAACGATAAGCCTACCAGAGGTAGAGGGGTATCTCAGAAACCACGTGTCACCGCTCTGGTTTTCGTCGAAATTCTTTTGATACCTCGAGGACAAAAGGGCATTGACCAAGTAGTGCAAAGAACCACTCCTCTGGTTAAAGTTTCCGAAGAAACCGAAGTGAATCTATACTTAAAAAGTAAGGACCTCCTGTCAGGAATCTTGATGATATACTGTTCTCCGTACACGGTGCCTATAAGACTCCTTTTATAGTCTATGTTTTAGTCTGTGACTTAATCTTTGACCTTCACTTAGTCCCTTTTCAAAGGTAAGGATCTCCTGTCTATGATCTTTATCATAAAAAAATTTTTTACACGGTACCTATAAGATTATTTTTATGTATTTGTAACTCAGTCCCTGGACACCAGAAAAACTACGGAGTCCTCTTCCCCGATCCTGTATGCACTAACCAACCGTGTTTCCCCATTCTTTAATCGAAATCGAAGGTAGGATGACATCGGGACTACGAAAACTAGTTTCTACTATTTTAACGACAGTAACAACGATTACAATAAAAGTCGTTTGTCTCAGATATGTACCCTGTACCTACTTTATTAAAACAATATATGTTTGTGTATTAAACAAATAACTACCAGTCTTGTTATCTGAACACCGAAGGTTTAGGGAGACCTATAAACCTAGTGGACCCTCCATAAGGTATTACTTACTAAAGACCCATTCTTAGGTTCCGGAAATGTACATCACCTAAATCCCATCTCGGGTTCTTATACATAAAACTTTCCCGAAAATCCACTAAGACTGTACGAACCCTTGGGAACAAGATGTCGTCTATTGTAGTATAGGGGGCCGACGTCATTGAATCGAGGGGTAGTCGTCCTACAGTGATGAGACCGACTAGACTGGAGATGTATGTACTTCAGGCGAGTGTTAATGGATCACTACGTGTGTTTAGGATAGAATTCCACGCTGAGAAGGGAGGGGGACCACTACAGACAGTGACCCCTCTCCTCGTTCCTGCCCGATACGGGACGAATGGTATCGGCACTCGTGCTTCTCCCCGCACATCCCCGACTTCCGTCGGCGGTCGAACGTCCGAAGTCGCCGACTGTCGTTCACCACCAGTTTGAGGAAGTCGTTCGCGACGCTCCCTTGTCCTCAGGTTCACATAACACTCTTTTGTTCTCCGGCTCACATATGATAACTGTTAATAAATGGGTAATCGTTTTCTGTCCGATATTTTAAGGAAACGAAAAGAAAGTTCTAAGACTCCCCACGGGATGCGGAGTGGTGTTGGTAAAGTCTTGTCACGGTTCTTTCTCATTCACCCATTTCTGGGGTCCTGTAACTGGTAGGGAAGGGGTGTGGGTATGTGGTAGGTAGGGGTTGAACGTGGTGCCTCTGTCGGAGTGTACACGGTTGTAAACATCAAACGGACGGGTGCGTTTCATTAAGTCTGATCAAAGAAGTTTCCTAGTACGTCGAGAGACAAGTGTCTTGAGACTCGCAAAACGTCAGTCTAAGTGATTACTAGATACGTAACAAGAACCGTTTCTTCCGAAATTACATGTTAAAGTATCGTTTGTTCTAAGTGAGTAAATAAGGTCTTTATACATAACTTATAAGGGTGCACGGTTCGCGACAAGATCGGTGTTTCCTCTCTCCTCTGTCACTCGGACGTTACTTGAATAAAAGATAATTCCCCTCCCCTAGTTTTTGTGTGTTTTATTCATTTCACACATTATAAACTCTACCGTTATTTACAAGGTCTCTTTTTATGTCATTCTTCTCCAGTTCCTCCAGGTTCCGCCCTCCCGTCAAACGTTAAAATTTGTTAGGAGTCTCTATTGCAGTGACCTGTTCCTTGTATTGGGGAAAAGACACAAAACCAGACAGACTATCGTTTTCGTTGTAAAACGATTCTAAGTCTCATCTTCGTCGTTCGATATCCATAAGAACGACGACGACGACGACGACGATTCAACGAAGTCAGCACAGGCTGAGACACGCTGGAGTATCTGCCGTCGGGTGGTCCGAGGGGGCAGGGACCCTAAGAGGTCCTTCCTCATGATCTCACCCAACGGTAACGGAAGAGACTATACACAAGAATGCGATGTGATTAATCATGACTCATGTCGATGATAACATCAAAACCATAAACTTTTTTTCCGTTACAACTACTATGATAATTTTACAGTTAAACTCACGTCACGTCCTTTCGTCAGTTACAGACACGTTACGAGACTTGACCAATCTCTAGACCAAAGACGAGGGTCAAGAGAAAGAATGACTGACACGTCCAACGCCTCCAATGGATCAAAGAGATCCGGAGTCAAATGAAAGGAGATTTTACCCTCACTGTGGAAGACGAGATGGAATGCGGATCCATCTGCACCACACACCCCGAGTGTATGTATACATGTGTGTGAAGAACTCAATATTTTGTTATTTATGTATAAATATTAGTACTGATAATGTCTATCCTCGGACCTGTTCGTTGACTACGGGACTAAACTTGTCTGACATTAATTTCAGAATTTCAATAATGGGAAAATGAAACAGTAACTCTCTCAAGTTCACATCTTTGACTTAAACCACTATTAGACTTTCCTTTAGTACCCCAAGTTTCGTAAATAGTGCAACTAAAGTAAGAAGTAAGTAAGAAAAAAAAGGGATCACGGAGACATCCAGACCACGACCCCATTATGTCGGTTTACCCTGTCGTATCTTGACAAGGAGTCCGAACAAGTGTAATGAGCTTCTCCCCTCTATGACACTCTACGACACTCCCCTCTATGTCCCTCTATGAGAGGGACTGAGAACCTCTCTCTTGCTTGGTTATTGTGACTGTCAAAACATCCACTACGGTGAGACGTGGCGTCAAAACGGTTCACTACTAATGGTCCAATTACAGTCCTAACGAAAATTTGAAAAGTATTAGAAAGAACGAGTACCTCTGCTTCTACAGACGGTTATATGGATCGCTACACCTTTACGGGACGTTCCTTTATGTTTGTTTTGTGTCTACTCCTTGAATGTCAGTCAAGAACGAGGGTTCAGGGTTTCAGTTGCTAACCGGGAGGCATACTTGGTGACGAATAATAATAGTAAACAATAATACTGAGACTCCTATGAAGAACTGACCTACAGTGACCCGAACTCTCTACTAGTGTAGGACTCCTGTACCCGCATTACATTTGAGTCGATAAAGAATCGTCCCGAAACGAGCTAGCAGCTGTACTTGAACAGGTGTTACGATCCATATGTCTTGGCTGGGTTCGTTCTCAAGGGCGGGGGTCGAGGTAAACACAACAACTTTCCTAACATCCGTCGTCACAACGATTGTGTCAAGTCCCTTTACAGATTGGGTTTCGAAGTCAATCGCTCCTCTTACAAGAGTGTCAGTGTCTCCTACTCCCGTAGTTCCTTTCGATTACAACGAAGAGTCAAAGAGTCTATTTCTACGATGCATTTACCGACTCCAGAAAAGGGTGAATTGGTTTCCTCTTGCTAAAATGTCTTACGTTAACTCGGTTTGGTCGAAACGGTACCTTACTCCATTTCCGATTTATATATTATTTTAGTTATGGTCATCTTTATTTACATATAAATAAATATCTGTTTAAATGTTTATTTATTACATATAAATAAATATATGTTTGTCTATCAACGTTTATATATCTCTTTGTGATTTATTACGGTCCTCAGATCAACACTCATTCCTACTCGTTCTGTCACTCCCTCAAAAATTTACAAAGACCAGGATAACAAGCAAGTAAGTACGAACACGAGTCAGGACAGACTGAGAAACACTGGGGTACCTGACGTCGTGTGGTCCGAAGGGACAGGTAGTGGTTGAGGACCTCAAATGAGTTTGAGTACAGGTAACTCAACCACTACGGTAGGTCGGTAGAGTGGGAGACAGCAGGGGAAGAGGAGGACGGAAGTCAGAAAGGGTCGTAGTCCCAGAAAAGGTTACTCAGTCAGGAAACGTTGTTCACCGGTTTCATAACCTCAGAGTCGAAGTCGTAGTCAGGAAGGTTATTTGTGGGTCCTGACTAGAGGAAGTCCTACCTGACCAACCTAGAGGAACGTCAGGCTCCCTGAGAGTTCTCAGAAGAGGTTGTGGTGTCAAGCTTTCGTAGTTAAGAAACCGCGAGTCGAAAGAAATATTAGGTTGAGGATGTAGGTATGTACTGATGACCTTTTTGGTATCGAAACTGATCTACCTGGAAACATCCGTTTAATTGTAGAGACAAAAAATTATACAACAGATCCAACCAGTATCGAAAAGAAGGTTCCTCATTCGTAGAAAATTAAAGTACCGACGTCAGTGGTAGACGTCACTAAAACCTCGGGTTCTTTTATTTCAGACAGTGACAAAGGTTACAAAGGGGTAGATAAACGGTACTTCACTACCCTGACCTACGGTACTAGAAGTAAAAGACTTACAACTCAAAATTCGGTTAAAAAAGTGAGAGGAGAAAGTGAAAGTAGTTCTCCGAAAAATCAAGGAGAAGTGAAAGACGGTATTCCCACCACAGTAGACGTATAGACTCCAATAACTATAAAGAGGGCCGTTAGAACTAAGATCGAACACGAAGAAGGTCGGGTCGCAAAGAGTACTACATGAGACGTATCTTCAATTTATTCATCCCACTGTTATATGTCGGAACTGCATGAGGAAAGGACTAAACCTTTGTCAGACACCAGGATACAGGTCAAGATTGATAACGAAGGACTGGACGTTTGTCTAAAGAGTTCTCCGTCCAGTCCACCAGACCATAAGGGTAGAAAAAGTCTTAAAAGGTGTCAAACGACACTAGGTGTGTCAGTTTCCGAAACCGTCAGTTATTTGGTCTGCTTAGTTGTTTTTATATTGGTTATTTTAACTATTTAATATTTGAGTTAACACGGTATTCCATTATTGAATGGTTTCCGTTTATATCCTTTACTCTTTTATTTATACTCTGTTTGTTGGAAAAATAGACCGACTCCTTCACAGTCCATAGGGTACTAACTCCGGGTATAATTGAGACGACGAAGTATGGTGTAGGGACGTTTTTTCCTCTGTCCTGTTTAACGATCATAGACACGAGAACACAGTCTTTTATGAAAAGTTTTGATTATGTCTTTCTACTAAAACGTAAAACATTCTTTTAAATGTTGATCTGATCTAACTGTCGTTACTCGTCTATCGTTGGACGATCTTTTTGTTGTTAGACGAAAAGGCCAACCAAATTATGTCTATTAAAAAGGGAAAGTGTCCCTTTGTCATTCTTTATAATGTATAGTGTACACATGTATACTTTATATAATTATATATTTACTAATAGAGGTAATACAAGTTCTTTTGTTAATGGTGGAAGACAAATTTTTAAAGTTTATGTAATCAAACGTAAAATTTTATGTTAATTCCAGGAGTTACCGTGGGGTGAGGTCATGAGAACGGACCTTTTAGGGTACCTACCTCCACGGACCATCCGACGTCAGGTACCCCACCGATTCGCAGCCTATGCTGACTCACTGAAGTGAAAGTGAAAAGTAAAGTACGTAACCTCTTCCTTTACCGTTGGGTGAGGTCACAAGAACGGACCTCTTAGGGTCCCTGTCGCCTCGGACCACCCGACGGCAGATACCGCAGCGTCTCAGCCTATGCTGACTTCACTGAATCGTCGTTCGAAACGATCATTTTGAGTCTTTATGGGAGGCTCCTTGTGTACCCATTCAATAGTCCCACACACGCACGTGAGTCAGTATAGACTGAGAGACGTCGGGGTACCTGACGTGCACCGGACAGTCCAAGAAGACAGGTACCTTAAAAGGTCCCTTCTTATGACCTCACCCAACTGCAAGGGATGAGGCCCCTAGAAGGACTGGGTCTCTGACTTGAGCACAGAGAACGTAGAGGACGTAACCGTCCACCTAAGAATTGGTGATCGCGGCAGACCCTTCGGGTCAATAGTCGTATCCAAATCTCATTGTCACAGTGAATAGTGTACTTCAGGACGACTTGACTGTCGGTCTACGGTCTTTATAATGGTTCTTTTCAGTGTTATATCTTTGCGTTCAAAGAAATTGTTTTGAGTTGTCTTTTGATAAAACAAAACAATTACGAGTATTATAAGGACCGTAGAATTCACAGTCAGAGAAAAACTACTCCTTTGATTCCCTTCACCTTGTTATAGTTGGTCTAGGTTACTCTTTTCGGGTGTCACTTTAGAGAATCCGTCTAAACCATTTGCTCTGACTCTCCTACTGACATGGGTCGAAGACGTCTTAAACGGGAGAATAGACATACGTCTGACTGACGTGGTCCTGGAACAGCGAAAGTAAAGGCATGTCGGTCCATGGATGTTATTTTCTCTCCCCTTTTCTTTTTGTAAAAACCGGAACTTAATAATGTCTTTATCGGACCACTTTATTTTGATACCAGTACCTTCGGAAGTACTTGTGCACTGTATCTAAGCCATCTGTTAGAGAAGAGACATACATCTTACTCCAGATTGGATATTGGATGTTCGGAAGTGTCCTCAACTGAGGACGGACCAGGGGTGGAGAGGGGTATTGGTTGACCCGAGACGAACACAGGGAATATTCTCGTCGGTTGAGAACGATCACCATCTCTTAGACGGACAGTTATGTCCTCCACGTTCTGTACACCCAAACTAGGGACCTGACCCTTCTAGGGGACCTCATCCTTTACCGATGGACGGAGTCATGAGAACGGACCTTTCTAAGTGCCTGTCTCCTCGGACCACTCGATGTCAGGTGTCCCAGGATTGTCAGGCTGTGCTGACTTGTGGACGTACGTACGTGCGTGTGTGTGTGTGAGTGAACGAAGTACCATAGACGTGAACAGTAAGGGTGATGGACCCTAAGACGAGGGAGGTTGAGGATGAGGTCCCGAGTAGGAGTTACCAGAACGGAGGTTCCGAAGGGTCTAATTAATTAATGTCGTAGTGGGGGTGACAGGACACCAAGGACTATCCTCCCACCCTAAGTAGGGTAAGTGAGTTTTAACTAAACCTACAACTTTGACTACTGAGGTGTGTACGTGGCTCCCCTATACTTTTCTAAATCACGAGTGTATTACTCGGAAAGACTCCTCCCGTCCCTTCCGTGGATTCGACCAGGCAAACTGAAATCACTTCCCTCACCACCCACCGAAGAGAAAAATAAAACTAATCCCACACCCCGACCCCATTTCCAAGGGTGTTCGATCCGGTTCCAAATGACTATTTACTCGAATTTTTTTTTGAGTCGGACAGGTCTACACCCCGTGTTCCGCTTCTTCGACCCCGACCTATTGACGGTCACCGGTTTGTAGTTTTTATCCGTCCGAGAAATAGTATTAGAGAGTGACGAGAGACGGTGTGACTGGGGGAATGAAAGAGGGACCGAAAATTAGATGTACACACACACACGACCCCTCACGTCTTCTACCCTTTTCTACGTACGACATCCAATCACGACCACCGAAACATACCAGTTATAAAAATACAGGTCAACCGAAGGGTGACCTTTACAGATGTTCAAAGTTCCTCAAACCCTGGAATATAGGTTCTTATAACTCGAAATTTCAGTTGATCCCCTGGAGGGATCGAAGTCACCAATTCTGTGACTTGGAGGTAGCGTCCCCCGTATCCAAGTTAGGGACCAGGTCCTTGATTCTAGGGTGTACGGCACGCACCGTGTCGGTTTTTTATCCCTATTTTTTTCAACCGACCCTTAACACAAGTTGAACAACCCTGTGAACAACTTACGGATCTTTAAGTCTGTTCTATAGACTCCGAATTTAATGAACAATCAGTTGATAATCCTGAAGGAAGGAAAGTACATACTAATTTATAAGATTCTTTAGGTAAAGTTTTATACAAAAATAATGTAAAAGAGACATCGGTTTATGTCAAATAAAAAGTCTAGTGAATTTATGTATTTCGACATTCACATAAGAGGACTTGAATGTACGAGTTAAAAGTAAGTATTAAGAAATGTTTCGAAGTCGACTCGGAAAAGACTTCGGGTCCCTCAATGGATGAAAGTGTTGCTTACGACTAATCCATTGTGGGAGGTGTTATTTCGTCCCGTTATAATCTTCTGAACCAACAAAACAAAAGTAAAAACTATTCTCTTTTACCTTTGTATCTCTTCATTTGACGAGCTGGTTTCGGTGAAGAAAGTAGCCCCGTCTCGGTTAAGGGCCCTCAAGCCCTTATAGGTCACGTGTCATTGATACTCCAGTGACTCAACAAAGACTTGATCTTAAGGCCATCCCTGTCACGCACTTCCAATACCACTACTATACTGTCGTGGAATGGGCAACGAGGTAACAACGAATAATCTGACGAGTCCTATATGAGCCGAAAATTTTCAAAGGGACTTTTCTTCGTTGGTTTACGGTGTATTAATCAAGACTTGTGCACGAAATTTATCATGACGACAAGTACGAGATTCCAATTGTGTAATATTGTCCCTTTGTAGGATATAATTTGAAATTTTAGTCATCGATGTAGTGTGTGTTTTCACTTTTTCTTCTACGCCAAAAGTCCTTAACCATTCTACCCTTCAATACATCATTGACTTTGACGTTAATCTAAGTGTACACATATGTGCACACATATGCATATGTGTGCATAAGTAAATATACTTATTTGTTAGGTAAGTATGTCTCATTCCGAACTCTTCATATCCGTTTGGAAAGAGTCTCCGACGTAGAGGAAGAACACTTTTGATACGGTCCTGAGATGAGGTTTTCATCCCGACTCAACGGACACTTCACTTGTCCTGATAAATGTCTTAATAGTCCCGAAGGGACGACCGAGTTAACCATTTCTTAGGCGGACGTTGCGCCCTCTACCGGACGTTACATCCTCTGGGTCCAAGTTAGAGACCCAGTCCTTCTAGGGGACCTCTTCCTCTGTTTTTTTGGGTGAGGTCATAAGAACGGACCCTTTGGGGTACCTGTCTCCTCGGACCACACGATGTCAGGTACCTTAACGTTTCTCAATCTGTATCGAATCGCTGATCTGGTGTTATCTTAATAGTCCTTCCTTAAAAATCCCCCAACCATCTCTTCAAGAAACATTTGAAAAGTGACTGAAGTAGTTGTGGTGTATCCTCCCCGGATTGGATACTTACTGACAAAGTATCCGGATTGGATTAAGTATCCGGATTAGATACTTACATTCATCCTTAGAGTTAGTAAATAGGAAAATAGGTAAAGACGAAGGTCCAGGGAGATTCGGGATGTACCAGACCGGAGCCCCTGAAGAAACTGGAGCAGAGATGGTAAGAAAGGGCGTAGGAGTAAGGATGAAACCACCATCACCGAAGGACTGATAAGGAACTTGGATACTCCGAACAAAGGTACAGTCCCAGAAACATAAATGGTAATAAAATCAAACCTTACGAAGATAGAGTCTATAGATGTTTCGAACGAGGGAAGAGGAAATCCAGAAACGAGTCTACAGTGAAGTGACAGAGTATTCCGGAAGGACCTGGTGGGATAAAGTCTCACGTGTGTGTCGGTATATGGACTAACACCGTCTCACACAAGGTTTCCGCCAGTGTTGTTAGAGAAGACGGGGTATACAAGAAAACGTTACACTGGGACGGTGAGGAGGTTGTTCTTCACCTTAGATCTTAGATAAAAGGAAGGGGACTCGGACTTCACCGGGACACTGGATGACACCTGTCTCCTGCGCCGTCTTCACTGTGACACATGGAAAGACCAGCCCTGTAACTCTCTGTGGAGACCTCACACCTACAAAGAGACCTCGTATCCAAACATGAACCAGACGATCCGGGGTCTTTAAAGTCATGACTTAATCAAAAGAGAATTAATGAACGACCCCATTAACACCCATTTAAGTCTGAGGTGTACCTGGGGACCGTGTCTGAACGACGACAAAGAAAAACCTACCTATATATGTATATAATAAGGTACCGTTTATCTTCCCCTTTGTCACCTTCGCCACTGTCTAAAGGAGAAGAGCCCGAGGTTTTAATGATACCTGTCCCTGACGTCGGTACTTTAGTCTTCTGTTAACGAAGAACCGTCCTTTTCGTTACTGTTTGGATCGGTCGCACAACTTTTCGTCTCTGTAATGAGGCGACTGTTTCCAGGTATATCAGTTCCGACACCAGAAGGTCCTCAGTCCATGCCAACACTCTCGACCTGTATTTCTTCCGTCTCGTGGTTTCTTAACTACGGGAACTTGACACCACGACCTCTTCTGAGGACTTTCAGGGAACCTGACGTTCCTCTAGTTTGATCAGATAGAATTCCCTCTAGTTGGAATTTATAAGTGACCTTCCTGACTGCGATTTCGACTTCAAGGTCATAAAACTAGTAGACTATGTTTGTCTACTGAGTAATCTTTTCAGAGACTACGACCCTTTTTAACTCCCGTCCTCTTCTTCTCCCGTAGTCTCCTACTCTACCGACCTGACGTAGTGGTTACGTTACTTGGACTTGAACCCGTTCGAGGCCCTCTACCACTCCCTGTCCCTCCGGACCTCACGATATCAGGTACCCCAGCGTTTCTCAGTCCTTGCTGACCCACTGACTTGTTATTGTTGTTTTGTATACATATATAAACCGAAGGTAGAGTCTCGAACCCGTCTCTCGTCCGAAGGGAGGGGGTGAAGAGATCAACCCAACCATCTCGACAAGTCAGGGTAAAGTATCGACACGTCTGAAAATTCTTAAGGTCGAAATACGTTTATAACGTGGGGTGCTTCGGGTTCCGGGACAGGGACGTGTCCTTAATTCCGCCGTTAGGGAAGGGAATCTGACATAGGTTCACATTTAGGGAAACCGATATCACAGTCCTCGTGATTAGATGATAAGACTGAAACTTGTAGATAGAAAGTACGTAAATTTTTGTAACTTAGATGATATAAATACATTACCCTCTTCTAAGGCGGAAGAGGTACAACTACCTTGACATTCAGACTTAGATATAAAGATTAACACCGAACTTTCCAAAACAGATTAAAGTCCGTTCTCACTCGACTCGTCCGGGTCCCGTAGGAGAAGACGGAGACTTTGGAGTACTACAACTTATGAGTCTGGAAACCTTACACAAAACTCACCCATGGTCCTTCCGATCCAGTTTCCCGTTTCGCTCTTCTGACACGACAGGGGAGCGTAATAATAGCAAGGAAAAGGAATCGGAATATCATAGTGTGTGTGAAGACGAGGTAGTAGCAAAGGGTTTACGATCCCTAACTCTACGAGAAGGGGACATGGAAGAGACGAAAGGTCCTGTGGTGGGGACGAGATTCGGGAGGAGAGAGACCCTTTGGGTCTCATCCATCTCCGAGTTCCCTACAAACCCCCGTCTACAAGTGTTCATTCGTGGATTGGGACTCCGACTCAAACAGAAGAACACCGTGGAGACCATCATAGAAACTCCTTTACTGTTGAGGTTGACAACCTCTTATTCTAGATCCTGAAAATGGAATCTGTATACTATACACCCGTCTCTTCACATGACGAGTACTACCATCGTTCCGAATTGGGTAGTAGTCCTCTTTTTGAGCTATGATGGAACCAATCTCTACACGCTCTTTTGGTTGGTTGGTTGGTTTATTCACTTTTCTAATAAACGAACACATTTCGTTTCGATAGTTGTGCGGACGGATGGTTGAACTGGAACTAATTGTACAGCGTGATGTCGTCTAGTCACATAATATTCTGTACGGGAGACAAGGTTCAAGATAAATCACTCTTGTTTGTAATCCTGTGACGGCCGGGTGTGGGTAGGGAGTAAAAAGCCACGGTGGCGGGGGAGTGGTCTCTTCCAAGACGACTGTGTAGTAAGGTAGACTACGACAGTCCTCCTTGTAATCACCAATCCAAAGAGAGTATGAAATTTCTACTATTTGGGGTTTGTAATATTTTTACAGGGGTTAATACCTATAAACTTCATTGTGAAAAATAAAGGATTCAAGTTGAGACAACTACATCAATGAAATCTTTTGAGATAATTCTGCTGGGCCCATGTTAAATGTGTGTCGACGTTCTTGGACTCTCACTTACTCGAACCCGAAAACTTTTCAATCGGAGGTGTCCGGGTAAAGAGACAGGAAATAGAGACGGGGAGAGACATAAGTCGTTGACAGAGTAAGTCATATCAGTCATGTCAAGGAAAAGTTTCCTTTACTTCATCAATTTTCTATAAAATTGGAGAAGTTCATGTCTCAATAATTTTGTTATCGTTATCGATTTGGGTCAAACTTTTTACTCGGTCAAGACAAAGACCGTCTCCGTTGAACGTAAGAGAAAAACAGGAAATGAAAAAGTGAGAACCTTTGGAATACCAATAGTCATTAAATTTATTAAGTTCTTAAGATACCTTCACTTGAAACGACATTGTGTCTCGTCCGGGGATGGGGGTGGTCGGGAGGAGATGTAATGTCGGAGTCAATCTTACAGTCGGAGTAAAAAGTAAAGTAAGTTTCACTGTCTTTCTTTTTTTTTTTCTATGAAATTCCGGATTAGTCCATGACATGGCCACGAGGATCACTACCTTTTTTTTAGAGTTTAATGAAGTCACCCAAACAGTCGAGATAACAATCGTATCAGTTCACCGGGATGTCTTTCCTCTGTCCTCTCGATTCTCTTTTATCATCTTAAGATTAGACGAAAAATTTCCGAGAACCAGTCTTCATGTCGTTAAGTCTATGGGGACAAACTTTCGTCGCCCTGTCTAAACAATCTGCTGTTTTCGAGGTTAATCATAAAAGGTGGGGGAAAGTGTTAAAAGAGATAACGAAAACCGAGACTTTGGGAAATACGGTCCCGGAAACACGACCGTTCTCCGCCCACCTTCCCGCGGCGCCGTCCGGCCGGCCGCCCTCGCGCCCTCCGACGTCTCCCTCCGGCCGCCCGGCGCCAAGGGCAGCCGGGGCGCCTTCAGTTTCTCGGGGCTCCCGTCTGCTCGGGGCCTGCCCGGCGGAGGACCTGTTCCCCCCGGGCGGCCTCCTTCGGATGGACGTACGTAGCTCTAAGCTCGGACCGCCTACTGGTGGACGCCCCGCTACCCGCAGCGCCCGACGTCGGACACGTCGCGAAACCGCTGGACGTCGTCGACCGGGCTCTGCAGCTCGGGCATGTCCTCTGCCAGCGAGTCCTTGTGCTACCGCCGCCGGCACCGCGTCAGGGCCCGCTCCTACCTCCGAAAGTCCGTGCGGACCCCCTTGTAGGTGGTCTGTGGTAGTTGTCCTGGCTTTCTCGCGGGCGTCTTTTCTCTCGTCGGAACCCTGGTCCGATCAGCAGAACCATAACACTAGTTTTCTTGTTGTTTTGGATCTCGATCCTCTCGATCCTCCTCTGACTTGGTTTTCTGTCAGTAATAGCAGCAGCAGTAGGGTTAAGTAAACACCCTAATTTATAAAAAATAAGGTAAAAGGGATAAGGTAAAGATTTTAATATGTCCACTATTTTACGCATATACGATAATTTTCAGGTTTATGGTTCAGTTTTAATTTACACGGGGAAACAAAGGACTAAGGGATGGAATAAAAGAGGGAAGGAGGGTGGTTAAAGTAAGAACAAGAAAGACTATTACCAAAGTGTCTCTAGGAAGGTCTTGAAGGAGATGGGAAAATACATACGGCGATAACGACGATTCAGCGAAGTCAGCACAGGCTGAGACACGCTGGGGTATCTACCGTCGGGTGGTCCGAGGGGGCAGGGACCCTAAGAGGTCCGTTCTTGTGACCTTACCCAACGGTAAAGGAAGAGGTTACGTACTTTCACTTTTCACTTTCACTTCAGCGAGTCAACACAGACTGAGACACGCTAGGGTACCTGACGTCGGGTTGTCCGAGGAGGTAGGTACCCTAAAAGGTCCGTTTTCATGACCTCACCCCACGGTAGCGAAAGAGGCTTAGGAAAATACATATAAATCTGTAATTAACTAAGGAACGCCACGGAAAGAAGGAGAGAAAGAGGAAAAGAGAGAAAAAGAAGGAAGAGAAAAAAGAGAGGGAAAGAAAAGGAAGGAAAGACAGGATTTACTTTAATGTGATCTGTATGACAACACAATGAACCAAAGAAGTCAGTAGTATTGTAGATCTTATCGAAAGGTGTAGTCAAGTATTGTGGGACGAAGTAAATAACGGATGTAAAATTAATTATTCTTTATGTCTTAAGATCCATTATAAAATATAAATATACTAGTACACATCAATTACTTATTTTATTCTTTTCTTACAGACTTACATGAAAGTCTGTACTTTCATATTGTTTCTCACTCTTTATCTCTAAATTTACTCCGTTTGAAAATACCTTTTTGTGGTATAAATCCCGAAAATTCCATAATATGACACTCACTTTCAATGAATCAGCACAGGTTGAGAAACGTTGGGGTACCTGGAATGTCAGGTGCCTTAAGAGGTCCGGTCTTATGACCTCACCCATCGGAAAGGGAAGAGGTCCCCTAGAAGGGTTGGGTCCCTAGGTTGGGTCCAGAGGGAGTGACGTCCTTCTAAGAAATGGTCGACTTGGTGTCCCCTTCGGGTTCTTATGACCTCACCCATCGGATAGGGAAGTCTAAGTCGGTCTAAGTCGGTCTAAGGAATGGTTGACTCGATAGTGCCTTCGGATTCCATAATATGATGTCTGTAATTTTCAGTGTGTCGACTATTGTATTTACTTAAATGGTGGGTAAACGATTTGGTTCATCTTACAAAAGACCCGAACAGTAAAGTGTATACTTCGGATCTTTCGTAATATTCGTAACGGTAAAAGGATGGTGTTAGAAAAATATGTTTGTGACGAAAGAAGTAGTGTATTCATGATTGTAAATAACCCGTTTTGATCCATGGTCCGTGTCACGATTCTCGAAATATACATAATTAAATAAATTAGTAGTGGTTTTTAGGATTCTCCGTCTAAGATAAATGAACAGTTTTAGTCATAAAATTAGTAGGTTAACTTAATAAGGAGGGTAAGACTGAGGATTTTAGGATGACCCAACTGGTTTTTTCAAGTAAACCTAAAGAAGTCTTATAGAATACTTTTTGGGTTTACTTACAAAACCGGTTGAGTTATAAAGAAAAGTAAATATGGAACGATGGTTCTTGGTGGCGTTATTAGGAAGAGAAAAGTTTGATTACGTAAGAGTAATTCCGAAATTGGATAATGACACAAAAAATTCAAATTTTTCACTAGTACACGAGACCATAAACAGGAAAACAAGAATCAACTAGTGATAACTTTGACACTATAATTATCATTATGGTTAACAATCCCCCTTATAGAGAAGAGAGGAAAACGACAAAGGAAGGTACACGTCTCTCGAGTCAATGACGTCGTGAGGACCGGAGAAAGATGAATAAGACGGGGTCCTCTCCATCTGCTAAAACTAACCATTTGAACCCTTCTTTGACCCGTACGTAACGAATCGAGGAGTTAAAAAAGAAAACCCTAGTCTCACAGATTTCCTTTATCCCTAAGAAGAGACGAGAAGATACAGTACGGAATAGATCTTTTGGTGGGGAATACCCCACAAGACGAACCGAGTCATTAAAGACACTGATTTATCCCTTCAGTTGTATTAAGACCCCAAGTAGATCGTCTTGGGGAACGGGATTTTGGATCGACATAGAAGGTTCAATCGAAAACAGTCTTAATTTCCATTATAAATTAGAGAACAGAGGGATTGAGAAAATAAAGAATCAAACGAGATCCTCCCATACTCTCCGCAATAAATAACCCAGACGGGTTTCTGGGGTTACAATCAGTAATGGACTGTGTGGTACACACGACACACGATTCAGCGAAGTCAGCACAGACTTTGGAAACACTGAGCAACACAGGTTCCCTAAGAGGTCCGTTCTTATGATCTCACGGGAGTAGGTCCCCTAGAAAGGATGGGTCCCTAGCTTGGACGTAGAGAAATCCAGAGGACGTATCCGTCCGCCCAAGAAATAGTACTCACGGTAGACCCTTCAGGTGGATTGTGTGGTATTGGGAAAGATTTCCTTTGACGAGACGAGTGTCGAGGACGGAAACTTCGTCGTTGCAAAAAACAACTGGAACTAGGGGAGAAGGGTAGAATGGTGGTCGACTTCCGATTGGATTCTCATGGATGGAGTATGGATCGGGTACTGAGACACCGGACCTAACTTTTTACTTAAATAGTCAGATTTGATTCTTTGTGTCTTAAAAGGGCAACGACGTCCTCTCCTTCTTCGTCTCTCATCTCAAAGCGATTCGATGCAAATACAAATTGTGGGCGCACTGACACTTAGGTCTAGGTGCAAAAGTGGTTGCGATAATAATCTCAATGTCCGAAGGAAATAGTAGGGTACACATACAAGGATTATTACATGTGGGATAAGATACTGAAAGGTACACACTCGGAGAAAATTGAGTTGGTTTTTACGGATTGATTTTGCCTTTACGAGGTTTGAAGATAACTCCTAACAGTTTATTTGGTAATTAGACTTTTGTGTTCAAAATTTTACTCTTGTTCCGTCAGTAAACTGTAAACATTTTGCATTTAAATTTCTATCTTTTCCTTTAACGACTGAAATAGATGCGGGTCGAGACAAATTGTACCTCAGAGACTAGTTCTCAGGAGAGCTGCGACCCACGTGTTGTGCCGGGAAACCAAACGTTGCAGTCGACGACAGACGTCTGACACGTCGCAGACGGTGCCGGTCCGAGAGAATTTGGCAAGAAACTTTGTCGTTGAGACAAGGACAGTGGGGCGAGTACTGGGATACCTCCCATGAGTCGTTCGGTGTCACTCGGGGAAGAGAAACTCCACGTACGGACTACAAATCAAGACGAGAAGTAAGAGTATCCCCAGAGCGAAGTCAAAAGACCCATTCTCATGGATACACCCTACGTTACAAATCTCCGTCCAGACAAGAGGTCCCGACTATGAGGAGGGAAAGGAGGAACTGTTATTACCAAAGGTAGAAACATCATGGTATATCAAATACTTTTTACAAGTGTGTGCACTAAAGTAAATACAAATACCATTGATGTTTTGGATTCATTCCATTCCTTTGCCTCTGACTCTCCAGCTGAAAGGTTTCAATGCTTCAGTTTTCCCAGTCCCAGTCCGTCCTTCCTTGAGTTCAGAGATAGTAAAAAAGGGGGGAAAAGACAACACCATCTTTTCGTGTCTTGTATTTCAAATGACAGAATCGAAAAAAATTCATACCGTAAGTCATCACAATTCACATAAGTATAACAACATTTAATCTAGAAGTCTTGAAAAATAGAACGTTTATACTTTGAGTTATGTGTAATTTATTTGGGAAAGAGAGAAGAAGGATCGAGGACCATTGGAGGCAAAATGAAGACAAAGATACTTAAACTGAGAAGACTCCATACAGTAGTGAAGTACCCTTTATCTACCCCTTTGTCACCTTTGTCATAGTCTGAAATAAAACCCCCCGATGGTTTAGTGACGTCTACCACTGACGTCGGTACTTTAATTTTCTGTGAATGAGGAACCTTCTTTTCAATACTGGTTGGATCTGTCGTATAAGTTTNNCTTCTTACCTATGAAAACTTGACACCACAACCTCTTCTGAGAACTCTCAGGGAACCTGACGTTCCTCTAGGTTGGTCAGGTAAGACTTTCTCTAGTCGGGACCCTAAAGAAACCTTCCTTACTACGATTTCGACTTTGAGGTCATGAAACCGGTGCAGTACACTTCTCAACTGAGTAACCTTTTCTGAGACTACGACCCTCCCTAAACCCCGTCCTCCTCTTCCCCTGCTGTCTCCTACTCTACCGACCTACCGTAGTGACTGAGCTACCTGCACTCAGACTCACTTGAGGTCCTCAACCACTACCTGTCCCTCTGGACCACACGACGCTAAGTACCCCAGCGTTTCACAGTCTGTGCTGACTCGCTGACTTGACTTGACTTGACTTCCCTTGAGTCTCTATATTTTTGCTAGGTTTAGGTGAAGATCCCTATTTTTTACAGACTCTACTTTGACATTCATAGACCTAACACAGGTTCCAGAAGGCAAGTAAACGGTACCGTTCAATGAATTGGAGAGACTCAGAGTCAAAGGAGTAGACACTGTACACTTATTATAACTAAAAATCACGACAAACTCTTAATCTTCTTTACACCCAGTTAACAAGTCGTGTCTCGGACCGTGTAATACCCACGAATTATTTACTTCCCCTTGTTTTGTCCCTGCTCTTGAATCAAGGAAACGAGGGTAAAGGGACATACTGTTTTATCATGGTTCGCTTCTATCTGAGGATGCTATTTACAGTCACCTTAAAAGTTCTCTCGTTTTTCCTTCATTGTCTAGTAAGGATATTGTAGAGATTCCAAATAGAGTCTTTTACCACCTTGGAGAGTAAATTAAAGAAAGAAGAGAAACGGGATTCCTCACTACAATGATCTTTGACTCTTTTCTTTTCTTTCTTTTCCTTTTCTCGTCCGAAGTACCGTCAACCGCTTCCCTTCGACCACGAACTTTCCGTCGAAAGAGTCGTACGTGCACGCTCGACGAAAACCGACACCGGTTACCTCCTTAGGGAGGGCTCGTGGACTTTTCCTACAACGTTTGTGGGAGAAGACGTAGGGCGCACTTGTGCGGTATATAAACTCGTCTCTTGTAACGGAGTAGACAAAAAGGGGGAAGATGAGAATTATCAAACCTCGTGTTTTCGGACTCTCTCCCACTGGACGGTCTGTTTCCGGGAAACTCAAGGAACCTCTTCATCTGAGCCTCCTCCTACCTTCCTTAGGTTCACCGGGATAATAAAGGTGAACGTGATTAATCTGTAAAAAGACAGTCGATAACTCGTGACGACTCTCCGGTTTGAGAGACTTAAGTAAAGATTTCACAAATGTCTTCAAACGTAGACAAACACAGAGAAGTCCTCCTTTTATTCGTGAAGTTATCGTAACACCTTTTAGATTTGCTTGGTAGGATAAGACCTCCCGGACCGCAGGGGTGTCGACGTATTAAATTGAGGCGAGTCCCGGGCTTGGAGAGCGTAGAGAGAGGTTTTGGATTGCTGCGTTTTACGTCTCTTTCAGTTGAGGCCTCTTAGAAAAGAAAGAACAGTAACAGAAAGGAGAGGGAGGAAACTTTGCCGCCGGACGACACGCAGTGTAGGTCTAAACCCACCCATAGTACGAACGTCAGGGCGAGAGCACAAAGATGCTCGTGAGACTCTTTGATTATGGGTGAAAGTAAACGACGGTTCACTCCCCTATCATTTAAGGAGTCGTCGTTTCGGCTTATGTAGTGGTAGGACCCTTAGAGGGGGTTCACAGACGGGCCCCTCGTGAGACTGAAGTCTTCCCCTCCTTACTTTCCTCCGGGGCCCACACACCATCCCTTTCTCTTTCAAAGGGATGTACCGTTTGACACGGACCCAATACGTGTTAATCTAATTGTACTTTCTCTCAGGGAAAGGGAGGGGGTGAGGGGTTTTTTCTTTTTTTTTTTTTCTTTTGTTGTGTTTTTGGGATTGGGTGACCGATGCACCGTCACGGAAACTTTACGTATAACCAGATGTACCATAAACTAAGTCCCAAGAAAAACAAACCCAAAAATCCGGGTGTTGCCTGGACGGTAGTGTCTCCTGAGTTTTTATTTTAGAAAATTCTACCACAGTGTCATTGTCTTAAAATCACTACCTTGGTTATATTGTATTGAGTTCTAAAAAAAAATTTTTTCCTTAAGATAAGGAAATAGAAACGAGTCTCCGACTGAATTCCCTTTCGAACAAGTTGATCAGTGATTTAACACAAAAAGAACAACTCACTTGCACAAATTTACTTTTATATACCTGTGTCTATTCCGTCACACATACGACCTAAAGATTTCTATCCGAACGTTTACACGTGTGTGTGTATGGGATGTAAAAAAACGTAGACAAAAGTCCTACCCTTTATACCCCAAGATTAACTCAAACACCATGTTTCCCTTGAAGTACCGCTCCTTCGACTCAGTCCACCATTTCCTTAATTTAAGGTGTTACTCTAAAGTTATGTGTCTACTAACTTTTTTACGATTTCTCGGACAAGATTCCCGAAAACGACTTCTCGTCGTTCCTTTTCACACACGACAAAAGTCTCAAGGAACGTAATTGCGATCGGGGAGGGTTACGACTCGTAGTTCAAACCCAGGGTCGATACCCAAGTTTCGGCACTACACAAGTGTCGTTACTGTTACCGTCGACAAGAGTTCCCCCCGACCCACTCCCCTGAGTCTTGGTTTCGGTAGACCGTAACGTTAACCGTCCGCGTCACATTTCCCTTTAATAACGACGTACCGTTTAACCCTCTATCCTTTTTCCGTCCCCTTTCCCTCTCCCCCTTTACAGGACTCCACTCCTTAATCGTCTTATTTGTTTACTTTTCACTAACTGTGGATGTGTCAATACACAGTTGTCATTTCGTCTCATTCTCAGTTGGCTGGGTTGACCTGAGGAGTTCCAGTTCCCTTCTGGTTCGTGTTTACGAGGTGCAAACAGGTGGGTGACTTGGTACTCCTCCTCCCCCCCTTTTTAGGACTTGAAAGGATGTCAAATACGAGCCCCGAATAATTATAAAGTAGTTAGAACGGAAGTCAAATGGTCACCTTGTACGTCTGAGTTCGTGAAAGTCTTTTATCAAGAACTATATTGGAAAAAGAACTAGGGTTATGAACTTCTAATATAAAACCCAGTAGATAGGGACGAAAGAATGGGAGGGAGGGTGTGTAGATGACACTTACCTTAACCCAACGGACAACTTTCTTTTTCGTTATAGTTTTATCTAGGTGGTCCTAGGACCACTTCGAGTTCCGGGGGCGCATGGTACCTGGACGTGGACGGAAGACCTAAGGTCCAACGATACCGATGTTACTGAGAGTAGTAGTAAGAACCACTAAAGTCGCAGGTATGACTACTAAATGGGCCGTGTGTACTGACTGAATGGGTCGTGTGTACTGAATGGGTCGTGTGTACTGAATGGGACAGAGCGACCGGAGGACTAGAGGTCGCTCGAACGAGATGTGAGTTGGAATCAGTGAGAGTACCAATCTTGAACGGTAAACTGAAAGACTAAATAGAGGATAAGAGGGTCGAAAGAGGGACCTATCGGGTCGAAGTCACTAAGACGTTGTAAAACCCCTATCGGTGTGACAGACGATTGGGATGACAAAACAAACAAACAAACCGATACGGTAGTCAGGGAGTACAGGAGTAAACGGAGAACTTTAAGGTACCACGTAGTTGTATTGTCGAAAAATTATTCGTAAGAACTGAGGAGACGGTGAAAGATGAAGGTGGTATAAACAGACCGTTAAGATGGTACAAATGACAATTTCCTTTTACAACTGGAGTATAAGCTTAGCGGATTCCTCCGAAAAAATTTTAGATCTACGGGTCTACCGTGGGAACCGGACAATTTAGTCTTAGAGACCTGCACACGGGTCCGTAGTCAACGAGGAATGTTACGGGTCCACTATGGTTGCTAGGGGTCCACTAAGGTTACTAAGGTCGAAACTTTGGTGGACAGGGACTGGAAATCGGAGAAAGGGTTGGGAAGTGAGGGAGGAGGGACTACCCTCAACTCACTCAAAAGACTACCCTTACCGTATCGTCCGAGTCTGGAAGAAAAGAGAGAAGCTTAGAAGGAGGGACAAGATGTTTTTCCCTTCCCCGGACCGGACCGTCGTCGTTCTACGCACTTCTTAAAAGGTTGATGAACGGGTTTTTGGATTTCGATGCAAGAGGAAAAATCTTATTATTTCCAACGAGAAAATGTAGACAGAAAGTCATCCAAGACTTGTGTCCTCTTCTACTTATAATAAATAACAGTGAATTATAAAAGTTTAATATAGATTAAGAGATGGATTGGACCCGAACGTGGGTTCGTTTACTCACACCGACCTCTTTTTGTGTGTTGACATTGTGAAATTTAAATACTGGTATTGGACTTCGAACGGGAGTCGTACCGGTCTGTTAGGTCGAAAATGTGGAAACGAGAGGAGATGTCGACGGTGTCGGGGAAATTGGAGGAGATGAGTTGACTACTGGACCGAAGACTTAAGTGATTCTATTATCAGTCACTCCACTCTGGAAGGAATAAGGGAAAGGGTTTAGACGGTTGGGAGAATACAACATTGAGTACACAGGAGGGATGAGATGACCGTACAAATTCTGGTTAACGGCGATATATGAGTTTAGATAGGACGGACGAAATGAGATCCTGTGCTACGGACATTTGTGAAGGGAAGTGAAGACGTAGTAAGTAAAGGAGTAGAGACGCCCTAGTAAGAGTTGCCGTATGTTTGTAACATAGAAGGTAGAATTTTTCAGGAAGGAATTGGTATATAGAGAATCAGGAAAGTCCTACTACATTGTTATTACAGTATTTGACCCATAAAATATTCGTTATCTTCGAATAAAGAGTATCAAGACCGTAACCTTTCAGGTCCTAATTCCTTGGTCGTCTAGACTACAACCCACTCCCGGAAGAAGGACCAAATGTCCACCGTAGAAAAGAGACACAGAGAGACCTTGAAGAAAAATTCCCGTGATTAGGGTAAGTACTCCTTAGACAGGAGTTCCGGATTAGTGAAGGCGTTTCGTGGAGGAGGTTTTGGTAGTGGAACTTCCCATCCTAAAGTCGGATACTTATACCCTTCATTCCCATGTTTATCGGTCAGGGGTCGTAAGAGGAAGATCGTGGACAGGGTAAAGAGACAGGGAGGAATGTCAGTTAGAGTTTTCTCAACAGATTTGAGTGACAGTACGAAAGAGTGGAAGGGGCTGTGAGGTGACTTGGGTAAGAAAATTTCCAACGGTTGTTGGAGGTTTAGGTTACTAGCAAATAATTAGGAGTAGAATAAGTTTGAGGATCTACGTAAACCGACACTGGTAGTTAGGGAGGAAAAAACAACTACACTGAAGACCGTAAAGTGTGAGGGGACCAAAAGAAAGAGGAAGTAACTGACGAGTGAGACGAAACAACCGTGTAGGAAGAGGTCGGAGACGTACAACTACCGGGTTCCTCAGTCAGGATTCTGACGAAGGCAAGAGATCGTGTGTGAGTAAATCTACCAGGGGACCGGAGTTTATACTGAGCACAACTATTGAGGTTTGATTTTATGATACGATAACAATTCGTAAATAGGAGGTTAATTTTTATTTATTTAAATTCAATTTTTTCTTTTTTTTCTTAAGACTCAGAGAAAGGACGTCACGACACGGCATATGTTTTAACGGATGCGTTATTTATCGGACTACACCTACAGTCAATGTATAGAGTCTGAATTATACAAATTCTTTTTTGTGAAATTAAAGAGAAGACATGAACGAAGAAGTAAAGTAATTACTGTTGAGTAAGTAAGTAAACGACTCCTGGTTTGAATTCTCAAAAGTGAGACAACCACCGAGAAGAGAGTAGGAGATGTAGCTTAGGTAGACGTTTACTATAACCGATGTGGAAATTTTTTTTAAATAATTTTTTTAACCTCAGATCCCGAAGGGACCACCGAGTCACCAATTCTTAGACGGACAGTTACGTCCCCTGTGTCCAAGCTAGGGACCAGACCCTTCTGGGGTGTACGACGCCTCGTTGTTTCGGGTGTGTGGTGTCGATAACTCAGACGCGAGACCTCGGACCCTTGGCGTTGACGACTCCGGGCACTTGGGATCTCGCGTACGAGTCGTCGTTCTCTGCGGTGGTGCTCTTAGGACGTACGGCGTTGATGTTTCCTCGGGGTAAACGTCGTCTCTTTCGGGTCGTGTCGGTTTTTTATTCAATTAATTAATTTTTTAATCTCATACTAACGAAAAGTTACAACACAATCAAAGACGACATACTGTTGTGCTTAGTCGATATCTATATATATACGTAGGGAAGGGAGAACTCGGAGTGTGGGGGAGTAGGGTGAGGAGATCCAGTAGTGTCTCCTGACTCGTCTCGATATGTCGAGTCGATATGTCAACCAAGGGCGGAAATTTTATAAGTGTTCGAGACTGGTGAGAAGTGGAGGAGATCTCGTTGGTGAAATTAAGGTCGGTAATAATCTTTAAACGGAGGGGAATAAGACGACAAGAGACCGACCCACGGGAAAGGTTTTTGAGAGAACGAAACAGTCGTACACACAGAGGAGTCTGTTGAGTAAAGGTTTACAATCTGTTCTCAGGTGAGAGTCCGGGACCGTCCCTAAAGGGGAAGGACGTTGTTACGACTTCGACTTTGCGGTTATGAAACCGGTTGACTACAAAAGTCGACTGAGTGACTTTTGTGGGACTACGACTCTTTCTAACTCCCGTTCTCCTCTTCCCCTGCTGTCTCCTACTCTACCAACCTACCGTAGTGACTGAGCCACCTGTACTCAAACTCGTTCGAGACCCTCAACCACTTCCTGTCCCTTCCGACCGCACGACGTCAGGTCCACCAACGTTTCTCGGTCTGTACTGAGTCGCTCACTTGTTGTCCGTACTAAGATTCGTAAAAGGTGCAATATGTAAGTGATTAGGAGATTGTTAGATACTTCATCAATATGGTAACATCTCCATCTTTTTACCTTCGGTTCACAAATCCATTCCACGGGTTCTACTGCTTCGATTACTCCGTCGCTGTCCCGAGGTCGGGTCCGTCAGGTCGGGTTCAGTCGAAGGAATTACAGTAGTTCTGACAGTAACTGTAATAATAGTTTTGGTGTATGATCTTATCACCGTCTATGTCTCATGTTTCTCTTGACAAACCTGGAGTAACAGGGATCCTGAAAAGTAAACAAGAATTCCATTATTAATAGTAACTTTCCAAACTCTCGAATTGATACGGACAACGTTAAAATTCTCGATACGTACTAATTTTTTGTTTATCTGACTGAACAGTGAAATCTTAGAATAATAGGTTCTCTTAGTGTAAATATATTCGTTTCGTCTTTAGTTACAAAATTGTCATTTCCAATCGGAACGACGTTATTTTGGAGTAATTTTTTTTTAGAGTGATGATCCTTCAATAAGTGTTACATACTAACCAATAAGTGATTTAGTCTTAGAGACCTATCATCTTGAACACCTTTTTTTACAATCTTCGATTTGAAAAGGAGTAAGAAAGAGAGGGAGGGGTCGATTACGTGTAAGGGTGTGTCTATGTGTGTCTATATGTCTGTGTGTCCATTAGGACCAAGTCAGTCAGGGAACTCGTCATAAATCTTAGAGTTGGTATTTAGTGATTTTAGTACTCGTTCAGATTTAATACACGTAAAATTCGTGTAATTCGTTTCTGAACCGGAATGTGTTTCTTACTGCTCTTCGACGACATCAGGACACATGTTTAGTATTTTACACTCTGAATGACTCTTTCTTGCAATCTCCAGACTGAGGACACGGGGAAATTGTAAGATGAACTGTTACTGAGGTCTCCGAGTCTCCAAAGTTAAAGTATATGTCACGGTCACCCTTATTAAGTACGGATTGTACTATCTTCCAAAAGTCATTGGTACTTTCTTTGTATATAACGAAAGTCATAAATGTACCACTTCTTTATATTTTTTAAGGTCCTGACCCAACCATTATGAAAATTTTACACTACCTAACATGTACACATACCTTTTTTTCAAACAAACTCTGATAAGAGTCCTCCTTCTCTCAGTTTAGTCAATGATCCCCCTCTACGACACCCTTTCACTTTTTATGGTCCGAACCTAACTCGACTCCGTGATAAACGAAATGTGGAGAAACAGGTTTGATTCATTCGATGAATTAAAAATTTTAAAGTAAGACAATATATAACTTATTCCTATTATTTTGGTGTCTCTAATGACTCTTTTAATTTCTTTTTATATACATTTCACGGAACGTGAATCATCTATGAGTTACTTATTGTAATAAAACTCTCACCTGACCACCATCCACACACCTTAGTCAGGGAGAATAGAGTTTTATATTACTTTTAAAATTTTCAAAGGTGGTTTCAAATGGTTACTCTTTCTTTCATTCGAAATGATATTGTAAAATTTTTCACCCATCTGGGATCGGGGAAGGAAACGGACATACAGTTTACCACTGAGTGCTGTTTGACGTGTCTCCTTAAGGAGTAGAACCTCCCCGACTACTACTCCTGAGTGGGTGACTTGACAAAAGTCAAATAATATAACGTCAACGACGACGACGACGACGACGATTCAGCGAAGTCAGCACAGGCTGAGACACGCTGGGGTATCTACCGTCGTGTGGTCCGAGGGGGCAGGGACCCAAAGAGGTCCGTTCTTGTGACCTCACCCAACGGTAAAGGAAGAGGTTACGTACTTTCACTTTTCACTTTCACTTCAACGAGTCAGCACAGGCTGAGAATCGCTGGAGTACCTGACGTCGGATGGTCCGAGGAGGTAGATACCCTAAAAGGTCCGTTCTCATGACCTCGCCCCACGGTAACGGAAGAGCCTATAACGTCAATATGGACCAATTTATCTAAACGTCAAATATAATAGTGTTTAGTTTCTGTGAAGTCTTATTAAGTATTATTCTCCCCCTTTCTGACGTTTTTCGAGTTTCGTTTCAAGAAATTTGTTATCGGTTTACATTTCTCAAACCGGTAGCATCGAAATATTTGTCTGTTCACGATCAAAACACAAAACCGTCACACACACGAGTCAGCACAGACTGAGAGACGCTGGGGCACCTGACATCGGGCGGTCCGAGGAGACAGGTACCCTAAGAGGTCCGTTCATATGACCTCACCCGACGGTAAAGAAGGAGGTCCTCTAGAAGGGCTGGGTCCCTGGCTTAGACACAGAAGACACGAGGACATAACCATCCACCTAAGAAATGGTGACTTGGTGGACCCTTCGGGTGAAATCATCATAGTGTCGGTTATTCAAAATAGACTCCACACCTTTGTCGATTACCTTTGTGTGTCCACGAGGTTTAAATGATCGGAAAGACACTACTGTTCATCGACTGTTGTCATACAATAGGTTGTCCATAAGACTTTTATAAAAAGTCTATTACTATGACCTTCACAAAAGTCGTAACACTAAAATTTTCTTTCATAGATATAATTTTTGTGAGTATGTTTACCCTTTGAAAGTTGGACAAATTTTTAGAAAGTTTACTTCTTAAACTTATTCAGAGTTGTAGGAAACAATTTTACATTAAAAGACTAATGGAACGTCTTCGTGTGATAACTGTAATTCCTTTCACCTTTAAACGATCGACTTAAAGTTGTTTACTAAAAAGTATTAACCACCCACCTAACTTTATACTCATCGCACTTAATCGTTAGTGTCGGATGGAGAAAATAAACCTAGTTGTATGGAAACTCTGTATTAAAAAAGTTGATAATGTCAGTAATCTTGATTCATGACTTTATTTGACACGATCGGTATAGAAGTTGTCCGTCACGATTCGACTCAAATTTTTTTATCAATTAGTATAAATTAATATTAAAATTATGTTTGTCTTTCCAAGAACACGGTTATTAAGTCAAATTTTTAAATAAAATTTTACAAGTAAATTAACAAAAAAAGAATTCAAAGATAGGATATCTTTATATATTGTATCCTTACGTATCGTGTACGTATATGAAATAATTCATTTGTTTACACATAATCTCACGGACGAGTTTTCAAAAATGACTACTAGTCATTTTTTTTAATTTTTGTTGACTAAGTCTTACTTAATTAGTTACTCTATCACTTTCTGAAAAGAAAACAAGATATGTTTATATAGGCTTTTCTCTTTCTTCATTAAGGTTTATAGAAACTTAAACAACTCGAATTTTCCAAAACCAAAGACGGGAGACTTCGTTCAACAAAATTATTCGTTCCGTTCACTAAGATGTAGTACTTCCCTACCACCGTCCGTCTCCCCCCACCGTGTCTCCCCTCCGAATCCCAGTGTAGGGTCGAATTGGTGTGAAACATCACACCTATCCCTTGTAGAGAGTTCGAGAGACTCGGTTGACAGAGTAGTCGTTTTACCCATATTAGTCAAGATAAACGTCCCAACAGGAGTTTAGTTATACAACAATTTTCGTATAGTATGTCTTAGTGTACTCCAACAGTCATAAACCACGAACAAATATATGTTGTTTTGTGACGCCAAGTTGATTATATTTGTCGTAGTCTATACACCTCTATATATATATATAAATCTCTATTATAACAAGTTGGAGGAATTGAACGAATTGTATTTTACATCCTCCACTACAATAAGAAAGAACGACTGTCCCGTCCTGTTCGTGTAGGGATCCTGACTAGCAAAAGACTTCCAGTAGTGAAGGAAGAAAGACGGGTCGTGAAGTCAGACCAGTCAGAGACGTAAAACTTGACCTAAACGAGACGGGTGAACAGAATCAAACTAGTTGAGGTGACTGAACCGAGTCGAAAACCCGGAGTAATACTCCTCTGTACTTTAGGGACGGTATCCCAATCAGGAGTAGTTTCCCTATTGAACGTACGGACTAAGACACCGTTGGTTTCAAAGTAACCATCTTAAGATTCCTGTTCAGTGGTAAAATTAAATAGAAGGTAACTTTGAACTTTCATGGCATAATTTCCCCCATCAAAAAACCGTGTCAAAATCTCGTCCCAAATTTAGGAACCACTAAAATTAGTATACGATAGAATTTCAAACTTAAGCGTATCCGGAACCCTGATTATAAATAGGAGACTTCCGAAGTAAGAGAACCACGGATTAAAAATGCATAATTTACTTTAAGTAAAAACTTCCTAGACTTGGAAAACAGACCGAGGAAAAGTTTTCTTCTTGATATTACAAGTCGTCTTCTTTGATTTCAAAATTTACAACTAATAACTTTTAATATATTCTAAAGACAGAGTTAGGACGTGACTCATTTTTTCACTTTAGTGTGACTGTCTCTCCCTTCTCTCGTCCAATGTCCCGTCGACTCCGTTATCCTTACATGGTCCCTTTCCGACGGGACCGGGCATCGTCGGCACACACTTCTTACCTGGACACATCTGAGTCCCTTCTGTATGGTCCGAGTCAGTCCGAGTCTTTGGACCCACGACCCAGGACGACGAGGGTGATTGTCCACCACATTGAATGTCGTTCAGTGAGGAATGTGAGAGACCCAATGTAAAGGGGTAGATAGTTTACTACCCGAACTTTATCTACTGGAAATTTAAAGGGAGGGACCTTCTTTTCGATACTGTTTGGGTCTGTCACATAATTTTTCGTCTTTGTAGTGAAACGGTTGGTTCCAGATATATCAGTTTCGATACCTAAAAGGTCATCAGTTCATACCTACACTCTCGACCTGGTATTTCTTCCGACTTACGGTTTCTTGACTACGAATGTTTGACACCACGACTTCTTCTGAGAACTCTCACGGAACCTGTCGTTCCTCTAGTTTGGTCAGGTAGGTTTTCCTTTGGATGGGACTTATAAGTGACCTTCCTGACTACGACTTCGACTTCGAGGTTATGAAACCGGTGGACAACACTTCTTGGCTGAGTACCTTTTATAGGACTAAACCCCTTTCTGACTCCCGTCCTCTTCCCCCGATGTCTCCTACTCTAGTAACCTACCGTAGTGGCTGAACTACCTGTACTCAAACTCATATTATACCCTCTATCGCTTCCTATCCTTGGGACCGCACGGCGTCAAGTACCCCAACGTCTCTCAACCTGTGTTGACTTGTTGTTTTAAAGGGAGGTCAAAACCATAAGATAGTAAGTTATTTCTTTATTGAACATAAGTACTTATAATTAATATACCTATATATATATACATATAAGGTATCCACAGACATACACATACGTGTGTATACATGATTTTACTAGAGGTTTTTGAATTGTCCTCTTGAATCGAGTATCGTCCGGTAGTTTACCCTTTTCCTTTCTAAGTCTTTGTTCTCGTGACGTAAAACTTAGGAGTGAAATAATCGCCTTCCTACGTACCAGCTACAGTAAATTAATTACTACAATCGAAAAGGTAATCTTAGACTCAAGTCATGAACAAAAACGAGAGTCTCGTCACTACGTGGTAATGGAATGACAGGAATGAATCCAAAAACTTATAAACTAGGATAAATCTAAACTCCTGTTGACCTGTCGTCTCCGAAAAGAGAAAGAGAGTTAGTAGGGGGGGGGAAAAAAAAATTATTGTCATTGTCTACAGAAAATACTTTAATTTCTTTATATTTTTTTAATCGAACATTAGATGGTGAGATTATTTTTACAAGTAAGTTTAAATAAATCTAAAATAACAAGTCCTAATCAAAATCCCCAAAAACATTTCATATGTACAATGAATAAATAATAAAGATTTAATTGACTCTAAGGAGGTGGGAGTGTGGTTTCTAAATTCGTTCTTTTTTACAGTCTAACGATATAGTCTTTCTACCGAAACCAATGTCACGTCTCTTTTGAACACCTCGACACCGTTATTACCCCTGATAGGTGGGTAGACAAAGACCCAGAGGAGGAAGACCCGTGTACCATGTCAACGTAAAGGGACCGAGGAACTTCACTCCGCACTGATGTACCGAATAGAACTGGTTACCGGTAAAGACATACTTTTATAAATTCTCGGTGATACGTTCAGTGTTAAAGAAGAAGGGGGACGGTATCGTTAGTCGTTATAAAATTTACTATCCGTAAGGTACTTCGACTCAGGGACTCCTTCTCACTGTATTCCGACTCGAAGGGGGTTACAGGGGAGTCTCCCTGTGATTCCTTCTTGTTCCTTGTTCAGAAATAAATGAAATTTAGGGATTCCAAAACCTCGATAAACCTAAAAAAAGGACGTCGTATTGGAATGATAGGAATATTATGTCCTCTGTACTGATCTATCCCTCTCCTCAACCTATACTAGATCCTTTCTCTACTATCCCAGACTTGGTCTTATCGACGTTATCCCAACTTCTTCTACAGTAAACTCTCTATAAATTCCCCTTTAGTCCTCCGACACTATTGGTTACTCATACTCTCAACTCCCACTTCTATCTCAATTTCTACTAAGGACAGAACTAAACCCACTGACCCACCGAGTACCATTGTAAATTAATGTACACCGGTGACCTCCTCCTATTTTACACTAACCACCTCCCTCTTCCTCGGCCTTCTACTCCTCAAGTCCAAAACTGGATAACCTCACCTCGACAGACCTTGTACGTTTATCTTTATAAATCGTCCGACAACATAACACTATACAAAAGAGGTTAGCTGAAAGAGGTCAGTACAAATCCCTACTATATTATGTCAGCTATGATCTTGGATGTAAAAAAAAAGAACATCTCTGATAAAAACAAGAAACCTTGTTTAAGACAAGAACTGTCACTAAATAAAGTGGAAAGAAGGACATCCCTGTATTCTACCGTACGATTCTTAGAACTTCGGTAAACTCTCGAAAGAACGAAGGAGTATAAGATGCACACGTATTCGGTCGAAAGTGAACCACACAATCAAAGGACCCCGACTGTATTGTTTCATGGTGTTTACCTCACCGAATGTTGTATCTCTACACGATAAAGTTTCAAAACCTCCAATCTCCAGACTTTAGTCACAGTCATCCTAGTACGAGACGATTCCAAGGTACGGAAAGAGAATCGAAGACCACGACGGTCTTTAGGGACCATAAGGAACCGGACATCGACGTATTGGAGTTGCAGACGGAGACGGTAGTGTCTTACGGAGACCGTAAGAGAGACGTAGAAACACAGAAGTGTACCGACAGAAGGTTATTCCTGTGGTCAGTCTAACTTAATTCCCGAGTAGGATGAGGTCATACTGGAATAGACTTGTTTAATATAGACATTACCCTCGTCACTCTCTGAACTAAAAATCCCTGGGGTTTTAGTGACGTCTACCACTGACGTCGGTACTTTAATTTTCTACGAAAGAGGAACCTTCTTTTCGATACTGGTTGGATCTGTCATATAAGTTTTCGTCTCTGTAATGAAACGGTTGTTTCCAGGTAGATCAGTGTCGATATCAAAAAGGTCATCAGTACATACCTACACTCTCAACTGATATTTCTTTCGACTCACGACTTCTTAACTACGAAAACTTGACACGACAACCTCTTCTAAGAACTCTCAGGGAACCTGACGTTCCTCTAGGTTGGTCAGGTAGGAGTTCCTTTAGTCGGGACTTATAAGTAACCTTCCTGACTACGACTTCGACTTTGAGGTTATGAAACCGGTGGACTATACTTCTTGACTGAGTAACCTCTTCTGGGACTACGACCCTTTTTAACTTCCACCCTTTTCTTCCCCTGCTGTCTCCTACTCTACAAACCTACCGTGGTGACTGCGTTACCCGTACTCAAAGTCAGCCGAGGTCCTCAACCACTACCTGTCCCTTCGGGTCGTGCGCCGTCACTTACCCTAGTGTTTCTCAGCCTGTACTGACTCGCTGACTTGACTTGACTTGACTTGACTTGCCGGGATAAAAGTTTATTTCAGTGGAAGACTTCGTAACTCTCAATCTTGAAGTTTCATAAAATTGCCCCTTTTGTAGTTGGGTATTGTGAACCCTTTTCATACTATTGGGGGTCTAAAGTCCTGGATATTATTACTTCAAAAACCACCAACAGACATAAAGTGTAAACCTACGTCAAACCAAGGTTGAGACTCCGAGACGAAGACGGGGAAAGGTCCTAGGTCTAACTCCCTCATCGGGAAGAGGACAAATACTTCGTTTCCTTTCGAAGGTTGACGACTTGATGTGTTACCGAATATGACGAACCCTGACTCTTTGTAGTAGTGAAGGTTAGATGGAAAGTGTCCATCCCGTCCAGTATACCGGTTCAAACATCCCTAATCTTCTTGTACACAACTCATGGACGGTGTGTAAACCACAAGTTATTTATCTTCCCTGGTAAGGTTATTCGTCTGAAAACTGTTTCGCAACGGGATAGAGAAGTAAGAACGTCAAAAAGGTCTTGTACTTAATTCAGAAGCTAAAGAGAATGTAATGAGACCCACTAGATATAGTTGCGGACCGTACAAATTGTGAGTCATTTCAAAATGACTTACTTACTTGTTTATATGTCAAATATAAGTGAAACGAAAAACGTAAGACTACTTCTTGTAAAGTCAATAATTTCAGGGTTCCGGTGTCAATTTCTACTTTTGGAGTAAACTCTTTTTAGTCAACGACTTGTTTAGTATTAGGGTTTACATAGATAATACCCACAACTCAAGAGATAATAATGATACTTTGGACAATAGACTTTATTTAAGAAATTTTTACTAAAAATTCTACTAGAAAATTGGGTCTTGAATAAGTACCTTCTTTAAAATAACAAGGGTACCTTTCGTAGAGTGGGAGAATGGAGTAGAAGTATGGGAACTATAGAAAGAAACTGAACTGTAAAGTAAAAGATTATTTAAGTATGAAATCAATAGAAAACGATTTCCGGTGAAAAGTGGAGAGATGAGGGTCCAATAAGTGTGATCTTAAAAAAAATTTTTATATTTAAACAAATAAAATTAACCTCCGATTAATGAAATCGTCTAATTAATGTACCACCTAAGTACAGTTAAATACTGTTTTAGTTATGTTATAACATTTCATTAATCTGAAAATTTTTATAAAGGGACGTTAGAGCATTACTCGTTAAGAATGTAAATAAGTACAAAATTAAGAACTGGTAAATTATAAAATTCATCAAGTTTTAGATTTTACAGTTGAATTTCCGTGGGTCTTATAGATTTCTCTGAATAATTTTTTATAAGACTTTCGATTTGACTAGTTTGAGGTAAGTGTTTGTAAAAAGTTGGTATAATCGTGTTCTTTTGGTTATTAGTAAAAAAAAAATTAGAGAGAATTTTAATGACGTTCCATCGTGTCTATAAAGGTTTTTTCCGACGACCTACTTTCAATAGTTTAATGGGTAAAAGTACCAACATTTCAACTTTTCCTTTACCTTTTTTTAAGGAGTAAGACTCGGACGAAGTAGGGGAACATTAGTCGGTCGGACACTTCTGACGTCACACAGAGGAATGTTTCCACGGTCTGATTTAAGTCCAAAGGAGGGGGTGTCTTCATCTCGACCCCTCTCCGGTCAGGGAGGGTCGTAATCCTGGGGGTCTAAACGTCCCTTACGAGTTTTGACACCAGATACTTTGTTCAAAACCGGACCGTTGGGGTAGAAGAGGGTTTACGGCGACTGTATGTTTAGGTTTGTACGGGAATTAGAGGGAAAGTCAAAAGAAAAGTATAGAAGGGATTTAATCCATCTTTAACAGGAAAAGTCCTCACATGTTCAATGACTTCTTTAGTGTGTTCAACCGTTAGTATACCTCGATTCACGGAAGTACAGGACCGTAGAGTGTACATTCCTGTCAAAATGATCAATCTTAAGATGACACAGGTGGGTTTGGTTCGATTTGTCTTCGATTACGATTTTCGAAAGTTGTGAAAAACTTTTTAGGTAGTTTCCAAAAAGACTTACTATAAATATTCCCGGAATGACAAGAGAAAGTTTTTGACTTTACGGGAAGAGCCTGTGAACTTTTTTTAACGAACACGAAAAGTAGAAAGGGAGAGTCTCACATTTGTAACAAAACTCACTTTCCTCGACTTCCTCGTGAATGAAAGGGAACTTTAAAATAAAAATTTATTCTCTCCCTCTTTTAGGAAAAAGACTGATTATGATTATTATGTCCAGTTTCACAGTCCGCTATATGTTAATCTATCTTTTGTTTTTTCCAAGGGGGAGAAAAAGGGTGGCATGTTACCGTGACCTTATATTTAATGGCTACTTCTACTTTATTGTGAAGTTTCGAATATCCCGTCCCGTCCCGTCACAAATGTTTCATAAAAGATACCGTGCTACTCTGTGATGTCTACTGTCATTGGGTACCTGAATTCCCATAACGACTTATCAGATTTCGATCGTACTCCATTCTAAAATGCAGGGACATCGGACACTGGGACACTATACGAAACAGAGTGTTCCCGTCGACGTCAATAGTTGTCTACAAAGTCGTTATTTATTAACCATAGTAGAGCCTTTTCTGGGTAGATGGACCCCTCTCCCGTATTATGGTTTTTGTGACGGGCCGATAGTGTCGGGGTAATTAGAGGGTAGAGAGGTCCAAAGAGCCCCTCGCACGACGTCCACAAAAAAGACCCTCTCTCTCCTGTCTGAGAGAGTTCAGTCGTTCGAAACACACCTCACATTTCCTCCGACCGGGGACGGTATTTAAAGACAGACACCGGTGTGTGGTTTCCTCTCTTCTACCCCCCTACCCTTTCATCCGCTCCCTCCTTTGTCTCCTCCGACACCTCTCGTCTTTCGTCTCGTGTTTTGTGTACTAAAAACGATTAATTCAATTCGGATTCACTCCCTGTAATCTTTACTGGGAAGTAAAATGGTTGAGTCCGTGAGTCGTGTCAAAGTGCGAATTGAAACGAGACAATAGATACCTTAATTTCCGTCACAAATGTGAGGTTTACATTACGATTAAAAATTTTACCTTCCTCTTGAAAAATACTCTTCCTAAGCAAAGTTCCATATTTTCATAGTACCTTTAAATCTAAATACTTTTTTTAGATATTCTTGTGTATTGACTTTTTTTTTGAGTCGTTGGAAATAAAAAATTACATTCTTATCTTAGAGTGTTAATTAACTAATAATATTATTGCACCGGTAGGTCGGAACCATTTTACACTATAACTTTAGTCACCTATTACCCTGTTTTTGTTTAGTACCTTAAAGGAACGCTATGAAAACTGTTCGATTCTATCGTGATGTCAAGAGGCATAAATGTTTTGTCTCACCAAATCGTTAACACGTGAACCCCAGACTGTGTTATTCTTTCGTAGAGTTCCGAGAAACCCTCCACACCAACGAATTAAATATCGAACGACCCATTCGATTTCTTTTACTACGAGTCGTAAGTTTTTTCGAGGGTCCAATTTGTGTAATACTCGATTTCGTCGGATTGCCCGACTAAGGATCTCGACGGGGACTCACTGGAACACTCGTCCCGTATTTGAAGAATTTAAGAGACACGGAAATACGAGGGGTTAACACTATAGACACGTTATATATCTCCCTTTCATCTTCCTTATTACTTACCTGAGGGCTGTGTCAGATTGTTGATACTCGGCAAACAGAGAGTTGAGTGTAATTGGGGGTTTACGTCGTTCTGAAATTTTGTGGTAAAGGTCAAAAAGCCGGTTACAGTGATGGTCGAAACTTACGTGGATCCCGATAGATCATTCGTACCTACTTTACTTCCCTCATTTTGGGACCAATATCTCTACACGATGTAGAGTCAGATACGACCTTTAGGTCTCCTTGAAAGATTCGGAGCTTCCAGTTTCGTCCCCAGAGAAGGAGACTTCGATGGTACGAGAGTGGAAGGAACCTTCGGTATGTGTCTCGAATATACGGTGACCGACTTGTGTGTCCCGAAAGTTTCGGGAAGAGGAGAGTGTAAAAACAAGTCCGAGAGACAGAAATTAAATATCGAAGGACCCATTCGATTTCTTTTACTACGAGTCTCAAGTTTTTCGAGGGTCAAATTTGTGTACTACCCGATTTCGTCGGATTACCTGATTAAACTCGACGGGTTAGTTAGCGGTGGGACAAGAGAAAAGTTGTCAGTAAGAGTTTGAGATTGCACGTAGTCTTAGTAGCCTTCCCGAACAGTCACAACTAACGATCTGGGAGTGGGGGTCTCAAAAACTAAACCTTTCTGATTAGATACCGGGTTCTTAGACTCGGTCAAAAACCCACTATGATTCACGACAACAACTCTTTAGACATACGTCCAGTCCTTCGTTGTCAATCTTGACCTGTCCCTTGTTGTCTGACCAAGGTTTATCCTTTTTCTCAGGTAGTTCCGACATATAACAGTGGGACGAATAAATTGAAGATACGTCTCACGTAGTACTCTTTGCGACCTGACCTTCTTTGTGTTCGACCTTAGTTCTAACGACCCTCTTTATAGTTATTGGTGTCTATACGTCTACTGTGGTGGGAATACCGTCTTTCATTTCTCCTTGATTTTTCGGAGAACTACTTTCACTTTCACCTCTCACTTTTTCAGCCGAATTTCGAGTTGTAAGTCTTTTGCTTCTAGTACCGTAGCCAGGGTAGTGAAGTACCGTTTATCTACCCCTTTGTCACCTTTGTCACAGTCTGAAAATAAAAACCCCCGAGGTTTTAGTGACGTCTACCACTGACGTCGGTACTTTAATTTTCTGTGAATGAGGAACCTTCTTTTCAATACTGGTTGGATCTG
>SJYO01007722.1:937722-1041704 GCA_006410555.1 Capra ibex
ACTACGATTTCGACTTTGAGGTCATGAAACCGGTGCAGTACGCTTCTCAACTGAGTAACCTTTTCTGAGACTACGACCCTCCCTAACCCCCGTCCTCCTCTTCCCCTGCTGTCTCCTACTCTACCGACCTACCGTAGTGACTGACCTACCTGCACTCAGACTCACTTGAGGCCCTCAACCACTACCTGTCCCTCCGGACCGCACGACGCTAAGTACCCCAGCGTTTCACAGTCTGTGCTGACTCGCTGACTTGACTTGACTTGACTTTACGACAACAAACCTTTAGATTGAAATTCGTGGTGACGAAATCTCGACGTGATAGGTTAATCACGTCTTCCTTTACCGTCGAGTGACGTCATAAGAACGGACCTCTTAAGGTACCTGTCTCCTTGGACCATCCGATGTCAGGTACCCCAGTGTGTCTCAACCGGTGCTGACTCTCTGACTCGTGTAGATTAATTTATCATCGGGACGACGACGACGACGACGTCGGGTGATCCGAGGGGGCAGGGACCCTAAGAGGTCCGTTCTTGTGACCTCACCCAACGGTAAAGGAAGAGGTTACGTACTTTCACTTTTCACTTTCACTTCAACGAGTCATCACGGCTTGAGAATCACTAGGGTACCTGACGTCGGGTGGTCCGAGGAGGCAGGTACCCTAAAAGGTCCGTTCTCATGACCTCACCCCACGGTAACGGAAACGACTATCATCGGGATCAATGTACCTTTACACATACATCTTCAAGTAAAAATTTTACTTTATTTTGATTTTTGAGTCAAGAAGTCAGTAAGATCGGTGTAAAGTCCACGAGTTCTCAATGTACTCCCGTCCCGGATCGCATAACCCGTTGTCTTTATATCTTGTAAAGGTAGTAACGCCTTTCAAGATGGCCTGTCGGATGTCGAACGTAATCTCATTTGCTCAAAGTCCCGAAGGTGGACCCACGAGTTCAAGTAGGGAACCCCGAGGATCTCCCTCTTAGCCGCATCCTGTCTCCTTCCTCGACTCAGTGTCGAGGTAGTAAGTGACTAGACGAGGGTACTCTTTCAATTAGAGGGACATGGAATTGAAACAGTAGACGTTTTACCCATACTATTACCATTACTAGTGACCTCCCGATAAAACTTTTAATTTATTCTACTACGTGTATGTTCGTAAGATATTTGGGTTTTACTATATATGTGATATTAACAAAAGGTAAGGTGAAGAGGTGATTATTGTTCGTGTGAATAAATTTTTGGGACCGAGTGATGGTCTAAATAAACTTCATGAGTGAAAGGAAACGAACACCAGGAGTCAGACAAATTGAAGTCGGACTAAAAGCCTCTCACCCTTTACAACTACTCCTCCAATGACAAAGATACTTCAGAGGTTGTTACGACAATACACATGTATCTAGTCCCCCTAGAAAAGGCCTAAAAACAAAACTATCTGTTTCTATTACAGATAAATGTGTAAATAAAACCCTACTTGGGGGTTTGTGTAAGGGTACATTTGGTTATTTTATTTTTAAAATTCTCTAACAGTAACGAACATTACGAACCAGAGGCATGTTTACAGACATAAAATACATTTTTTTTTTTTTTATGTTCGATTGTCTCAGGGAAACTATTAGTAGATTCTCTTACACCCCCCGACCCCTTGTGATAGTTTTCCGTTTAACCGTGAATATCTTCGTGGGGGTCTTGGACTCGGACTTTAGACCCGAGGTTAGACTCAAGTACACAATAAGAACTCCGAGAGAGGAGAGACCCCATCTCCATGGACAACCTAAGTAAAGGCAATTCACTCAATTCCTTATTATTACGGTCACTGAGACTGCTATGAAGGGTTTCTCACACTTAGTACTCCTCTATTCCCTCTCTTGTCCTAAAGTCCGTCCTGAGCCCTTCCCTGTACGGTCCGAAGTCGTCGAATCTGTGGTTCAGTGTACCTACTTTATCACCACTCAATTAAAAAAATTCAATGGGTTGAGAATCGTTCATCGTAAAGTTTTATTTTCACGATTACTTCGTACCACCTTAATTTTGATGACGAAGGTCGGGTGGTTCTTGTACGTCTATAAAGTCGTGCTGTCCAAGAGTAACCGGGTGACTGGTGCGAAGAGGTGAAAATGAACTAAGCGGAAAGGTTGTCTTCCAGAAGACCCGTTTGTCTCGAGAAACTTTTCGAAAAGGGGGGTTGTAATCAGTCAAACCGTCTCGACTGGTATTCCCATCCCCGACAGAATACGAAGTCTCTTTAAATTAGATAATCTGGTAAATCTCCGATTTACGGAGTGAACCCTCACAGTTCCTTGTCCACCACACCAAGAAGGATGGTCATTGACGACGTTCGACCGCGGTCAGCGTAGGACGTCCAAACAAAACAGGAGACCCGGGTGTCGAACAAACATAACGGTGAAAAGTCCGTGCTTCCCGGTAAAGTAAAGGAAACGGAGGACCTAGTCCCAAGAATTGAGCGACCCCTCACTCCGACTTTTCCAGTCTCAAGTCTATTCCTTTAACGTCAACTTCTTTTCCAACAACTCAATGGATACAATACTACTTCGTGGAGTCACCGTGTTAAAAAAAAAAAAGGATGAAGAGTGACCGACCGGATTGGACCACGAGACTGAGTTTCTTATTATCGTTCTTCGATAGACAGTCCCCCACCGAGACCAGATGAAACGGGATGTCCATTTAACCCCATCAGTCCGTAATTCTTTCCAAAATCGTCCTTCATTTCGTGAAGTCACTCACAGAGACGTACTTCTTAGTCTCTTTCCTTACTTCCTTTATAATAAAAAGGACATTTTACTCTTTCCCGGACTCTACCTTACCGTAAACCCCGAACGCCGACCCATTGCGTCGTTTAGTTAGAGAAAAAATGAGGAGATTCTGGAGTGGAGCGGAGCCTGAAAGTGGCACCCGATACGGACTTATATCTGTTACTTATATTTGTTTGGGTGTAGGTAAATAATACTTTATCGGAACATAGTGAAATCCTCTATATAAGTTAGAGAATTGTCTGTAGTTTAAAGTAATTTTTACATTCAGTTATTAGAGAATAGGTTTGAACCCTTTGGATCTTTCGAGACCTTTGATCTAAAAAAAAAAAATTGAAACCGGGGTTTGGTCTGAACTTAACTGAGCTCTAATAAACATTAGAACGATACCACTCTAATCAGTTGCAAAACGGGACTTTCATAATTACAAACTACCACGACGGGGAGCGAAGATGACGTCACAATCATATTGTTTACCATATACGTGGTATGATGGGAAAGATTGTAAACTTTTTTAAGACTTAAGACTTCGTGCACACTGGTGGTCCCAACACTTATTCCCTAGTACCTGGACATATGTGCTGACGGTCGATATGTAGACATTCACGAACAGAACGTCTGTGGAGTCTGAGTCATATAGATTGTGACTTAGGTAATGGAAAAAAGATTTACAACATAAAGGGAGAGACAAGAGACAACTACTTACGATGATGATAAGTGACTCAGTGGGTTCAGACTTTGGGTCTTCAGTCAGATCTGAAAAACGAGAAGGAGAGACTCAGATTAACCAATCGTGTAAGACACCTAGGATTTTACCTAAAGAAAGAAAATTAGTAGTCATTAAGAACGGACTAAGTAACAGAAGATAGAGGAGGATAGGTGAAGTAGAAGGTGTACCAACTCAGGGTAAAAAGATTTTTGTTCTACCTGATCCTGCAACGAGACGTATTTTAAGAAATTACGAAGACATATAGGACGGAAGTATAATCCGTAACAGGACGGAGTCGACGGATTACTGGTTCGAGAAGAGTAGTCGGGACGGTACTAGAGGGTCACCTTAACTCTACGAGGAGTCCTCGTAAGAGTTCGGGCGTCCCCGTGTGAGGAAAGTCGTAGGTGGAGTGACGAGAGATCGGTGTAGACAGGAAAGTGACCTGACACCTAACACTCGAAGGACTTCTGTCCGTAGTACAGGATGGCACAAACATTTAGGGTGGTACTACCAATTTTCTTTCTAATCAGAATACAAATGTACTCTATACGATTTATTCTGTTTTCTCCATACTCTCTCTTATTTTTTTTCTTCTCTTCCCTCTTTTGGATTGAGACAGAACCGAGTACTACGGAAAACCACAGGAACGGTGGTTGACCCGTTTACATTCCTTCGGAGGGCTACCTCTCCCTGACGAACCGTAACTCCCCTATTAAGTACCCGATGTAGTTACTTACTGACTAGACCTGACCGATGATTCGTACTGAATGTTTATAGTGTCACTTTGGTGACAGGGGGGACGGAGTAAGTCATTGGGTCTTGATAACTCGGAGAAGACACGTTACGTGAGGAGATTACTTTCGTTTTTATCCTCCAACCTCTGGTTGGACTAAAGTGTTAGAGAAGAATGGTGGTAACTGCATGAAAGTTAGAGACTTTTACAAAAACTACATGCACATCTCTTTTAAAGAATTTACTATAAAGATTTATCAGTGCTTATCCTACTGATAGGTCAAGACAAACGAATCCTGTCAGGGTACATCAGTATCACCTCTTCCTTTACCGTTGGGTGAGGTCACAAGAACGGACCTCTTAGGGTCCCTGCCCCCTCGGACCACCCGACGTCAGATACCCCAGCGTGTCTCAGCCTGTGCTGACTTCGCTGAATCGTCGTCGTCGTCGTCGTACATCAGTATCGTACGAACAATTGTCTCGGAAAAGTGAGAGTTTTCATAAAATTAAGACTATTTAACAAACCTGTGAGACGGATACTCACAGTTCGAGTCCTCAGTCTCCTCATCATTTTACTGTTTTCTTTACACTAAAAACCTAAGTACCTTAAAGTGATATAAAACCGTGATTTATCGAAATTCACGAAAATTGAAAAGAAGTACCACTACTCCTTTTAGACAAACAATATTTTTTTAAAAAAAGGAGGAGTATGGTGAGAGAAAGGGATGTCCAGCACGGTCTTGCACCTAACAGGTCACCTCGTGTGACTTTACTTTCTACGGGGACTTTACAAAAATTTTATAGATATACAAACCTAAAGTCAACGAAGAGATAGAGCCCCCAATCTCAGAGATTCCGATCGGTGGGTACGACTGACCCTGTTGTAGACTCCCTTTTCCTACCCCAACTCTCCTCCTCCCTTTACTTACTTTGGGTGTCACAATTGCAAGCTCAGGCGGACGACGGGGTAGCGGAATTTACTGGGACACGATTACGGAAAGAGACACTCGAGTGCACCCTCTCTCTGTAACCACCGTCGCCGTCGGACTAGCACTCGATCTCGACGAGTCCTTGGTCGACGGCTCCCTGTCCAAGACGCGAGTCTGACGCAGGTCGACGTCGTTACCGCGAACCCACCTGGCACGTTGTCCGTCACCGCTACCCGTTTACGGCTCGAACAGTTACCGAGTCGTATCCTAAGGAGGGTGTAACCAACTAGTCTAAGTCGGGTGGGGTCGTCAGTCGGGGACTGACTCGTCCTCGGAGGAAACGGAGAGACTAGAGACTGAAGGGGTTCGTCGAGTGGACCTCCCGGTACCGATTAACTCACTAAAACATCAGCACTAAACGGAATAGACCTTGATTTGACTAATAAAGAGGATAAGACACCGTGATCTCTTCTCTTTCTTTTTTTTTGCGAGGGGCTAATCCCCAAGTCTCAGAAGTGATGCCTCTTGTGTTTTGAATTTCCTTAAATTCGACTTCCCTGTTTCCTGTACTACATCAGTTTCCTCTTCTCTTTTGCAAGTCCTCTTCATTGTCTTGTGTTGTGTGACGGGGACCCCTCTTACTCCTGGTCGTGACCCCGCTCGTTTTAGTCTGTGACTACAAACACCGGTCATTTCTTTCTTTTGTGATTCCAATACTTTGTTGACCTGTGTCCCGTAAAATAGAACTTTTCTCGTGCCTACTGTCTGTCCAATGTCTTTTGATCTGAAGATTTCCGTGGATTTTCAAGGGGACATTTTTGTATACGTGATATGTTCTTATACCCCTTTTCCGAGAGGGTCTTTGAAAAGGGTAATGTATTAATTGTCTTTGTTTTGTCTACCCCTCACACGTAAAATAGACCCTTAGAACAAAGACATTGGCTATCGTCAGTTGATTTTTATGTTTCTTTTTATAAATTTCGTGTATTCTCTCTATGGGACTATCTTTACTTCCCTTTAAATAGACCTACGATTCTTCTTTAGATTCCTTTCTTCCAACGGAGAGGTTTTGATCGATTTCTTCTTTAATCTTAACGAAATTGATAGATCTAAAACACTAACTTTAGAGGGTTTGCTACTGAGTAGATTTTGATCCATACCATGTTTGATACTTACTCGTTTTTCCGGTTAAAGAGTTTAGGACCATTACTACATTATTCATAAATAGTCAAACTCATTTAAATAAATATTTACCGTACATTTATGTTGTACTCTTTACATAACTACCAGTTTTTTCTCTCTACCCTGACTACTCTACTGTATAAACACCTTTGACATCTACAGATACCTTTGACTACTCCGTGTTTTCGGATCAAACTTTGTTTTCATCCGTGGTGGTAAGTCTTCAACGAAGTTAAAAAATTATTAACTTTAAATGCACGTGGTCGGGTGAACCCGGGAAACAAGAAGAACTTGATTTGACAAAGAACATCGGGAGTACAAATGACTTCGAATTTTAAGTTTGACTGTCGTTAAGTGACGTTGTTTCACCCGAAGGAGGGGACGGGCAGGTGGGCGTCGGGTACAGGGTAAGTACGGGATCTTTAGGTGAGTAGAGAGCCACCAGTAGACGGTTCTCTTCTTTTTATCCCGTCTCTACTCTGGCACAGTAAGTCTGTCCCTTTTCCTCTCGTTTGGACGCCGAGGGGTGACGGGGGTCGCGGAGGGTAACCTGGAGTGGAGACGTAGAGACCAGGAGGGAGAACAGGAGGAGACTGTGTAGACTGCGGAGGTTGTCCTCGACTAGGTCGTGAACGAACGTGAGAACGTCGTCGCATCGGTGTCGAAAAACTAATAAGTACTGCTAATGGGAGAGAACTACTACTCAGCTCACAGGGACCCAGATGCCACTAGTTAATGGATCCTCTTCTGTAGCTAAGAGTTATTTTCTCGGGGAAGTTCGGAATCCATGGACCACTTGTTTCTTCCCCTCTCTACTAATTGACTTCGTAGTAGTTAATATACATTCTGAGTTCGTCCCTCCCTATTATCTCGTTTGTGTACTTTTATGTACTGTCGGGGACTCCTCAAATAATCCCCTCCCACACTTTAATGACGTCCGGACCAGATCTACCCGTCGTGGAGCTTCCGTAGTCTCTCGTCTTCCCTCTCCCAGGACCCCGTCTGGAGTCAGTGGGTGTCACATCAGCACCTTAGTGTCCCTCAGTTTACTTTACTTATATGGGATACTAAATACATAGAAGACGTGTGAAGTGTAGTCACGGAGACCTAGGGTCACCGTGTGGTGAAAGACGAAGAGACTTTCAGATGTCCTTCGCAGACCGATTGTCAAGATTATAAGTCTGTGTTCGTGTACCATTATACTTCAAATGGCGAGAGCATTGGGTGACGACTAAAGGGGACACGTCGCAGGAAACACCATAAATCGTAGTATATTAAACCTGGTTTTATCCGTTACTGTCTACAGTTTAAATTTCGAGAAGTGACGGTCCGTGTAACGGTTTATTTTACCTCTTTACTTTAGGGTCTTTTAGGTCAAAAGATCTAGGTAGTATACCTATTCTAGATGAATGTAGGATAAATTGTGTACATGTCAACTCTCTGAAGAATACATTTATACTCATACAACATTACTCGATAACGTCAGTTCCACTAAAGTTCTTGTTTTATTGAGTGACTGTCATATTTTTTACGGACTGTTTACTTATGGTTTTTCAGAGAACTAATTATTTAGTAAAAATTCAACTTCATATCAACTAAACCCGAAGGGGTCACTGAATCGTCATTTCTTAGGCGGACGTTACGTCCTCTGTGCCCAAACTAGGGACCCAGTCCTTCTAGGGGACCTTCTGCCGTACCGTTGGGTAAGGTCGTAAGAGCGGACCTCTTAGGGTACCTGTCTCTTCGGACTGTCCGATATCAGGTATCCCAGTGTTTCTCTGCCTGTGTTGACTTCATTGACGCATACGTACGTGCGTATCAACTAAATGTTACAACACGAGTAAAGACCATATATCGTTTCACTAAGTTAAAGTAGATATATAAGGGACACGGTATGTCTTCTAGGAACAACAAATAGATAAAATATGTATCATCAACTGTTTAGAAAAACGAAAGGAAAAAAATTTTTTTACATGGAATATTTGTTTTGTTGCCTTCAATAATAGAAAGACTTAAACGGTCCTATCTGTCGCCTCTACGGTAAACCGAATCCGTGAGAACATACCGTGAATCTTAGAATAATGGTTACGTTCTCTTAGGCTTTTCTTTCTTTCATATTGTCTACATACCTACTGAGCTGAGGGAGAACCTAGTGTTATTAAATGACGAAATCAGTAGTAATTTTTATAATTTCACCACTCAATGACACAACAAGAACCCCTTTTACACGAGATGATGGGAGTGAAATTCTTCAACGAAAGCTTAAACTTTAACGTTCTTTCGTAAAAAGATAGAATACTAAATTTTCCTTATCTTTTACTTCCTATTCGGCACTCTAGATTTAAAACATTAAGAGTAAGATTGGACTTAACAATACGAAATCCAAAATTTTGTCTATACGTGTGAATGAAGTGTGTCTCCCTTGACGGTTTCGCTTTAAAATCTTGAACTGCCTGAACAAAACACTTCTGGTAGTACATAAACAACTTCTTGTGTTCGTCTCCCAAAAGTACGTTGCAAGACAATGAACTTTCTCGTAAGTGTATTCACTCCAGTACTTTAATCAATGAACTTCGTAAATTTATATTTATATTTAGATTGAAGAAAAGACGAATTCTACAAAGTCTTTCACAAGGACGAACCTAACCCAACAACCTGATTGGTCAAAAGTCACGGGGAAAATCGAGTTCACAAACATTCAATCTCAAAGACACCATGTTCAACTGGTAATTGAACGAAAAGATACTCTTCTTGATTTGTTATTACTGACCAGTCTCAATTAATCGTCTGATCTCACTCGTTCTCCGGTACCTCGTCACTATAGGGTAAGGGTGGTAAGGGACTTTTTTCCTCTACCACTGACATTACCCTTCGATACACGTCTGACTCTTTACGTCCACGACCTACTCTTCCAATTCTTGTTTTCAACGAGTCTTACTCAATACCCACTCCTCCTGTGTTAAAAGAAATTCCGGATTCAATTTAGTTCTTGCCCTAAGAGAAAGAGGGAAAAAATTCCTGAAGTATGTCTTCGTAATCAACGGGCCAGCACAGACTGATAGGCCCCGAGGCGGTCCAAGGAGACAGGCACCCTAAGAGGTCCTTTCTTATGACCTCATCCATTGGTAAGGGAAGAAGTCCCCTAGAAGGTCTGGGTACCTAGTTTGGGTCCAGAGATCGTAACGCCCGTCTAAGAAATGGTAGACTCGGTGGTCCCTTCGGGTTTCTCTCCACATTACTCTTTTATGTTCTCGAACACACGTTTCTTTATTTTGACGTGATATATTTTAAAGTGATCGTGTAGTGCGGAAACAGATTTCCGAATATCACTTCAAAATAACCACGACATAGTAGGAGAATTCCGTCTGTCAACAGAAGGTAATACTAAACATAAACGAAACAAAGACAATTATAAAATTCGACTTTCTCATATATCGTTTCTTTTCTCCTGGATCTTTATCCTTTTGTATATATGCATTATTACGAGTTACTGATTAAGGTGAAGCAAGAGACGGCAATTGATAGACACGGACTCTGGAGACTCTAAGCGAAAACTCTAAGTAAAAGGAGTAGACATAAAACTCGACTAACTAATCCTTGTCAACAACTTTAGAAAGGTTCAGAATTTAAGGTATAAGTCGTCGTGTTCCAACAGATAACGATTTGTTGTAGACTACAAATAAATGACTTTTTAAGGACCGAGAAAAGTTATGCGACTTTATATTATAAAAATACGTATGAAAGGAGACACCAAATCTTCACAACCGAACTTAGAATCTCCGGTCTAATAACGACTTATAAGAAGAAACGAAAACAAAGGAGTGAACTTTGGGATTAAGGACTACGTGTTCTAGTATTTAGAGAAGGGAAACAGATTCACGACACTTTCTCTCTATTCTAGGTACCAAAACACTCCCGTTTGTCGTCCTGAACTGGATTAGTAAACCCATTCCTGTCCCACCCAATGACCCCCGAAGAACCTCCTACACTACGGACTTAGTTCGAGACTTTCTCCTTGTTCCGAATTACTTCAACTTTACCATCCCTTGTCGGGATTGATTACATCTTCCTTCATATCTCCCTTACCTTTCAGTCCAACCGACTTGAGATGTATTTTCCTCTTTCAACTATACTTCACTACGACCTTCCCATTCGTCCCTGACACTTTCCGGAACACATGATCCATTCCTTAAAACACGAATAGGATTCTCAGTGTCTTTTGATGATCGTTGTTATCCTTGTGTTGGTCGAAATGTGGACCCTTACTAGTAGGACAAAACTTGTATCAAACACATAACTCCCGTCCCTCCTTTACCGTCCATCTAGTCAATTCATGAATAACGTTCTTAGGTCCACTCTCTATGGTCCTGAGACGTGATCTCATTACTATAGTCTGTATATCTTTTAACCTGTCTAAACCCTTGACAAATACCTCATCAACGTCGAAACCACAACCTACCGATCCTTACGAGAATTCCTAATCAGGGTTTACAGACGAAGTGGTATCGAGTTTTGGTTTACCTACTACAACTGTATGAAACTCTGTGTCTTATGTCTGTTCTTTTCCGTATTTATGTAGATAAAGATCGTTATATCATTCCTTCTATTTAGTATGACAGGTTGTATTCGTTGGTCTAAAATTAGTTCTTTCGTACAGATTTTTCCTTCCTCTCTAAAGGTTCTGTTACTTACAAACAAGGAATACTTAAAGGTTTGACATGACTTCTATAAGAGGTATGAAAAAACTTTCAATGTCGTAAAGGGGGAAAGGGATATCTTAAGTCCTCTCTGTTATCCTTCTTTTATGACAGTATACTCTTTGTGAAACCTTAGGTTGGTAGACAGATCTAAACATACCAAGTAACAATCTGTTTTGTCTCCGACCTCGGGTCCTTTAAAAGGAAGTCCGTTGTCAGGGTGACTTTTAAAACGAGTCGAAATGCATATTTTTCTTAGTAAAAGTTAAAATTGTGTGTAGTTAAAAAAGGGGGAACTTGACGTTGTGAGATACTCGATATGTAGTAAAGGTTTAACCTTTGACCTACAAAGGGTTAAAAAAAATATTAGCTACATAATAAAAAAGATAAAATTACAGGGGATATAAAAAAAAGGAATTTTTAGTTTATCTTTCTCCGGTCTTTTTCGTTACTTTGTACGTTTGTCTTAGTATGTTAAATTCTGTGTGTACGTATGTAAGTCGGTTTACCGATACACGAGTGTGTAAGACGTAAACTAAAACCGTATAACTATGAAGTCAAGATAGGTACTAATTCTTAAATCGACTCACCGATTCAATGTCTTATTGACCGTTCAACCGGTAGTGATCTTTCTTCTTTTACTCCGTTAATAAGTTTCGGGGTAAAGAAAACCATAAATACGAACTCAAAAAAGGTGACATACTAGTCACGGAGATGATCCCCTATTTAATTCCTTTTACTTTCTTGAGGTTTCCATAAGGTACCAGATGACCGATGGTGGAACCATTATTGACTGGTCGGTTGATCACTCTTAGAATCCAGACTTCTACACCCCTTCGTATTTCTTCATTTTCTCTATCATAGATGGTAATCCCTTAAATGTTGATTAATCTCCTTATTGTGTATGTAAACATTTTTTAATTGATATGTTTCTTATAGTGTGTACTAACATAAGATTTACGAGTTAAATTTAATAGAAACCTTACGTTAATTACCAACCAATTTAAATATTTGTTCGAATGTCTTGAGTAAATTAAGTATACGTGTACTTATTAATATGATTTTTAGAAAAAGTAGATGTAAGTTTTAATAAATAGTATAACAAAAATCCTCTTTTATATAAGTTGTTTTTCTTATACAAAGAGGATAGTCCGGCATCGTTACTGTTAGGTCAGAAAGGGTGTGAAAGTGGGAGAAAACTCGGTGTGGTGTTCAGGGGAGACTGGTATTGTGCAGAACATGACTAACCATCACTTCACTTCACTTTCAGCGAGTCAACACAGGCTGAGAAACGCTGGGGTACCTGATATGTCAGGTACCTTAAGAGATCCGGTCTTATGACCTCACCCATCGGAAAGGGAAGAGGTCCCCTAGAAGGGTTGGGTCCTAACTTGGGTCCAGAACCGTGACGTCCACCTAAGAAATGGTCGACTCGGTGTTCCTTCCCTAACCACCACCTTTACCCATTTATTTTTCTCTTTTTTTAGACTAACCTCACATTGTGTTGACACATCGAACCAACCTACAAACTTACTGTCTGTAAACAATGGTAAATTTTTGACGTACTTTTCCCTTCTCTTCGGTTGAAGATTCGGTGGTTTGTCGATTTCTCATCGGAATATAAAGATCGTCATACCTTCCGATACGAGACTGGTTGTAAGGACGACTTTTGTTGATTATTGTGACTTCTTCGTACAATTTTAGGGATTTCACATAGTCGCTTTATCGTTCTCTCCTTTCTGACGTGTCTTCTGTTTTGTTCACTTTTGACCTTCGATCTTTCCATTGTGTCTTCGATTGGAAACGGAACTCATATAGACGGTTTGTAACACTCGACTTTGACCAAAAGTGATAAAATCTTACACCCTCCTATCCTTTATTTTGGTTCCGGATGGGTCCTCGCTCCATATTCTTCTCTGGTGACGGGGTGGTGGGGGAACGTGTTTTGACTCTAGGATTTTCCAACGTGAAAATCGTAGTCAAGTCAAGTCAAGTCAAGTCAGCGAGTCAGCACAGACTGAGAAACGCTGGGGTACTTAGCGTCGTATACCCACTCGATTTTTACAAAAGAGTAGAAGAAGGGGACGAAAAGTCCTTTTACCAGATACCATTTTATCCTTCGAAGTTCCTTCTCTCGTTTTTCCAAAAGAGAACGTTTAGACTTAAGTGTCTAGGTTTTTTGGAGATCGACTATTAATAAAAATTCATTTAATAAATGTTTATTCGGGTCCAACCACCAAAAGAACCGGTTGACCAACTGACTTTGTATTAGTAGAGATTTCTTTAGACTAAAGTTGGGTTCAGAGTTTCTACGAGTGGATATTTTATGGTTCTTTATACTCGAGGTCTAGTTTCGACAGTTTTATATATTCCATTTTTCTTTGTTACCTACTTTCGTCTTTGTTGTCTATCATTTTAATCTGGGTGTTTTCTGATATCTACTCCCCTAAAGTCTAGATATGATGTCTTATACGTACAAATTTCTCGACTTTCTCATACAACTCACATACTTATTTCTAGCTCTTTGATATTTTTCCGTATAATTTTTAGTATTTTAAAGATAATAAATTAAAATTATTATTAAATTTTTAAATTTACATTCCTTAACCTATATAAACTAGTTTAAATCGAGACCGACTTCTGTCTTGAAAACTTTGCTTACTATGTAGTCTTGTACGGTGGATCTTCCGTTGTCCTTTTTCTGTTTCCCTACCTTTTACGCTCTCTCTAATTCTTTATGCCTCCTGACTCCTTCTCGAGATTGTATATAAGTCTCAGGATCTACCTTTCTTTGTCTTACTGAAACCTCTCTACTACTGATTGTTGAAAATCCGGTCCTCTTTCTGTTATTAGTCTTAAGGGTATTATGAGTTTGTTTATTTTTAAGTATGGATCCTTATAGTGTCACTTTGATCCATCGTTTTTTCTATATCTCTTCTAGGAATTTTACCGGTCTCTCTTTTCCGTCTAATGGCAGTTTCTTTATTATTATTTAAATATCTATCGATGGATTTTCGTTGTTACCTTTGATCCTCTGTCACTTTTCTATCGAAATTATATACGATCTTCCCCCTTTGGGACGTTTTATTATTATTTGTAGTTATCAAGTTCGTATACAGATATCAATCATGAAATCCATCTTCCTTTGATTAATGTCCACTTCTCGGTCTCTAAGTTCCTCTTTATTATTGGTATTTTCACCATACGATAACCGATTCATATTTGTTTATCACTAACGTTTTTAGATGTTGTTGCAGACAGAACATCCCACTTTTTATAATTTTTATATATATATTTGTGTTTGTTGTTCGTATATACAGTCTTCCTGTCACTAACTGTAAATTCAAAAGATTCTAGGAACTTAACCAGTCTTCCTAACCTCTGTAATTGTAATCTGAGACTATTTTACAGATTCTATTAGGGATTTTTTAATTTTATTTTGTATATTGAAATTTTGATCGTCTTCCTTTTTTTACTTTTTTTTTTAGATTTTCTTCCGTTCTTTTTCCTTTTAATTCTTTATATGAAGATTTACTGAGTTTAGTATCTTCAGTAATAATACTTTACTATTTATGATGTATCGATTCACAGTAAGTTTCACCTTGTATTTGTATAGTTACGAAGACTATTTCTATTTCCTTAATTTATGATATCATTTTACTATTACTGTCTGATCTAATTTTTATCAATGTACCTAAATCCTTTCGTATTCTTATATCTTTTCCATTTTCATTATTCTACCTTTTTCTATATGATCTTTTTATGATTGATTTTCGACTACATGAATATAATTATCTATTTTATCTGAAATTCCGTTTTTCGTAATCATCTCTGTTACAGTTATTATTTTTTAATGGAATTTACTATGTTTTTAATAACCGTGATTCTATTTGGTTTAACTAGAAGATTTATTTTAGTCCTCAGGTTATGTATACTTTTGAACTGAATAATGTCTCGAGTTATATATTGAAACTCGAGTGACAAAAAAAATTTAGTTATGTTCAGTCTAATTTCTGGTTTTACACTTTTTGTTTTGGTAAGTTGAATTTTTTTTACGGATTTTCTAATAGAAATACTGAATACCAATCCTTTCTTAAACAATTTGTGTTTTTATCGTTTAATATTTCCTTTTCTAACTATATAAATTAATTGACCTTTCTGTGAAAAGACTAATTATTTTTCTGTAGTTTTTCTTTTACTTTTCTGTTCAGTGTTTGACCCTCTCTCATAAACATTGTATACATTGACTGTTTTCTAAAGATAGGTCTTATACATTTCTTAAGGACATTTGGTCACTGTCTTCCTAGTATCTTCTTTTTCTTGCTCGTTTTTTAACTTGTCTACGAAGTGTGTTCCTTTGTACTACCAGTTTCCTGAATACTTTTCTTAGGTCGGAGTAGTCATTAACGACAGCAAGTCAGTGAGTCGGTATAAGTGGAGAAATACTGAGTTACCCGACGTCGTCCAGTCCGAATGGACAGAAAGTAATAGAGGGTCTCAAACGAGTAGTCATTAATTCTTTGTCTTTGAGTTTGGTGTTACTTTTTGTAAGTTTTGAAGAACTAACCTTCTTTTTACATTCAACCTATTATCAACAGTTCTTGTCAGTCACAAAATAAGGGTAGGTGGTGACGAACCATTATAGGTCATTTTAGTTTCTACGTGTGTGGGACACCGAGCCACAGGTGAGAATCCGTATATGAGATCAAATCCCTTCGAGAACCTGGACCCAACTCCTTTATGCATATTTTTACAAGTGACATTATGTCAAACATTATCGTTTGTTATCCTCCGTTAAACTTATGGGTAGTTATCCTCTTACTTAATCTTTTGACTTCACATTAATATGTGACCTTATCTTATTCGTTTACTTACTAATGTCAATGTATGTTGTTGTACCTACTTAGAACCTTTATTTTTTCCTCCGGTGTCTACTTATGTACGTATTTTGAATATTTGTAAGTGTTGATTTGTTGTATGTATTCTATGTTTATGTATTCCATTTTAATGTTTATTTTCATTCCCTTACTATTTGGTTTTTAAGTCTTGTGACCTAAATGACTCCCTTCTCACTTCTTCAACCCTCCACCCATATGCCTGTGCCCTCTAAAGTTCCTTCACTATCCAAGAAAATGAATTGAACCAACAACCTAGATACCTATAAGTGACACAAAACACATATAATGTGGATGAAGTGTTCACAAACTATGGATAACTGTAAATTACTTTTTTGATTTTTATTATTCTACCTTTAAGTTCAGATCCACATAACGTATCCATTGTTTGGGAATCCTGACCTCGGCCACTAAAGTAGCTCTCATTTTCGGAGTCCTAAAGTCTCGTCCTTCCGCGTGAACGTGTCCCCGAAGAGGTCCCATCCTAAACCTTATCGACTTCTCTCTTCTCTTCCTTTCTTTAGATCAACCCCTCACTTCAAGCTGGAGTTCCTTCTCTAGGAGGAGAACACAACCCTTCGGTACTCATACGTGTCCGATGACTTTCTTAAATACTCTGTCCGCTGAACTTGGCAATCAAATTGTTTGTGATCTAACGTGTCTTTAAATAGAAAGGTAGGTAACTGTTTCCTTTCACAACCCTAAAAATTTTTTATCACTTTATCTGAAATCTTTTAAGATATTCACTTTTACTTCCAGAAACGATACCGAGAAAACATGGTTCCAAAGGTTGGAGTCCCGGTGCGGAACAATTTTGCCCTCTAACTTCGGGTCACGACGGAGTAGGGAGAAAGAGAGGACGAGAACGCGAGGTGGGAGAGGTCAAGGGACGTACACAAATAGTTTGAACTGACGTGTCCTTTCACGTTACTCTCACAAGGCCCAGTGTTTGTCCAATGGACGACCGGAGTCCTTCTTTCTTCTCCTTCTTCTTTTTCGGTAACAGAGTCCCAGACGCCGACAATGAGGGGCCGATGTCAATGGGTGAAGTAGTCGATGCCACTGTAGACTTCTTGATAATCGGATCGGGGGTACCGCTCTTTTCGTCAAAGAGTCCAGTTCCACTCAGTCCGGACGGTAGACCAGGACGAGGCCCGAGGACACGAGTACTGACGGTTTACTAGGAAGATCCCCTCAAAAGAAACATAGAGACGTGGGGTTTATCTTCTTCTCGTCAGGGTATATGCCTGAGACAATACAGAGTCTAGGTCTTGACGTACTTTGACCCTCGGTCAGTGTCTCATCCTTTTTAATAAGAATGTTTAAGCTTCCCGGAAATTAGACTCCGTATAAAAACCCTTCGTCTATAACAGATGAGTTTGAGATCCATTTCTTAAACTCGGTACTTCTCCTCACTGTCCGTCTTTCTCCAGCTCATTGTTCGTTTCTAGTCCTATTCTTAAGTCTCCAAGACTGAACAGGAGTTTTGTGTGAAAGTCAAGTCAAGTCAAGTCAAGTCAAGTCAAGTCAGCGAGTCAGCACAGACTGAGAAACGCTGGGGTACTTAACGTCGTGCGGTCCGGAGGGACAGGTAGTGGTTGAGGGCCTCAAGTGAGTCTGAGTGTAGGTAGCTCAGCCACTACGGTAGGTCGGTAGAGTAGGAGACAACGGGGGAAGAGGAGGACGGGGTTTAGGGAGGGTCGTAGTCTCAGAAAAGGTTACTTAGTTGAGAAGGGTACTCCACCGGTTTCATGACCTCAAAGTCGAAATCGTAGTAAGGAAGGTTTCTTGTGGGTCCTGGCTAGAGGAAATCTTACCTGACCAACCTAGAGGAACGTCAGGTTCCCTGAGAGTTCTCAGAAGAGGTTGTGGTGTCAAGTTTTCGTAGTTAAGAAGTAAGTGTCAAGTGCATAACGACTTCGGACCGAACCTCTTAAAACTCGCAATGAAATGATCGCACGCTCTACTCACGTTAACACGCCATCGACCTCGTAACAAACGATGGAAAATTTATCATAATCTCAAGACCTCTAATTGTGTCGTTCACATTGAACGATCCTCTCTTTGTTAAGAGAAAATTTTCTCTTTAAAGTAATTCTCTTCTTTACCTCGTCAGACACGACACCACCTACTCCGTTGACTTCACGAGGTAAATGAGGATGTCTCAGTCTTACCGTTTGAATGACCTTCAGAGGTCCCTACCTTATCCCTCTTTCAGGTCCACTACGATACCATCATGCGTACGGACGTACGCACGATTCAACGAAGTCAGTACAGGTCGAAAGACACTGGAATGCCTGCCATCGAGTGGTCCGAGGAGAAAGGTACCCTAAGAGGTCCGTTCTCATGACCTCACCCAACGGTAAGGGAAGCGGTCCCTTAGAAAGGTGTGGTCCTTAGTTTAGGCACAGACAGAAGAGGTAACTGTACGTCCGAGAAATGACGATCGCGGTGGACCCTCCGGGGCGTACTTCGCATGATACTATATTTAACGGTCCCGATACTTCGTAATACATGAAAACTACTCCGGTCGTTTATACTTCTAATTCTAATTGAAACGTTGTTTTATAAAAGTTTAGACATATATATTAAGGGTGCCGGTTCTCAATCAAAAGTTTCTTGGTACACCTAAAACTTCAATCTCTACCGGGTGTTTCTTCGTCAGACATAACCTCTCTTCCTTACTCCCCTGAGACTTTGACAACCTTCTCTTTTTGCTTCCATAACAATACTTCTTGACGTCAAAGTGACAGATTCAATAGCCGACCGGCGGTTCACTTCGTGAACGCAAAACGTCAGTCCAAAGAATCCAAATTTAAAGTCAAGGTGATGAACGGTCGACTCGTCGGAATCTGTTTAGTACAGAGTCAAAAGAGTAGAGATTTTTGCCCGATCAGTATCCTGATTAGTGTGTCTCACGATTTTCCCAGTTCACTCAATTATAAACATTTTATACTTCTTACAATGAATCTTACATTTATCACGAAACATCCATAGTCAATGACAACAGTTATGTTAAAAGTTCTTTATTTTAAAATAAAAAATTTCCCAGTGGGTCAAGGAGGAATTAGACGAAAAGAAACCTAAACCCAAAACAACCGAAGTAATCTCAAATACCGAAACTCTTTTTTTAACGAACCGAGACATTTCAGAAGTCCAAGAACTAGTAAAAGAGTCATATTTCGGTACATTATTACCCTAATAGGGGATTTATTAAGAGGTCTAGGTGTAAGTTAATTCCTTATTTTACGAGAATCTCTTAACTTTATAATACTGGTCAGTCTGTTGAAGTCCTTCTTTCTACATTTAAAATAAATGAAATTTTTCTTGGTGAATTTGGGTCGATTGAACCAAATCAGTAGACAGACTCTACAGTCTTTTCACTCGGGCCCTCGTCGATTCCCTTTCCCGCCGGTAGCCTAATGTCTAGTCTGTCTTTGTGGGGACCGGGGAATAGAAGAAGAAACGAGACTCTGTGTCCGTTTCGAGGAATAAATAAAATGTGAACGTCACAGTTTCCGCGGACCCCGACCCGGAGACCTGGCCCCTAACCGTCTGGTGTGAGGACCTGTCTGTATTATTTTCAGGTGGTACACCGGCACCCTAAGTGTGTCGCACACGTACAGTGATCGTTGGCTACCTAGAACCGTCCCTCGGAGGAAGACCGGACCCTTGTTCGTGTCTGAACACAAAGGAGGTCCCCGTTCACCGGCACTGCCTCGTCGTGAGTCTATAAGTGCACGAAACTCCCGGCTTTCCGTTGTCACAACAAGTGACCCCGTTTGTAGGTGTGTGGTTTGATGAAATTGTGTCACTGTTGGGTCGCCGTGCCCCGAGACATCCTGTTCCTAAAATGTTGTCTTAAAACGATGAAAACAGACTACCATTTCTTTTTTCACAGTCTTTTCCTTTCTATCGTACAAAACCCCCATAAGTTGGAGAACTCCACATCAAAGAGACCCCCGAGTCAGTCACCAGTTCTTAGGTGGACGGTTACGTCCTCTACCCAGCTTGGGACCCAGACCTTCTAGAGGACCTCTTCCTTTACCGTTGGGTGAGGTCACAAGAACGGACCCTTTACGGCACCTTTCTTCTCGGCCGCCCGAGATCAGGCACCCCAGCGTTTCTCGACCTGTGCTGACTCACTGATTGTGAAAACGAAAGCGAAAGTGGAGAACTCCATCCATAGGGTCGTGTGTACGTTTGTGTGTCTCAGGAGTCGTACCGAGTAGAATCGACTTTTCAGATTTCATGACAATATGTCTCACTTTATTCAGTCTTTCCTTTTTTTTTTTTTTCTAATTGTGTATACATACCTTAGATCTTTCTACCATGACTACTTCGATCAACGTCCCGGCCTTATCTCTGAGTCTGTATCTCTTGTCTGAATGCCTGCGGCGCCCCCGTCCTCGCCCACCCTGTTTAGCTCTCTCACTGTAACTTTATACATGTAATGGTGCACACTTTATCGATCGATCACCCTTCCACGACACATCGTGTCCCTTGAGTCGGACCACGGGACACTTTTGGGTCTCCCCACCCTACCCCACCCGTCACCCTACCGCCGAGTTCTTCCTCCCTTGTGCAACTTCAGATACCGACTAAGTACAACTACATACCGTCTTTGGTTGCGTTGTGAGATTTCGTTGATAGGAGGTTAAATTTTTTTATTTTAAATTTTTCATTTATTTTTCCGAGTCAATTTTTGGGTCCGGGTGAGACGAGAGAGACTTGGACGTCTCTTGTACGTCCGGGAGAGAAGTAGCCCGACCGAACCTTTTACTCATGGCAAAATCTTAGAGTCCTAAGATACGAAAGACATTCTCAAGACGATGATTCATTTTACGGTGAGTGAGGACCTTGATTACACGAGTCACACAGTTAGTGGACTAAACCCCCTGTTAAAGTAACAAAAATTCGGTGAGGTCAGTGAAAGAAACCATCAAGGAGTTCCCCTTCTTGAGAATAAAGGAGAAAAGAGATTATTTCTCCTATCTCTAGACTCCGAACCACAATTGAGGAAACGAAAAATTGATAACTTCCTTATAAACGGTCATATCTCAATTGTCACTATGTCTTTTTTCAAAAATTTTTCAATCATTTAGTATTTTCTGTTCACTTTGTGTGATCAAAAAATGTGTTAGATAATGACCGTCTTTTTAAAAAACAAATGATGACAAAGGAATTACGAAACAAAATTATTGATTGAAAATCTCATTTTGAAAATCTCATTATTTTATTATGTATGACTGATCATAAACGTTTGAGGACTCACCATCAATTCGTAAATAACTCATAGGTAATATATAACATGAAGTTTGAAAACTTTCAATGGTCCTTTGTCTTATTTATAAAGGTTAGGAGTTTCTATTGGAGTAACCCCTTTATTTTAGTCACAGATTAAGTTGAATATTTTTTAAGGTTTCGTTGTAAGACTGGGTGTCCTACTCAAATGAATTTAAATCTGTTCAGTCTCTTACCTGAGATAGAAAGGGTGATAATATCTTCTTTTCCATAAAGTATCATGTATAACTATTCTCCTTTGTCTTCTTAACCCAACTAATAAAAATATTCTAATGTCACCCCTTCCACCGTTCATTATACCACGGTTAAACTTCTATTTCTTTCAGTCTTTAAATCACTAAACAGGTTCAAGTTTACTGTTGAGTGACCCTAATAGACGACCTCAATCTGTGTTCGAAAATTTGTAAGTCAGGTGACCAAAAAGTACTCTGGTGAGACACAGGACCTAAAACACCCCTTCTTTGGTTATTTGTGTGATTTTTTTTTTTTTACATAATAAATCCATCTACCACTATTACACTGTCTTTACATATTGGACTAAACAAAATTTTTCGTCTGAACTAAGAATTTAAAATTTCGTGACTTTTGTCTCGTCGATACAAAAAAGAACCCTTTTTTTTTCATAGGATTAAACTGGAATAAGTTCGTCATTATATTAAGGTCCCCCTGGTGACTTCTCTTTCCTTCCTAGACTACTTCAGATTCACCACTAACGTAAATATCTAATTAGGACTGTCCCTCCTTTATGTAGAGGAGGGTCCTCTGGAGTTATGTCGGTTGACTCTTCACCCCAGTAATAAATACTCGTGTCACCTAAAAAGACTAATGTTATTCGTAAACTTAAAGAAATTCACTTTGTAAAAAAAATCGCCGTCATTTGAATTTTTAATTCATGACACGACAGAAAAAAAAAACAATATGACCGATATTTACGTTAGGAGAGAATGAGAAAAATGACGAAGTATGTCGTTAAACGGACGGGACTAGTTTTCCCCTTTTACGATATGTAAAAAAATTTTTCGTGAGTACATGGTTTTAGACGTTCTGGGGTGTACCCCTTTCTGATCAGACTTACTTACAAGTCGTCCTAGAGGGTCTCGTCATAGTAAAGGTAGGTACAAGATGTCCCCGGAAGTGTATATAATTGTCAAAGTAAACTTCGATTCTTCAAATCTTTTGAATGGGTTGACTTAGTTACTCCCACCCCATCCTCGTCCTATTACTAAGTTAAAAATAAAAAGTTAGTCTACTATTTAAGAGTAAGATCCTTCTATATATGGTTGATGTATATAGGGGTTTCTTTCAGTAATACTTTCTCATAAGTACTTTGGTGATACAGTATCTTCGTTTTGTTGATTAAACCTTGTACTCTCGGTTCATTAGTTTGAATAAAATTTTCCCTCCCCCGTTTTATAATTCAGTATATTATAATACTATTATAATTCAGTGTTATTTACTATAATTCCTTCACAGAATTTACATTTCCACTCTATTGTCATAACACCAATGGAATTTATCTTCAAGTATAGACAATTCCTTTATGAGACTTTATAAATGTCTATTTTAATATACTTAGACTCTACATCCCGTACCTTCACGTCAAGAGAGTACCTTCACCCCTACATTTAATCCGTTCTAACCGATATCGAATAATTTACAACTCCGACTTAGTTTAATGTAATCTAAAACATAAAACGTGGTGAAGACGTGTATAAACTTTAGAAAGAAATATTTTAAGACATTTATAAAACAAAACTCCTGACATTTCGTTTTTCCTCCCGAAAGGTCCACCGAGTCACCATTCCTTAGGTGAACGGTTGCGTCCTTTACGTCTTCGGGACCCAAACTAGAGAGTAGACCCTTCTAGGGGACCTCTTCCTTTACTGGGTGAGGTCATAAGGACGGACCTTTTAGGGTCCCTGTCTCCTCGGACCACTCGATGTTAGGCACCCCAACGTTTTTCAGTCTATACTGACTCGGTGACTCGTGTCGTGTGTCCGTTTTTCCTTACCGAAAGCACTTGAGACTCTCCGTCGTTCTCTGTTAAGACTTTAATGAAATTAAGACGGATCAGGGTCGAAATCTACCGGTTGTTTTAACCCGAAGTCAAGGGATTACACCTCATTCCGAGGCATTTCACTCCGATACCGAAATAGGTCGAGGTATTAGGTCGGGTCTAACACTAACATGTAAACCTCACAGACGGATTACTCAATGTTTATTGTGTGACATAAAAAAATAGTGTCGAGATAAGGTGGGTATGTGGGTAGTATTTTTAAACATCCCATACGACAACATAAAGAGACAATCAAACATGAAACTTTAGTGTAGGGTTCAAATTATAATAGAATTCGTTTTATATTTGTTTTTCCGTTTACACCATGTTTTTATTAGTATGGTTTATAAAGTTTCAATAATCGTGTCCATTTACTTAAGTCAGATATTTTTGTGTTCTTCGAGTAGGGGATAATTGTGACAGACCCCCTGTGTCTTCTATTTGATGACACTCATTCATCTCTCCGGCACTGATAAAAACGGTTTGACTCACTGTACGAGGATAAGATGAAAATCTCTTAATTTTTCAATTCGTTTTGTTTTTAAGGTTTGGTACCTTCTTTTTTTTAGAGGTTGAAGTAGACAGAAGTTTTTGAAAAATTTACACTTTTTAATCAGAATAATAAACTTACAAATCCATAAACCTGATTCAATTGATCATAAGATTTAGGTCAAACGACTAGGGTTTTCCGTCTCACCTCTCCCTTAAAAAGTAACCAACTTATGAAAGATATGAAAAACATGATATGTGGAGTCTGTGTTAGGGAACACTACATCCGAAATAATAAGGGTGTAATCTTTATTCTTTTAACTCCCAGTACCTCCCATTCATTAAACAGAATTCTAGTGTATTTCTTATTCCCCCGTATAAGTTTGAAAGTTCTTCTAAAACTGAGGTACCCACAAAAATTTCAGTAAACGGAAGGTCGAATGACTGTATCAGGACTTATAAAGTCTCACACAATTATGTGTCTTTCTATCCTAATTGTCTTCGGGAAGATCCATGAGAGTAGTCTGAAGGTTATTTTATTAAGATGTTTATATATACACACATAATGTATACATACGAAGGTAAAATGATTACTTAGTTAGAGATGGGTCGGACCAGGTCTCTTTCAACTAGTTTAAAGTGTCAAAGGAGATTTATGAGATCTCTCTCCGTCGACTTTTCGGTCTCTGATCAAGTCTACCAGTGAGGATGATAAAAGTGTGACCTTTCTGTTAACGAGTGTTGACTTAAGAGAGATCTAAAGTCGGTCGTCATTAAGTTCGGTCTTGTGCGAGAGGACAGTGTGAGATATAAGAGGTTCAAGCGCCCTCAAAACAAAGCATTCCTATTAATTTCCGTACCGTCACGGTGAACGATCCTAAAGAGAGAAAGAGAAAATGGACCATATTTTCTTCTTTGAAATTTCTAATCTAAAAAGAGAAAAAGATTTCGACCCATATGGTTGACCGTAGCCGACATAATTTTAGTCCTCTTTGGAGTTAGTTTTTCCGGGAGAGCCTTCCGTCCGAAAGAACAATTATACGTGGTCGTACTTTCCGAAAGAAAAGTAGGATATGTTGATGTCACACACATTTAACGTCCCCCGAGTAACCGTATTTAGAGCCGACGCTGGAGACTCCATTTGACCTAAATGTAATGAAAGACTGTTCTTAATTTACTTCCGGAACACCTATATACTTGTCGGAAGATCCGACGTTGTCTACCCGTACTTACACGAGGGATCCTTTTGCTAGTCACTGTAGACACAGGAGGTTTAAGACCACCAGAGTCGGTTAATTGTCCCCCCTTCTTTCCCACCCCCACCCCTCCGGTACTGTGTCGGGGGTCGGTTTTGGCTCCGTCTCACAAACACAAACCTCTACCCTAGTCCGACCGGGATTCGCCACTCCAATCGTGAAATAACAATCGTAAGTTTACCTCTTACACCGAATGTTCGATAAACATATGGCGTCACTCCTATTATACTAAAAAGAGTAAACTGGCCTCCTCTACCGGGAGAGAACGTCGACTATAGTATAAAGTCACGTCAGAGAAACTCTGCCCACGAATGAAACCAGAGAAGCTCCGTCCGACTACCACAACGACAGACGGTCAATTACGCCACGCAAGTGCACAGTGTTTCGTCCACTTGAGATTCTGTTTTGTCTCTAGAAAGAAGTTTTGTAAGAAGAAGTTTTAGATAAAGAAAGGAGGAGGTTTCCTCGAAAATGACTAAAGCGTTCCTTCACTTTTTAGTTCCAAAAAGACCAATTTTCTTTCAGTTCTATGTAATATAGTGTCTTGAAAGTCCTTCACCACCTCCTCAGGAACTTTTCTGTCGTTTTACTTGGGACTTGGGATGATAGACTTAAATAGTCTAAAACCGTCCGGTTAGGGGGACACAAATTGTACGTCCGTCTTCCTTTTGACCTACTTGGATTCGTCTCTCATTCTTAGGGGAACGTGGGAGAATCCAGGAGCCTATCGTACCTCGTTTGTCGGTCCTGACCCCTCGACTTCTCGTCGTCCCTTCTACTCATGATTGTAAATGAACACGTCATGGCCCTCCTTAATCCTCTACTGATAAACCCATAAGAGCTAGGACACAGAAGGTCCAGGGTCCCGATTCTTGTCTCCGAAACTTGGGTTTCATGGGTGCAGACCGAGGTGGTGAAGGACCTATACTCAGTTACCCGGTCAATGACTGGAAGAAACTCGGAGTCAAAGGAGTAGACATTTTAGTTCGATTATTAGTATAGATGGAGAATTATTTCTATTTTATTGGAGTGTGTACCTTTTACAAAGACTGTGACAAACTGTCGATAAAGATAAGACTGAAATGTCTCTCCTCATAACTCCCGGGTTCCCATCTTAGGGTTTGGAGAGTTCACTAAAAAGTTTCACTTTCCGTATTACAAGATGATCAAAAATCTTTAAGTCCTTTGACTAAAAGTTTTCTTTGTTAAACATAACGAAAATCCTTGAAATAGCACGAAATTTTAATATGTAAAGGAAATTACACATTCTAACACTTTAATACTAAACGACTTTACTTGAATAATAGTTATCGTAGATCTATAGAGACTTTTACTATTTTATTGGACAGTTCTCCGATTACTTTATCATATCAATCTGTAGAGGGGGTTTAAATTCGGTAAACAAAGTTGAGGGAAAAGGATCAACATCCTTATCTTCACTCACCGAACACGATGTCAGTTAACTTCAATAATATACACTGCAAAATCTTCTGTTACCAATTAACACTATCAAATCTATATTTGATAAATGAGGAAACAGGTACCACAACAAATTTTGTGTCATTAAGGTACATTGTTAACAAATCTTGTTGTCGTTTTTCTCCAGTTTTTCCCATTCGCCTGGAAGACTTGTGCTCTTGGTTATAGATTGACATGTTCGAGTAGAAGGGCACAAAAATTTCAGATAAAAGTGAATACCTAAGAATCGGAGAATGAAAGACGAGACATACTAAAAGATTACTAGGTTAATATTCTTGAACTCGTTCGACTCGGAGTTCCTAACGAAGATCTCTTTCGGTTTAATAACCAAGTGTTTCTTCGTGAACGAGAAAGAAGAAATGAGTAAACGACCGAAAGTTTTGGGTACCTGAGTTACTACTCCTACTTCTGTTAACACCCGTGTTAAAAACGTGTTTGACACTCCAAAAGTTTTAGAAATGATCCGACGTTACGGTTTGTATTAGGACAGAATAAGACAACCATATTATAGAAGTACAACTAGATATCTGTCGTCTCCCCGGAAACAGACGTATCTCTAAGTCTTCTCTTAACTGGGATTTGTTTTCGTGGACAACAAACCAAGAGCATTATCGGAGTCTTCACTGGTCAACCGACGTAAAAGGGGTGTGAGGAGGAATCCGAAAAGGGTTGTGATGGTAGAGTGTGTAGTAATGACCTGCATTTTTCTCTTATTAACTCCTCTTCTAGTTATTTAAATTTTCGAGAAATTCCTTTCTGTATTACTTAAACCATGTCGTGTATAAAAATCTAGTTTCTACGGAAACTTCACTGTTTTGGGATTAGGTATTTGATGACTTCGTGAAGGAAAGAGAGGGTTCGACGAACAACAGTTTATTTTACCTTCAATTCCTTTAATAGAAATAGACTTTTACCGGTTTTCTTCGGTAGTGGATTACTGTCGGAACAGTGTTTACTGTTAACCCCTTTAACAGTCCTTCCGTTCCGGATTGTTCGTCTCTTCACCCGAACGACAAACGTGATTAGACCGGCACGTCGGGGGTGTGTGTTAGGGTCAGTCGAACGACACACTTTGTCGATTCCGAAACAGTCACCACCGTTCCTGACCTTTCTCACGAGAAAGTACTTATACATAATGGTAGGGAACTTCGGATGTCTCTGTTTGGGAAGTTTTGACTCTATATTTTGTGTGTGTGTGACGACTTGTTGTTTTTGGTTCTCTTGGATTCGATAAGCCAACTCACATCACTTTACGATCATTGATTACTTTCTAGTGCGCAACCTTTAGCTCGGTGTCCGTGGGCCAACGTACACACACGTACCAGAAATAAAGGATCATTAACTCTACTTTAGAAATCCCCCGAAAGTCAGAGACCCTTGGTGCACATACCTAAGACTCTCGATGTGTGTCAATGTACCAAACGTTTAGTGTGTGGAATATTACTTAAGTGAAAGGGTTACGGTCTACATAAGACTTTAAGATTTATACACTTTTATTAAAAGTATAATTGACTCATATGTATGTCAAAATCCTTTGATTAATTTAGAGTGTAAATGAAAGTTACTTTCATCATTTTTGTCATATACCTTTTAATACTATTTCTATGTCAACAGGTTATAACTCGTCTTTCTAACACGTCCGTTTTCCTGGTGTTCGTTCTTTAAAATTCCACTTTACCCCTTTTCTGGGTGAGACGTTCGGAAGACATTAGGATTTTATCACAAATTTTTTATCTCAATTCTACAAAAAATTTTTGAGTATAATATACACATAGGAAAAGATGTTTCTATTTAATAAAGTAAAGACCTGTTTTTAGATCATCCTACGAAAACTTACTGATTTGAAACCAAAAAGATGACTGTTCCGTTGAATCAAATTTATATTTATATATACTTATATATAAATTTAAGTAAATATATCGTCGTCTACGTATCCGTCTTTTCATATTCCAAAAGGGAAAATGAACAAGAAGACTATACTATTTCAACCCAAAGGGTGACACGTTCTCTGTTTCGAGTCAAAACTTCCAAAAGCTATAATACGTTACAAACGATATCTGTAAATGTAAAGTAATCGTATAAGATGAGGTGCACTTTAGGTCGCAACTTACGAGGGTCGCGCGATTTCGATTAGGAGAAATTTCTCAATGTCCGATATAATGTACACCGGTGTCGTCGTCGGGACGGTAGCGACGTAGTGAAACTTCTACTACTTGTCTCAAGAGAACACGCAGGCAGACATAGGTCTGAGTATTTGGAGACGAAAGACACGACACTTTAGGAAGACAAAAGTAGTTCCTCTTAATGCTCCTCCGACTTTAGGTGCAATGGTCAGACTTTCGACCTGACATGAACTTCTTCTCTATAATATGACTAAAGTGAAAAAGGATTCACAGATAGGTGTTAGAAAAGTTGATTCTAATTTTACTTGATATAAGTTCACAAAAACCAGGAAACTAATCGTAGTTCAAGATTGGTGTAGAACGTAGATCCCTTAGACTGACCAATTAGTCTCCTTTCTCTGAGTCACTACGGTGTCTAGAAAAAAAGAAATGGGAATAAAAATGCCCTATCGTAATTTGTAAATCCACGTCATCAGACATCGTCGAGTGAGAAAACGTCTGTTTCTACCGAATCGACCATAATAAATACGTCGTTTATCTATTAGGTCATTAGGTTAAAGTTGTTTTATATTGTTTGATTTTCAACATGTTGTGACGTCTTTTACATTCAAAAATCAATTTTTGTTTCTTTTCTTCACTCATGTAGGGAGATGACTCCTATGAGGGAATGATTACGAATCTAATATGACATTTATTTTAACTAGAATAAACAAAATAAAATAATATTAATTAAACGTTTTTACCAAAGATTCAACATTAAACCTTTTATTAATAAACCATTTTTAACGATAACTTCTACAGATCATATGACGAATTACAATAAAATGAGTCACAATCAAGGAGTCAGTACAGGCTGAGAAAAGCTGGGGTACTTGAAACATCGGGCAGTTCGGAGACAGGTACCTTAAAGAGGTCCGTTCTTATGACCTCACCCAACGAGGCAAAGGAAAAGGTCTCCTAGAAGGGTTGGGTCCCTACCTTGTCCAAGAGGACTTGACGTCCGTCTAAGTTGGAGACTCAGTGGTCGCTTCGGGTCAAAATGAATTCCACCTTGACTAGTGTCTTAGACTCAAAGGACCCTCATTTCCGCTTTTCCCTGTTAAAAAAACTAAAAGTACGGTTTACCTTTATAAATAAAAATAATCTGATGTTTTTGGATTAGAAATATTTGGTAGATTGTGTTTAGGAAGTAATGAACCAGGTGTAAGAAATGACAACGGACTCATCAAAATCTGTCTACTTATATAGAGAAAAACCATTAAAAATTTATTAAAACTTGTACACACGTTCAATTTATGTAAAGTGTTATCTCAAGGAATAAATTGAACCGGTAAAAGAAATGTTCGTATACGGTCTTTCAGAAATGTCTTGTTACCTGTCTTAAGTCGTAGACCTCAACAATTATTTACCCGGATCTAAACAACATATGGTCGATATTTCGTCCCTGTTAAAGAAGGGAAGACTCCACTGACTCGACACTCCGTCCGTTGGTCAATAAAGAGAATGACACCCGTTGAAGTCGTGAGGTATGTGTTTTGTTTTAAAACGGTATTTAAAAGTTCGACATGTGGAAATTAGGACCGTTATGCATTCAAGTCCAACTTCAAAGTGAACGTATTGAACCATTTAAATGATTCTTCTTAATTTAACATGACAATTTTACTCATCTAAAATACAATACATTTAACATAGAGTTATTTCTAAAATTTCTCGAAAGGACCACCGAGTCTATCATTTCTTAGACGGACGTTACACCCTCTGGACCGAAGGTAGGATCCCAACCCTTCGAGGGGACCTCCTCCCGTACCGTTGGATGAGGTCATAAGAACGGACCTCTTAGGGGTACCTGTCTCCTCGGACCGCCCAACGTCAGGTACCCCAGCGTTTCTCGGTCTGTGGTGACTACCTGATTCCTGTGAATCAATTTCCCTTCGAAAACTGAAGAGAATCAACTTCGGGGAAATTGATTCTACAATTTGCCCAAAGGGGTCACCGAGTCGTCATTTCTTAGGTGGACATTGCGTCCTCTGAGTCCATGGTAGAGACCCACCCCTTCTAGGGGACCTCCTCCCGTACCGTTGGGTGCGGTCGTACGAAGGGACCTTCTTAAGGTACCTGTCTCGTCGGACACCTGATGTCAGGCGTCCAGTGTTTCTCAGCCTGTACTGTCTTCACTGATTCGTCCGCGTGTTTCTGCAATTTGGACATAAATCGTTTCAAAGCAAGTAATTCAATAACAGTAGAGATAAATGTTTTCTCCGTTTACTCTGAGTTCCTTTAACGTAGAGTTCCGTTTCTCTGAGTTCCTTCATTGAACGAACGACAATCTCGAAAAACAAAGTGTACTATCTTAAGTATGGAAGTTGACATTAAAGACAAACGGACACGGAGTGACTAACTTAATTGACTAACTTAAGGATGACTTAGAGGGAACTGGGTGAGATACTCACTCAGATACGTCCCATGAAAGAATAGATAGAGGTGACATACTCCCAATGTGTCTAGATATATACCCAATTCTACCATTTCCGGTTTGATTTCCAGTTAAAATGACATACAATCCAATTTTTTATTTTTATTTCGGTTAAATACGACAAAAGGGTTTCTTCTTTCTTTCCTCTTTCCTTATTTCTCTCCCTTCTTTTCTCCCTCTCTCTCTCTTTCCTTCCTTCCTTCCCTTTCCCTTTTATAGTCGCTCAAAATTCCAGATTGGAGAACTTTGACTCCACGGATTTATGGTCTTTTTCTCAGACTGGTTCAGTATGGAGTTCCTTATCCAAATGTGTAGGGGTGTTTTTTAATATACTAAAAAAAGATTGAATATAGACATCCTTGGTCCCCTTACACACACATTTATTTAATATTTTACTGTTTGATTCTTCCCTTTTCCTTGTATCGAGGGAACCCAGTTTTCCTAATTGTACCCTTGTAAGTGGTCTCTGAACTCTACGTAACACGATAGGTGCTCCACCCCGCCCGACCCATGGTGTTAAACCAGTCTTTCACATTTTATGTATTCTGTGGAACTATTCTGTGTATACAGTGACTCCTACTCTCTATTTAAAGTACTCTCAAGTCTCTAGAGGATTGAGTGACTACAACGGTCCTCAGGTCTACAGTCCCCCATATGAATCCCTAGAGGAGGTTTGATTTTCTATCAAATGGCATGGAACATAGAGTAAGGTACTTCTGTCTCCGTGTGTGTAAAGAACCCTAAAATCGTATTCTGTCCTGTTTATTATAATACAAACACAACGAGGAAGGATGAATGACTTATTTGGTATTCCTAAGATATACATTTCTCCCGGGTTTCGGTTCCTCATCAGAAGTCAGTCAAGTCAAATTTCTCATTCGGTAAGAATGGTCGGCAATCTCGAACACTGGGTCCTTTAGATTACACACGTTATTAGACATCGTCTAGTAACTCGAATATCTTAAGGGTTTATCTTATCATGTCGGGGATCTTAACTCTCTTTTCGGTGTGGAGAAACTGTTTATTGATAAAAGGAGTTCTTTGTCGACGATAAAAAAAAAGGACGACGTAGAACTATTTCTGACTTATGGACCAGTACCTCTTACTTGTCTATCACTCTGGACACGAAAGAGAAGGTTTAATCTACGATAAACTACCTGGAGAACAATTTACGAAGAGACCACCGGGTAGTCTTGTTCTGGGTCAAAGGGGGAGTCAGTAGAGAGGATAGTCCTTCGAAGGTATTCGGAGAATAGGAAGAGGTAGTCTCCTGTCTGTCTTGCTTTTGGTGTCAGTGTCTTTTGATTGGTTAGACTAGTGTGCCTGGTGTCGGAACAGATTGAGTTATTTTGATACTCGGTACGGCACATTCTGATGGGTTGTGCCTGCCCAGTACCACCTCTCCCGACTGTCTTACACCAGGCGACCTCTTCCCTTACCGTTTGGTGAAGTCATAAGAACGGAACTCTTGGGGTACTTGTCATACTTTTCCGTTTTACTATCCTATGACTTTCTCCTTGAGGGGTCCAGTCATCCAAGGGTTATACGATGACCTCCAGTCACCTCTTTATTGAGGTCTTTCTTACTTCCCTACCTCGGTTTCGTTTTTGTTATGGGTCAACCCCTACACTGACCACTACCTTCGTTCTAGACTACGACATTTCTCGTTATAACGTATCCTTGGACCTTACAATCCAGGTACTTAGTTCCGTTTAACCTTCACCAGTTTGTCCTCTACCGTTCTCACTTGTAACTGTAAAATCCTTAGTCGTTTCATTTTACCTGACCTTACCTGCTTAAATTAAGTCTACTGGTAATATAGATGACGGTACCCGTTCTTAGGGAATCTTCTTTACCTCATCGGGAGTATCAGTTGTTCTCAGACTTTACGTCATGAACCTACGTCAGAGTTTTTGCTGTGTTAAAGACAAGCAAAGGTTCCGTTTGGTAAGTTACAGTGTCATTAGGTTCAGATCCGGGGTTCGTCATTACGGTTTTTCCCGACTTCAACTTACCAAGATACTACTTGATGTTGTGGAAGATCTTGATTTCGGTTTTTTCTTCTACAGGAAAAGTAGTGTCTCCTGACCTTACGTTTTCATCCTCCAGTTCCCTATGGACCCCATTGTCCGTTCAAACCGGAACCTCATGTTTTACTTCGTCCCGTTTCCGATTGTCTCAAAACGGTTCTCTTGCGTGACCAACATCATTTGTGGGATAAGGTTGTTTGTGTTCTCTTCTGAGATATGTACCTGTAGTGGTCTACCAGTTGTCACTTTATTCTAACTAATATAAGAAACGTCGACTGTAACCTCTTCGAGATATGTGAGTCGTTTTTGTTCTGGTCCTCGTCTGACACCGAGTCTGGTACTTGAAGAATAACGTTTTAAGTCTGAATTTAACTTCTTTCGTCCCTTTTGGTGGCCTCTTCCGTTACCGTGGGGTAACGTCATGAGAACGGACCTTTCAGGGTACCTACCTCCTCGGACCATCCGACGTCAGGTACCCCAGCGATTCTCAGCCGTGCTGACTCGCTGAAGTGAAAACGAAAAGTGAAAGTACGTAACCTCTTCCGTTACCGTTGGGTGAGGTCATAAGAACGGACCTCTTAGGGTCTCTGTCTCCTCGGATCACCCGACGACAGATACCCCAACGTGTCTCAGTCTGTACTGACTTCGCTGAATCGTCATCGTCGTCCTTTTTGGTGATTTGGTAAGTCCATACTGGATTTAGTTTAGGGAATGCTAATATGTCACTTTTAATGTTTATCTAAGTTCCCTAATCTAGACTATTTGTCTTATGGACTTCTTGATACCTGCCTCCAAACACAGTAGCATATCCTCCGTCACTAGTTCTGGGGGTTCTTTTTCTTTAAGTTTTTCCGTTTTACCAACAGACTCCTCCGGAATGTTTATCGACTCTTTTCTTCTCTACACTTTTCGTTTCCTCTTTTCCTTTCTATATGGGTAGACTTACGTCTCAAGGTTTCTATTCGTTCCTCTCTATTCTGTCGGAAGGAGTCACTAGTTACATTTCTTTATCTCCTTTTGTTATCTTACCCTTTCTGATCTCTAGAGAAGTTCTTTTAATCTCTATGGTTCCCTTGTAAAGTAGGTTTCTACCCGAGCTATTTCCTGTCTTTACCATACCTGGATTGTCTTCGTCTTCTATAATTCTTCTCCACCGTTCTTATGTGTCTTCTTGACATGTTTTTTCTAGAAATACTGGGTCTATTAGTGCTACCACACTAATGAGTGGATTTCGGTCTGTAGGACCTTACACTTCAGTTCACCCGGAATCTTTCGTAGTGATGTTTGTTTCGATCACCTCCACTACCTTAAGGTTAACTCGAGAAAGTTTAGGATTTTCTACTACGACACTTTCACGACGTGAGTTATACGGTCGTTTAAACCTTTTGAGTCTTCACCGGTGTCCTAACCTTTTCTAGTCAAAAGTAAGATTAAGGTTTCTTTACGTTATAGTTTCTTACAAGTTTGATGGTGTGTTAACATGAGTAGAGTGTGCGATTTTTCATTACGAGTTTTAAGAGGTTCGGTCCGAGTTGTTATACACTTGACACTTGAAGGTCTACAAGTTCAACCTAAATCTTTTGTGTCTCCTTGGTCTCTAGTTTAACGGTTGTAGACAACCTAGTGACTTTTTCGTTCTCTCAAAGTCTTTTTGTAAATAAAGACGAAATAACTGATACAGTTTCGAAAACTGACACACCTAGTGTTGTTTGATACCTTATAAGAAGTTCTCTACGCTTATGGTCTGGCGGAATGGACGGAGAACTCTTTGGACATACGTCCAGTCCTTCGTTGTCGATCTTGGCCTGTACCTTGTTGCCTGACCAAGGTTTAACCCTTTCCTCATGTAGTTCCGACATATAACAGTGGGACGAATAAATTGAATATACGTCTCATGTGACCCGACCTTCTTCGTGTTCGACCTTAGTTCTAACGACCCTCTTTATAGTTATTGGAGTTTATACGTCTACTGTGGTGGGAATACCGGCTTTCACTTCTCCTTGATTTTCGGAGAACTACTTTCACTTTCTCCTCTCACTTTTTCGACCGAATTTTGGGTTGTAAGTTTTTGATTCTAGTACCGTAGACCAGGGTAGTGAAATACCGTTTATCTACCCCTTTGTTACTGTCACTGTCTAAAATAAAAGAACCCGAGGTTTTAGTGACGTCTACCACTAACGTCGGTACTTTAATTTTCTACGAACGACGAACCTTTGTTTCGATACTGGTTTTCGTCTCTATAAAGAGACGACTGTTTCCAGGTAGATCAGTTTCAATTCCAAAAAGGTGATCAGTACATACCTACACTTCTTATCCTGATATTTCATTCGACTCGTGAATTCTTAACTACGAAAACTTGAGACCACAATCTCTTCTGAGAACTGTCAGGGAACCTGACATTCTAGTTTGGTCAGTTAGGATTTCCTTTAGCCAGGACTTATAAGTAATCTTCCTGACTACGATTTCGGTTTTGAGGTTATCAAACCGGAGGACTACACTTCTTGACTGAGTAACCTTTTCTGGGACTACGACCCTTTCTAACTTCCACCCTCCTCTTCCCCTGCTGTCTCCTACTCTACCAACCTACCGTACTGATTGAGTTACCTGTACTCAAACTCTTTTGAGACCCTCAAATACTACCTGTCCCTCCGGACCGTACGACATCAGGTACCCCAGTGTTTCTCTACCTGTGCTCACTCACTGACTTGACTGACTCCGGAGACTGAACAATTTAAACCTCCTCGTCTCGTCGAGAAGTAGTAGTTCTACTTTGTCGTGTATGTTCTAGTGTGAGTTGGTTCAAGATCTCCGGGTTCTTCTAAAGCCCTCGTTTACCGAGGTTCAAAACACCGTGGATCAGAACGACGTTCCGGGCGGAGATGGACCTGGGTGTATATACCTGTCCCCTCTTTACCGAGTTCTGACTAAATGATTACCAATACGTGTCATATGTCCGTTCTCGGTATTTTTTTCAAGTACGACGTAATCTCAAGAAGTGTAACAGTGTTACTTCCTGTTCATCCTTCTATTTAGAAGTGTTGTTCGTCTTGAAATTCTTCGTGTAGATAAACATGTAAAATGGATCTCTCTTTCTAGTGGTATCACTTCCATATATGTATCTCAGATTCCCAAAGAAAACTACTACTCGTTCATCCTTCCTTTTTCTAACCTAACTGTCCTCCAAATCCCATCTCCATGAACATACCTGGAGAATTTTATCCAAGTGCCCACACTCTTATAACACGGGGTACGCTTACGAGTCGTTTCCCGAGAGTGATGCCTCCTCTGAGTCATTAGTTTGCCCGTCCTTCTAGTCCTGACGTTTACAGTCGACAGGAGAAGGGGTCCTTAGTGATAAAGAGTCATCCAAGTTTTCGCTTCTACCTCCAATAGGTACCCGAGCTGGTACTCTTGAAGAATGGTTCCGTCTAGACCGATGATGGTGGTGTTTACTTGCGAAATTTCCGGTCGTCGTCTTTGGGTACGACTCGGGAGGTATGTCGAGGGTCGCACCACTTACCCCACCTCACTAATATAGCTTGGTGAAAGTAACACCTGAACCATCGTTAAAAAGAGTGATTTTACCTAGATACGAGACGTGTATCTAAAATGGGGGGACGATACAAGATAATCGTTTTGAAAGACGCCTGAATGACTTTCAATTAAAGTGGGTGTCATTACGTCCGTCATGACGAAGACCAGTTCTTACGACATCCTAAGGGTGTCCTAAGTAACCAAAATGGCATTTGGTCCTCGTCGACCGGAACGTCTCGTCACGCTATCAGACGACTTCCGAACCAATGTCTCGGTCCACCTCCTGTGGAATGTTTCACCCCCGTGATCGGATCTCTTTTACCGCATACGAGGTTTAGCTATTGGTCATATACCGGACAAAGTAGGTTCCCGTCTAGTCTACCCTAGTAGTGACAACAACAAGTCGGCACAGACTGAGAAACGTCAGGGTACCTGTCGTCGTACGATCCGAAACGACAGGAAGTGGTAGAGGGCCTCAAACCAGTTTGAGTGCAGGTAGCTCAGTCACTACGGTAGGTTCGTAGAGTAGGAGACAGTAGGGGAAGAGGAGGGAGGAAGTTAGAAAGGGTCGTAGTTCCAGAAGAGGTTGCTCAGTCGAGAAGTGTAGTCCACCGGTTTCATAACCTCAAAGTCACAATCGTAGTCAGGAAGGTTACTTATAAGTCCTGACTAAAGAAAATCCTAATTGACCAAACTAGAGGAACGTCAAGTTCCCTGACAGTTCTCAGAAAAGGTTGTGGTGTCAAGTTTTCGTAGTCAAGAAGGTACGAGTCGAAAGAGATACACTTCCTCGTCTCGGAGAGTGTGATGGGAAGGGGGGAGGAATGACTCTCATGTAAGTCAAAGTAAAGTCAACGAGTCAGCACAGACTGAGAAACATTGGGGTACTTAACGTCGTGTGGTCCGGAGGGAGAGGTAGTGGTTGAGGACCTCAAGTAGGTTTGAGTACAGGTAGCTCAGCCACTACGGTAGGTCGGTAGAGTAGGAGACAGCAGGGGAATAGGAGGACGGGGGTTAGGGAGGGTCGTAGTCCCAGAAAAGGTTATAAAACGTACTCCACCGGTTTCATGACCTCAAAGTCGAAATCGTAGTAAGGAAGGTTTCTTGTGGGTCCTGACTAGAGGAAGTCTTACCTGACCAACCTAGAGGAACGTCAGGTTCTGTGAGAGTTCTCAGAAGAGGTTGTGGTGTCAAGTTTTCGGAGTTAAGAACCCGCGAGTCGAAAGAAATGTCACGTTGAGAGTGTAGGTATGTACTGGTGACCTTTTTGGTATCGGAACTGAACTACCTGGAAATAACCGTTTCATGTAATGCTTTCAATATTAACATTACAGTATTAGTCAACGATACCCCCGACACCAGTTATAAATATAAAAGAACGAACGTACCGTTACATATACAAGTACGTCATTGGATAAAGAACGGGTGGAGAGGAAAAGTGGACAATATATCCGACATAACCACCATCAATAGAAATATCAAATCATGTACTTATTGTACATACATCAAAAATGTTGTCTCTTCCGTTATCGTGGGGTGAGGTCATGAGAACGGACCTTTTAGGGTACCTGCCTCCTCGGACCACCCGACGTCAGTACCCCAGCGATTCTCAGCCCGTGCTGACTCGTTGAAGTGAAAGTGAAAAGTGAAAGTACGTAACCTCTTCCTTTACCGTTGGGTGAGGTCATAAGAACGGACCTCTTAGGGTCCCTACCTCCTCGGATCACCCGACGACAGATACCCCAGGGTGTCTCAGCCTGTACTGACTTCGTTGAATCGTCGTCGTCGTCGAAAATGTTTTAGATAGTTTACAGGAGAATAAATAGAATAAATTCAATTGAAGATTCCTACTTAGACGTAAAGGTCTACTTAAATGTGTGAAACGACTGACTACTTTTGGTATGATGTATCGTACAAAGAGAAAATTTGACCAACAGGCTTTGTCTCTCAAAATATTCGTGGTAATATTACTAGGTAAGTAAGTCCAAAGGTCTGTAACGAAGGAAGGAAAGAAGACTTAACAAAGACTAATCACGAAAAGTAAAATAGAAAAGGACGTGACCAAAGATGGGAAAAAAAAAAAAAAAGTAAAGTCAAAGACAAATATTTACTTACGAGGCAATCGCTTCGTCAAGTACTGAAGGGAATCGTCGACGAGTCGGAATCTTACCGGACAAGTAAGGTGGTTACAAAGGAGTCACGAATAGTGCACGTCTGTGTGATCAGGATAGGGTAGTGACATGTGCCAGGGGTGCAGGAGCTGATAGGGGCGACAAAATACAGTCTACGAGTGACAGTCAAGGTGCCCGTCGTGACCCCACTACACACCGAGGAACATAAGCCCGACAGAGAGTGTCAGACAAGGAGTGACAAGCAGGGAGGGTTCGAGATCCCAGACACAAAGTGGTCACCCGCGGAAATATGGGTTTAGGTGAGAATCCATTCTAGAATGTTAAAGACCTACAAGTTTATTGCGGAGATAAATGGTATCGAATCGAATTGGCGTTGGAAAATCTTCGTGGACTTGTGGTCTTGACGGAGTGGCACTCTCGATTACTGAAAGAAGGAAAACTTTACTTACTTCTGCGACACTAGCATGTCGCCAATCATGAGACACATCATTTTACTTACTTCTATTCTTTATGTCTCTTAATCCTGTGTTTGTGACACTAGAGACCTCTCCACACAAGAGACCACCGTTGTCAATTGTCCTACAATCAGTTAGAGAACTCTCAAACCAATCATTTTTATTTACCTAATCCGGCATGTGTCAGACTCCGAGAAAAGATAAGAAATCCTTATTATAAACAGATTGTAACCATGTTAAGGAGTATACATCCAACGGATAGAAGGAGGAAAAAAAAAAAGTGAGATTTAACTGTAAAGGTAGAAGGACGTAAGAACACGTAGGGTTCGTGTATATAATTAAGAAATTAAGAAAGTTCTAAAGATATTCATGGATGACACACGGTTTGTGTTTGTCAAATTCCTATTTCTCTACTTATACTACGACAAAGACCTGAGACCTTCAGGTGTCAACACCCCTCCGGTTACTCGTCTGTTATTAAAGTCGGAGTATTATTTACTGTCCCGTCTCCGTGGTATCTTCAGATTTCTACGGGAAAGTGGACTGGGTGTCCGACTCGCCGGGAAATCCCTGTCACTGGGACAAAATATTCCGTCGTGCACCAGTAGTCAGGTAGTACGACCCCCTCGACGACTCGAAAAAAGTGTTGACTTTCTTGGTCGTCTTGTAGAGTCCGGTGACATCCTCGTCCGTCAAAACCTTTCAGTATGAGTAAAGGGATGTTTGAGTGCACAATATCCATCAACACTGGACCCTATCATTTTAGACATGAGGTTTTATCTTAAAATTCCCTCTTTTGGGGTGCACATAGGTCATCCGTCCCGTGTATGTAACATGTTTCATGATGTCTCGAGGAGATCATCAGGACTTACGGGACACACCACGAGATCTTTAGGAGTCGGTCACTTTACTGTAGTCATTTCTTACCATTAACCAGGGATTTCTTAACGGAACTCCTCCCATTGTCTCGTTTGTGTGGTGTCGCCGTCATTAGCTCGTTCCCTCCTATATTAATAAATATTATAAGTCTAGTTTTCTACACCGATAAAACCTGTACGTGTCACCCAAGTCTATGTCTCACAATGGATACCTATAAGACTCTTCCATTACAAAGATATGGGGAGTTCTCTAAATATTCTTTAGATAAATACAAGGGATGAACTGTCAGGAAAAGGAACATAACGATTGATCGTTGGTCGTACTGATGAGTTGGTTTTGTAAAGATGGTCGTTTATGTCAGAACAGAGAGTCACCGTGTGTACTGACTCCCACCCGAGTGAGACTGTAGGTCCGACTACCAGGGGGACCTTCTTTCTTGGGTCACACAGCCGCTTCCTACGAAAACCGAACCACACACAACACGTCGAAAAATTCTTACATAGGCGAAAAGAATCGGGAGGGAAATTGTTTTGTTTTGGGTGACGAAAGAAAAGATACGTCAGTAACGAATTATAAGTGGGATAGGTTCGAGCGGTAGATGTCCAGTATACCAGATGTTAACGAAAATTCCAGAACTCTTCTAGTGGACACGCTTAAGTGTACACGGAGGAAAACCCCCTCAAATGAGACGAAGACGATGATAAAACCCGTGGACTACGCTTCTTGGCTGAGTAGACTTTTCTGGGACTACGACCCTTTCTAATTTCCGCCCTCCTCTTCCCCTGCTGTCTCCTACTCTACCAACCTACCATAGTGGCTGAGTCACCTGTACCCAACATTTGAGGCCCTCAACCACTATTTGTCCCTCCGGACCGCACGACGTCAGGTACCTCAGCGTTTCTCAGCCTGTGCTGACTCGCTCACTTGACTTGATTTGACTTGAGACGACAACTGACTGTGGTGTTGACTACCGATAGATAACGTATTGATGATAGAACAATCTACAAAGGACCTGGGAAGAAAATGTAAACAGATGTGAGTCCCCAAATAAACGTTTTCTATTGTCATTTCTTCTTGATACTTTATGTCCAAAATCATACAAATTCAAAGATTTGAATTCGAAGAGCCTACCGTGATCACCATTTCTTAGACGGACGCTTACGTCCTCTGTGTTCTCTTCGCCCAAGTGAGGGACACATCTCGGGGACCCCATCCTTTACCGTTAAGTGAGGTCATAAGAACGGACTTTTTAGGGTACCTGTCTCCTCGGACCACCCGATGTCGGGTACCCCAGCGTTTCTCAGCCTGTACTAACTCGTGCACGAGTGTGTATGTGTTTGAATTTTTTTATGTTGGAGGGAAGGTCAATTGTCCTTTTATTGTGTGAAAAGTAACTAGGAACATAATGTTTCGTGATTAATAGGATTGGTGGGAATGGTGAATGACTTGTGAACCAACCATGGCAACCGGATCCTTGAATGTCTGTAATAGATTAGATTATGAATTTCGTATAAATATTCATAAAAAATAGACGTGAAACATCTACTCTTTAGACGTCGAGATTCCGTGATTCGTCGAATCAGTTCCTGTGTCTCGATCAATCATTCAACCTCTCAACCAAGAACTGTAACCAGAGTGTAGTTTTGATACGAAAACTTTTTATGTGGTATGACGAAGATCATAAAGTAAAAGGAACAAAGGTCGGATACTACCGACGGTTACTTAAAAAGTTGATGAGAAGACGGAGGGTCTAAATACACACAGGAGGTTCCGTCCCTCGTCCTTTCTTATTGGAAAAAGATACCACATGAGATGTTGTCGGTTCTCATATTGGTCTTTGACATTTCTTCAGAGACATAGTGGTTCAGTGAGGTCATCGTAAGGTCTCAAGTCCCATTTCGACACTGAGTAACAAGAAGAAGGAGATGAACCTCGAATCCAACCGTTCTCACAGGACTAGTATAGACTGTGAGAGGTAACTGAAATTTATTTCAGGACAAGTGGGTTGTTACGGATTTCAGACTGGGACAGAGGTTTTCCTAGGAGTTAAACGTCAAAGATAGAACAAAAAGAAGTCTCCAACGGAAAATTCCTCTAGTTCTTCGAAATAAACACCTCCAGAAAAAAAAATAAGAGTCAACTTAAACTCTTTCCACTCCCAGTGAACCTGGTTCACCTTTGTACGGGTGACTTCACCCTCTAAGAATCCAAATTAAATCGACGTTTCCTCGTCTTGTGTGGGTTTGATTGAAATCGTATTTCCTTTTTAATAATCTACCTGTGTCCCTATCGAGTACCTGTATCCCGTCTTTTACTTCCAAGAGAAGTACACCCTGACTCTAGTCCTTTACCTTTCGACATCCTCCGTTTTCATCAGACAGAGAGTGTGTGTGTGTGGGGTGACAGACGAAATAAGTAAGGTGATTCTGAATGACTTTCGGACGATACGGTCCGTGGTACGATCCACGTTTCTCGTGTCTCCACTTGTCTTATGTCAGACTAAATAAAGAGAGACATTTAGTAGGAATAGACTGAGTGAGTAGGACCGAAATGGACGGGAAGACTAAGTTGTCGAATTATCTTCTACTGAGTCAGAGTCGTAGGAATCAAGTTTCTGTTTCAGAATCGTGTTGTGTGTCGAGGAATGGACACCCGTAATAGACAGGAAGGGACCAGACTAGTCAATNCACCCCGCCCCCACCCCCCACCCCATCCCCCCGTCCCACCCCCCGCAACATATCCTGTTAGAGTCGTCAGTCCCTTCTTTTTGTCTCGTTTGACACTTTTACCCTACAACCATCACTCGTATACCGACGATTTCTTTACTACTAGTGGAGATGACGTTTCTAAAAGTTCGTATTTTCCCACTACTTTCAAAGGTATTTGAGCTCCCTTCCTTTCCTTTCGTTGAGTCCTTCCGACTTTTGAGTGGTACTCCACACCATCCCAGAGGTCCGTATACCGGATACAACCTTTGGTCAAACTCAACCTCACCTTCCGAGGTAGGCTCACTTCTTACTCAATGAGTTTTCGGGACATTGAGACGGAGCCCCTTCGGGCCCACTGAAAGGAACGTTCCCCTCTCTTTCCCTCGTTCGCTTAATCTCGAGCATGTTTTGTTCCGCAAGGAACTTTTCAGACTCGTTGAGCACCGTCGAATCTTCAAGTTTAATGGATCCCAACGACTTTGTAAACACTTGGAACCTCCGCCAGTTAGAGGTTAAACTTCTCGCTGACACTGTGACTCCGTTCGTAGGACTTTTTGTGCCCCTCACCTCTCCGACTTTCAGCTTTATCCGTTATTGTTTTAAAGACACTGACAACGGATTCGCAAAATCAGTGATCCCGATTATACCAGAACCCTTTGTCCTCAATGTTAGTAGTCACATTTTTCATTGAGGGGAGAGTTCAGACCCGACGGTGGAGTGTACAGAGTTCAGTCAAGTCAAGTCAAGTCAGCGAGTCAGCACAGGCTGAGAAACTCTAGGGTACCTGACCCCGTGCGGTCCGGAGGGACAGGAAGTGGTTGAGGACCTTGAACGAGTTTGAGGACAGGTAGTTCAGCCACTACGGTAGGTTGGTAGAGTAGGAGACAGCAGGGGAAGACAGAGTTCATGGAGTGGAGACATGTGACTGTTCTATAAAGTCCAATTGAGGAAAGAAAGTTCTCTTAGAACTCTCCTTTTCCATAAAATAAACAAGTTGACGTGTATAGGTTCGTTTACAAATTAAGATTAGGTCAAATGATCGTATGAGATTAAATGTCAAGTTAAATGGTAAAACTCTCTCATTTTCAGTATGGACTATTTTTAGGAGACTACTCGTATTTGAAGAATTTTGAAAGTTTCTTTGAGTCATACACCGGTTTTCCGACGTCTACATTTCTTGATATCAAAGATATGATGATTGAACCGTTCAATGTCTGTAACGGACTCCAGAAAACCTAAATCAACCACCAATAAAATATATACTCCGGATCTAAGTGAAGAGTACTCCATTTCACCAATCTTTAAAATAAACAATATTTTGGTCCATCTGATATTTCAGAATAAGAGTAATTGGGAGACTAAAAAAAAAAAAAAAATTTAAGAGTAGTCCAAATTTTAGATCTTGACAAAAGAGTCCCCCATTTCACAATCAACGAGTCAGAACAGACTGAGAAACACTGGGGTACCCGACATCGGGTGGTCCGAGGAGACAGACATCCTAAGAGGTCCGTTCTTATGACCTCGCCCAACGGTTAAGGAAAAGGTCCAAAGAAGGGTCAGGTCCTAACTTGGGCCCAGAGGACGTAACGTCCGTCTGAGACCCATACAATACTTACGGACTGGTTAGAGAGAAAAGACCCGATAGATCGTCCAACATAAATGTCGTCGACACTCCTTACTCCATTACAGAGGGAGACCCGGTTTCTCCTAAGGAGTTTGAGTCACATTGAACCGACGTTGTGTTTGGGTAGCTGTAGGTGGATCTGACGAATCATAGTGAGGAAACTGGATCCTTCTGTACTCCTTGACTACAGTTGTACTACCAGTACGAGGAACGACACGAAACTCATCACTTCAGGAAACAGAAACTGGGTCCTCAGAGTGTAGAAGTCAGTCGTAGGTACCTCTTCATCGTCCGATTGCATGATTGAGATTCCTTTCATTTTGTTTTAGGGTCTGGGAGTCTGAAGTAGAAAAGAAAAAAAACTTACTATTTTTCGACATAATACAATCTATCTGTTTAAGTTCACGTATTTCTTTAAAGGAATTTAAATTATTTCTATGACTTTTACAAGAGACGTAATTTTTTTTTATAAATGTCAGAGAGAGAGAAAAAATTTTGTCAAGACATGTATATTTAAATGTCTTGTTGGGGCAGTTGACAGACGTAGTCATTAGGAACGACCACCCGAGTGGTAAATGTTCCTTCTGTAGTAAGTTACGTTCGACAGTGTCTTTGACAGGATGGTCGGTCCTGGAGAATTGAACTTCCTAGTAACGGTCCAGAGAAAATAGTTCTAGTGGTTAGTGGACCTTCGGGAATCGATGGTGATTGTTTCTGGACATTTTAGTTACTTGTCAGTGACCGAAGTCACGTCACACTGATTGACGTTAATGACGGATCACCGGTACAGGTGTGGGATACGACGGAAGCTAGGAACTTCAGTAGTCACATCAATTCTTGTCTTTCTTTTGGGGAGGGGGACCGATTACTGACACTATTCGCACGCATTCTGTTAACTCAACTCCCAATTCCTAAGTAGAACGATTACAGTTTTCACTGTGATTGTTCTAAGAATCGGAGTAGGTGGTCTACTCCCAGGAGTCGCAGGTCCAGAGGTCCTCGTCCAAGGTGGTGGAAGTGGTCTGTTTCCTAACCTTGGAGGAGGAGAGTTTCCGAAAGACAGCCTAAAAACAAAGCCCTACTGACTACTTCATCTTCCGGGTCCTGACAGAAGAAGGACTCCGAGAGAACATAAAGGAAATATTGAAAAAGGAAGAACGTACGATAGGGTGTAAAGTCAGAAGACAGAGGAAAAAAGAAGAAGTTCGACAGAATTAAAGAGAAATACAAAAAGTTGAACACGTAACTTAAGAAGAACGTAAAAGTTTGCTCGTCGACGATTTCGGAGGACGACAAATTGTTGTTATAGTCCAAGGTCTCGTCCCCGTCGAACTAAATTCACGGAGACGGAGTTCCGGGAGTTGGCCCACCTTTCGAAGACTTTGTGGTGCATCTCTTCTTACGTCGACTTCTACTACATGGTCGGGATTCACCGGCCGTCCCTCGGGTGACACTACACTTCCTTTGCGTCGGGGACCCAGAACTCCCGCCCGGCGCACCTGTCACTAGGGGCAGGGCGAGGTACCGCTGCGTCGGGGCCGGTCGGGACGCGGCGTGTGGTCTGAAGGTTCTTAAAGTAGTGGGAATTTGTTCGGAGAATGTCTCATCTTAACGGATTTTTAGACACAACTGACTTTATCCTATTTCCGTTTTTACAGTTGAAATAAGTCACATAAGCAAAAATATGAAAGACGTTAGATGGTTTAAACATCGGACACATAATGTTTGACGCGAGAAGTTTTCTTTGTTAAGAATTTTTAATTCTAGACACCATGAAAAGAAGGTTGTTATGTTTGATTGGTTTTACAAGTCCCAAAGACGATACACGGTACCAAACGTCATCTCTATTTTTCCACTTATTCTGTGTCGGGACATGAAAATCCTGAGGCCAAAACTATCTCTGTCGTTCGTGTTTCCATATAGAGTTTATGTTCTAACCCATACTAGCCTATGTCGACTTAAGATTCGTTTCTTACCTACTTCTTATCCCTTCTCCTCCAAATCAAGTCAATAATAAATAAGTCTCCCATTTTGTTCTCAGTTTGTAACTTCCTACCGTTGAGGTTGTTCACCCTCTTACTGCCCCTCCGTCCCACACCCTTTGTTCCCTTTACCACACTCCTCCACGTGACGTCTGTCTATCACGCCCTATCCCTGTGTCGTTCTGTTTCCTGTTTTACTAAAACGTCTAGGGTTGACCTCAGTCGTCCACCAAGTCCCACCAAGTCCCACGGACCTGCGGTGACTCTCTGCATTTAAGTCTGCTCAAGACAAACTTCACGGGTACTTTCGAACGTCTCTTTGGCACGAGAGATGTTCTCCACCCTTTACACTCAATTTGAGTCCTCTCTCTAATCTTGTCCTCTATGTAAACCCTTATTCTCCGTTATGAACTTCGGTAATATCCTCTTATTTCCTCCGTTTGTCATCGGACGTTTTCTTCATCGACCGGTCCACACTCTTGGTCCTCTGACACCTCTTCACTATGACACATTGTTCGAGACGTCCTTCGGGGTCCCTCACTGAGTCAAGTCAAGTCAAGTCAAGAGTGCGCTGGGGTACTTATCGTCGTGCGGTCCGGAGGAACAAGTAGTGGTCGAGGACCTCAAATGGGTTTGAGTACAGGTGGCTCAACCACTACGGTAGGTCGGTAGAGTAGGAGACAGCAGGGGAAGAGGACGGGGGTTAGGGAGGATCGTAGTCCCAGAAAAGGTTACTCAGTTGAGAAGTATACTCCACCGGTTTCATAACCTCAAAGTCGGAGTCGTAGTCAGGAAGGTTACTTATGGGTCCTGACTAGAGGAAATCCTACCTGACCAACCTAACGGAACGTGAGGTTCCCTGAGAGTTCTCAGAAGAGGTTGTGGTGTCCAGTTTTCGTAGTCAAGAAGCCGTGAGTCGAAAGAAGTGTCAGGTTGAGAGTGTAGGTATGTACTGGTGACCTTTTTAGTATCGGAACTGATCTACCTGGAAACAACTGTTTCATTACAGAGACGACAACTTATACGACAGATCCAACCACTATTGAAAGGAAAGTTCCTTATTCGCAGAAAATTAAAGTACCGACGTTAGTGGTAGACGTCACTAAAACTTCGGGGGGTTTTACTTCTGACTATGACAAAGGTGACAAAAGGGTAGATAAAGGGTACTTCTTTTTCTCCGTTGATCTAACCCACTAACTCTTCAAGGGGAACAAAGACATTTATCTCCAATGTCTTCTCCTGTCTTCAACTACCTACTCACAGTTTGTTCCTTCACTTTCCCTACTTGCGTCCGAATTTATATGTGATGATAAAACTCTTCACGCCGACAATTTTCTTCCCTTTTCTCTCTTATATCAGAGTTTCCTTTACTTATAAAGTATTACTTAGTAAGTTAAACTTATACACATATCCGATTCCTCTTCTACAGTCTTCCGTTGTAAAAATTTTTTCTCTTTACTTTCTTTCCCTGTTCCTTATTACTCAGTTCAGTGTTTCATCCATTTTTCTACAGTGAAATTGTGTCTTCCCCATCCGAACTTATGTTCCATCTTATAGCAAAAAGACTCCGTCTTACCTTCCTCTTTGTTTACCGATTACTAAGTCTCTTTTAGACTCGTAAGAGGTACATATTAGGCCATTGGACAGTCAGTCTATGTTCCTTTAAACCGTCCGCATTTAAGTCGAACTTTTCTCTCTTAGACCTAACTTTGTTCACGATACCTCTTAACTTTTCTGTTAATTCCTACTTCTTTTCTTAGCTGTTCGTAGAGAGTCTCGAGTCGATACCTAGTAGTATTACCTAGGGTAGTCTCAGTCGCCCCCGTGACATAATCGAGACCGGATCTCTCGACTCGCTTGGGCCCAGACCCTTAACATATGTCACCTCCAGTTTCTCTGTTTTGTCTTCAGATATCTCGAACATCTGTAAATCTACGTAAATTGGTTCCCCAGATCTGAGTGTCCCTTCGATCTCTCAGATCTTCGCCTGAGTGTCGGACCCTTTTGGTGGTTAGTTCTGCTTACCTTTTCTTCTCCCCCCTAATATAAGTGTGTGGACAAAAAGTCCAAACTATCCCTAGACATCAAATCTCACCTAGTTCTCCCCTGTGTCACAGGCGCCGTCGAGTCCGATCGGAGTACTGACCACCTCAACTGACTCCACCAGTCCCTCCGAGCCCCATAAAATATTGTGAAGTTTAACCGTTTCACAAGATACCGACGAATAGTCGATGGGTTTAGGAGAAGACGTGACAACAAAAGTGTGTAGGCATTTAAAGTCGAATAGGTGAGATACATAACAATTTTGTGTTCCTATTATATTTACCCACAAGTCTTGAAGTCTCTTCAAAAAGAACTCAGGAAAATTTTTAAAATAAATGAAAGGTTAAACACCCAACTCGGGTTTGATTAAATAAATACCGGGGTACCATCTGACGAAAGGTAAAAGAGAGAGTGGATATTGATTACTTAATTAACACTCCAAAACAAATTTCGAATAGGAGGGGTGATATAATATGAGAAGTTGTCCAGTCCCTTATACAGACAAGAGAAGGCAGGATATCGGACCTTATAACTTGTGGATTTGGTCAAGGATCGTGTATTCCCATAAGTTTTTTATGAACGACTGCACACTAACGGTTCCCCTTCCTCCACACAACCTCCCTACCTCACCCTGAGACCCCAATCGGCTACGTTTGATAATGTAAATCTACCTATCTACTGTTCCTGGATGACATATCGTATCTCTTGATGTAAGTTATAGAACACTATTTGGTATTATCTTTTCGTATATACAAAAATTTTTTTTTCTTACCTATATATAGACCTATATATACATATTGACTTAGTGAAACGATATGTCGTCTTTACTCGTGTTGTAACATTTAGTTGAGATCAAGTTAAATTTTCAACGCCAACAATTTACAAAGATTTTCTTCTATGACCGATTTATGCCCGTCGGAGACAATCAACTAATTACGATGAGTGACGAGTGACGTATACACTGTTTGACCTTTACGAAGAAAAGTAAAGTACTTATAGACATTGCAAGTTTCTCCTATTCTACGGAAAATAACCGAGACATTTGATAATGTCAGAGACGTATGTGACAACTTTACTGTTCTTTGTTGTACGAACGAAAATTGAGTAGGAGGTTAGAGAAGGAAAGTTTAACTACATTTTAAAAGTCTCATAAAGAGTCACAATTAGGAGTAGTCAAAATTATCTTTAAAGGTATTTAAAGAGTGGTACAACGTAATACTCTAGTAGACGTCTGAAAGACTTTAAAGACATCGTTACAAATACAGTATCAGACATCGAGTCTTTTATTCGGTCAATTAATCCTACAATCGGTCTTCCTTGCATAGGTAAGTAAGTTTAGTACCAGAATTGACAGACATTAACTTCTTAGACATTTATAATAAGAAATATCACGGAGTAACGACGGGAGAAGACCACCGTGTATTGTCGAATCCGACGACGACGACGACGACGATTCAGCGAAGTCAGCACAGGCTGAGACACGCTGGAGTCTCTACTGTCGGGTGGTCCGAGGGGACAGGGACCCTAAGAGGTCCGTTCTTGTGACCTCATCCAACGGTAAAGGAAGACGTTGCGTACTTTCACCTTTGACTTTCACTTCAGCGAGTCAGCACAGGCTGAGGATCGCTGGGGTACCTGACGTCCTTGTGACCTCACCCAACGGTAAAGGAAGAGGTTACGTACTTTCACCTTTGACTTTCACTTCAGCGAGTCAGTACAGGCTGAGGATCGCTGGGGTGCCTGACGTCGGGTGGTCCGAGGAGGCAGGTGCCCTAAGAGGTCCGTTCTCATGACCTCACCCGACGGTAACGCTCTATTGAGAATGATCCACAAGTAAAAATGAACCCGAAGGGACCCCAGAGTCCCCATTTCTTAGGTAGACGTTACGTCCTCTGTGTCCACGTCAAGGACCCAGCCCTTCTAGGGGACCTCTTCCTTTCCCGTTAGGTGAGGTGATAAGAACGGGCCCCTTTAGGGTACCTGTCTCCTCGGACCTCTCCATGTCAGTCACCCTAGCGTTTCTCAACCTGTACTAAATAACTGACTCGTGTGTGTGTATAAAAATGAATACTTACTTTTGTTTATACCGTGAGGTACTTTGTTTTTTCAATATTTATTTAATGTTCTGAATCAGTGCCACACTCTTTGACCTTTTGAAAAAAAAAAAACTTTTGAAAAAACTTTGTAATTTTATCACTGTATATGGTAAATGGATTGGTTTCTAGAAAAAAATTGACAAAGTCATTTTTAGGTAATCAACAAAACTTAAAGTTATATATTTTTCATTAGGTAACAAAGCAGAGATACTATAAGGTGACATTGATGTTATTTCAAATGTGAACCCGATACCTCTTTCTCAAACGATTGTTCCCGAAGGGAACACGGAGTCGACCATTTCTTAGAGGGACGGTACGTCCTCTGGACCCAAGCTAGGGACCCAACCCTTCTAAGGGACCTCTTCCCTTTCCGATGTGTGAGGTCATAAGGCCGGACCTCCTAAGGTACCTGACATATCAGGTACCACAGCGTTTCTTAGCCTGTGCTGACTCTCTGAAAGTAAGTGAGTGATCGTAACGTCCGTACAAATTTACCGAACTCTCCCTTTTTTTTTCTAGATAATTTGATAATCCCATAAAATCTCACTGATTTATATACTTTCTTTATGACTATTAATTTCCTCATAATAGACAAATACTTTACGAGGTCTTCAGGAAGTGAACGTTTATTACATCACCAAGACTTGTATGTGTACTTGAGTTCGGAAACAAGGACGAGAACAGAGCTGGGGATGGAATAAGAGTGATATGTAGGATGTCAGCCGCTTCTGACTGTTTGAAGAGTATTTACACCAGAGGTGAGAGAGACAGAGAGGACAACGACGACCATGTCCAGGAGAGGTCAAGCATGACAGTCGGAGATGTGGCCAAAAGGACGATAGACAGGGAGAAACAAAGGTGTGAGATGGGAAGTGCCTGCCGGTCTATCGAAGAATTTTTGTCTTGTCACAGTGGAGATGAATTTTTACAGACAACTGAAAGACAACGGACACCCTACCTCAGCTCCGGAGACCAGAACCATACCTCTCAGGTTGGACGGAACGAGTCGAGACGTTCGTTACATTGCATCACAGACGGGAACTCACAGGACCTCATCGTAGGGTGTCGTGAGACGACAAAAACTGAGACACCGTCTCGAACCAGGTTCCGAGACAATATGCAACCAATGAATTAACAGAGGGTTCTCTGACACTCAGGACTCTCACGGGTCACAGAGGGACCGAGAGGAAACTTAGAGGTCGTGCGTCGACTCGAACGAGGTACTAATTGTGTGTCCCCTTCGAGTCACGTCCAAACACTTATCTAATTACTTACTTGTTTCCGACAAGAGGGGTAGAAATCCCTTAAGAAGAAGTCAAAAACTCAAAATATCACGGTGGAGAGATTTTGGAAAGAACTGAGAATGGATCGCATTCATTAACGGCAGTGTCACAAAAAAAACAAGTATATTTAATCAACACGAAGGGACCACCGAGTCTCCAATTTTGCAGACGGAGGTTACGTCCTCTGGGCCCAAGCTAGGGACCCAACCCTTCTAGGGGACCTCTTCCTTTACCGTTAGGTGAGGTCATAAGAACGGACCTCTTAGGGTACCTGCCTCTTCAGGTACCCCAGCGTTTCTCAGCCTGTGTTGACTCGTTGAAGTGGAGAGGCAACATATATGAGGTCGGAGGAACGTCCAGCATGGGTGACTTTCCGTCGGACCCTCTCACTTTTCCCGTACTCGACCTCCATCTGTTGGGCCTCGAACATAAGTCAGGACGGTGAGTGAGTAGGACAGTGGAAGCTATCCATGCAGTCGAGTAAAAATTAAAAATTTTTAACTTCATATCAACTAAATGCTATAACACGGTTAAAGACGATAAATCATTTCACTCAATTCGTGTATATAAGAAAAAAAGTATAAGAAAAGGTAATACCAAATAGTGTTCCATAATTTGTGTCAAGGGACACGATAGGGCATCCTGGAATAACAATGTAATAAAATAAATAAATAGATGTCCGACACAGTGTACCGAACGTCCCCTAGAATGGAAGGACCGGTCCCTAACTTGGACACGGGAGTAGTCACTTTCGTCTCAGGATTGGTGACCTGACGGTCGCTTACGGGGTTAATAAGATAAAATAGACGAAAAGATTTTACTTGTAAAGGGGGGTGGGAGAGATGTACTCCGATTGTGGTGAAGGGGTATCCAAATTACGTTTCGAATTTTCTCCTTCACTCCTTGAAAGGACCGTCAGGTCATCGACTCCGAGACACAAAGGTGGCGTCCCTCGTGTCAAAGACAGGGACCAACCCCTTAATTCTAGGACGTGACGAATACTGTGTAAACTCTAAAAGTACTTCAAAATCATAAATAAGGGAAAGGGACTCCCACTTTCACTTTCACTCAGTGAGTCAGAACAGGAAGGGAGACACTGGAGTACGTCAGGGACCTAAAGAGGTCTGGTATAGATTAAATTTAGATCCAAAGGTCCCGAAGTTTTTGATGTCTCTGAGTCATTACAAAGGACTCATTTATTTACTTAAGGTCTCAACATAAACCAGTTTTCACTATATTTATGTATAAAATTGTCTGAAAATTTGATTATGTTAACGAACAGTAAGGAAGGATGAGTGAATCACATTTATAATGTAGAATTATGAGACTGTACCGAGTTTATTTTTTAAAGAGTATAAATACTAATATCATAGGTTTCATATATCTCCAGTGTGTTAAACTTCGTATTTATAAAAGATTAGAAAACCCATATGAACGTAAACAAATAAAAGAAAGTAAATCAGTAACATTTCATACAGATACTTCATAAAGGTATTTCACTTTATTACAAATATAAAATTACCTTATTGATATAATATTACAATCCATTCCTTTTTATCTTATATTTAATCAAGTATGTCGTACTATCGTTAATATAAAATTTTGCAGTGACTCCTAGTTACTAAAAAAAAAGGTCTTTATCGTTTTTAGGTGGGATTTTAATTATATTTTAGAGTTCCCTGGGATTTATTAGTTTTGTTAGAAATTTTCCTTCTTATTTTGACCCCCCGACGGTAAAAATCTTTTTGACCTGATGTAGTTTTAATTTTTTGAAAACACGTAGTTTCCTGTGTCATTTGTCTCACTTTTCCTTTGGGTACCTTACCCCGTCCATAAACGTTTAGTACATCGACTATTCCTCAAATATAGGTCTTATATGTTCCTTAAGAATGATGGGTTGTTGTGTTTGTTGGGTTAACTTTTTAATCAGTTCCCTGAAGTTGTAAAGAGGCTTCTTCTATATGTTTACCGGTTGTTCGTGTCCTTTTCTATTCGAGTTATTTGCATCCTTTTCTATTCGAGGGACAATGATTGGTAATTTCTTTACTTATTCGAGTAGTAATGATTGGTATTTCCTTACTTGTAATTTTAACTTTACTCTACGACGGAGTGTGGGTAATCTTACCGACGATACTTTTTTTTGTGTCCTTGTCTTTTTCACAACCGGTGTCACACCTCTTCAACCTTGGGACCGTGCGACAACCACCCTTATGTTTTACCATGTCGACGATACCTTTTGTCGTACTCCCGAGAAGTTTTTTAATTTTGTATCTTTTTAGCAGACTAGGTCGTTGAGGTGAAGGTTCATGTATGGGTTTTATTGACTTTCGTCGCTGAACTTCTCTATAGACACATGGTACGATTATTGTCGTGATAAGTGTTATCGGTCTTTTCTACCTTTGTTGGATATACAGGTAACTGTCTATTTACCTATGCTCTTTACACCATATGTGTATGTTACCTTACGATAAGTCGGAATTTTCCCTTTAAATCTGTAGACGATGTTCTTCCTATTTGGACTCTTGTAGTATGATTCACATTATTCATTCAGTACTCTCTTGTTTATGACGGACTAAGATGAGTGTGTTCCATGGATCTCAACAGTCTAAGTCTCTGTCTTTCATCTTACTACCAAAGGTCCCGACTCACCTCCCCTCTTACTTTTCGCTAACAAACTGACATGTTCCACTTTTCTTAAGTCACCTACCTACCCTTACTACCATCGTGTTTTATGGTGAATTTGCACATGTAATTTTTATCAATATTTTCATTTGAACTACACGTAAAATGGTGTTAAGTACGTTTGTTAAATTTTTATCAGTCCTCCGGTCCTCGGGTTAGACCGACAGACACTACTGGGTCTCCCCACCCTACCCGTCTTCACGCCCTCCGATTCCTCTCTTCCCCATAAGTATATTAAAACTGACTAAGCGTGACGGCATGTTTTAACATTTCGTTAAAAGGTGGTTAATTTTTTATTCCCTTTGTGTTTTTCAATTAGTCTTCCTTTATGTGGTTTTATAACTCGAAAACGAAGATTTCAGTATGAAAAACTAATAAAGGAGAAAAGTATAAAAGATGTCACTGATATATCTCAATATCGTAATCCTTTTTTTCTTAAGTTTTTAAAGTCTACTTTTGAATGGGGTTTAGACACAAATAATCTAAAGTTAGGTAAAGACTAAATCTTCTTGGAGGATCAATTTTTTTTTAAGAAAATTGCGTCTCCGGAAACTTATTCGTGTCATTCTTTATCAGAGATAAAGGACGTAACACAGTATCCGTAACAACGTACGAACGATAGACTTTGTAGGCCTATTCTCTTGTCTCCTTTGAGTGCAAGGAAACAGGGGGTTCTCTCACCTCTTCAATGTTTACCAGTAGTGAGGAGGAGTGAAAGCTAATGTGTCCTTCTGTCGATAATAAAGTCGGTCTGAAAACAAGGTAGTACGATGACTTTTACGGAACTAGTCGTAGTGACTATCTGAGATGTATGGACTTAGGTCGCCAGGTAAGAGTAAGGAGTAGAATCAGTTGTGTGGTTGTCGAACACTGCGTCTGGGACGGAGGAGATGGTGGGAGGTCCTGTAGTGCCAGAAAACAGACAGGAGGTTGTAATACCCAGTGAGGAAGTACCGGAAACCTGACCAAGAGAAGGAGAGGATTTAGGGTAGGACGACCTTACACGTTTCCGAGTCGGAGACCGGGAGGACGAAAGAGGTAGATTTAGGTGAGGAACCACTAAAGTAAATCAAATACCAAAATTTAGTGTACACGAAGGGACCACCGAGTCTACCTTTTCTTAGACGGACGTTACGTCCTCTGTACCCAAGCTAGGGGCCCACCCCTTCTAGGGGACCTCTTCCCTTACGGATGGGTGAGGTCATAGGAACGGACCTCTTAAGGTACCTGTCTCCTCGGACCACCCGATGTCAGGTACTCCAGTGTTTCTCAACCTGTGCTGACTCACTGATTATGAAATTTATTGTACATAACCAACTTTTAGTAGATAAAGGAGAGAGGGTAAGTTTGAAGAGAGAACTCGAAATGTCTTCGTATAAAAGTTGACAAACTAATACACGTGGACCTATAAATTATTCGTAGTGTAAAAGTTTTTACAGGTGTAACTTTAGGACTAGACGGAGTCGATTACTGAGGTGGAAAGGTCCTCTCACTTTACTTTCCGGTCGAGAATCTTCTTGACACAAGTCTCTCCGACTCACCTTCGTCTACCCCACTAACCTTCGCTATGTAGAAACCTCTTTTAAACCGGTCCCCTTGAGGAACCAAGGGAGTACAGGTGACTCAGAAAATGAAACATACACACGTCGAAGTCAGATTCTTCAAAAAAGAGACTGTTGACACTGAACGCCCTTAATACCATAATTCTACGACACCTTGAAGACTTTAGACAACGTATTATTCGAAAAGAAAGTGTGATTGAAGGGAAAAGTGTGTACCACCGATGATCGAACGTTTACTCAATAATGGTCGGATGGTCTACGAAGGGTCTTCGGCACTAGTTCTTCATAAATTTAGTATTTGCTAAAATTCCAACATGGTGACAATAAAGACTATATAAAAAATTCTGAGATCTTAAAACTTTGTAAAATAATAACTCTCGTCTTGTCACAATAACATCTTTTAAACCTCTTTTTTATACCATTTTTTCTTTTCTTCTTAATGGGTACCAACGTGATTCTTTATTCGTAATATCAAACTATCGTAATAAAGATACGTATCAATATTATAAATGCTACTTCAAAATTTTTCACATTCAAGAGTTTTAAATTCATAAGAAACTGGTATTAGTTCGTCAGACTATAAAGAGAGTTGACACTACGGATCTATGTGAGTCTTCACTAAATTGTTTTGTGACACTGAGTCATGTATAAAACCACCGAGAAGAAAGTGAGTGCGATGACGACGACGATTCGACGAAGTCAGCACAGGCTGAGACACGCTGGGGTGTCTGCCGTCCGTCGGATGGTCCGAGGGGGTAGGGACCCTAAGAGGTCCGTGACTTCACCGAACGGTAAAGGAAGAGGTTACGTACTTTCAATTTTCACTTTCACTTCAGCGAGTTAACACAGGTTGACAATCGCTGGGGTACCCGACGAGGCGGGTACCCTAAAAGGTCCGTTGTCATGACCTCACCCAACGGCAACGGAAGGAGAGAAATTGAGCATAGGATACCAATTGAATCCCCGTCAAAGGCGCACACAATAGAGAACAAAGAGACAGTCGGAATGAAGTCTTGATCTGAAGGAGTGGTGAAGCGGGCGGGGGTGTAGGGTGGATTGTGTCTTTTGATTAGGGTTGGGAGTCATCATTGACAATTGAAAATAGTTTCACAAGGATTCTCTTCTAGAGAGGATGACGCATACACCGTCCGTGCCATGAGAGTTATCGTCCTACGTCCTCGGACCCCATTCCGGTCTTGGAGGAAGCCTCAATAAACGAGTTCAGTCCTTCCGTTCACTTCCTGTCTGTATCAACGTCCATGACCCCTTTCAGACCAAACCGTGCGCACAGTAGAATGAGTCTTTCCTATAATTCTCTGTTAACCGTCTCAAGATCATTTACCAACCTTAAGCTCCATCTCCTTCACATAACGTACTCCGTCTCATTACCTCTCTACAATTGTCGTATCGTTTCTCCACCTTTATTATTAATAATGGTAAATAATTCATTTATACTACTTATTATCATGGGCAGAGTGTTTGACATCACTCATAATTTATTTTATTTACATATATTCGGAACATCGTTATTCTGACTGTATGTCATCAGAGGAGCATAGGTGTCCTTTAATAAAGATTCTGTGGGGTCACCTACTGACTTTGGTACCTATCTTGACTACCCTATTTTAAATATAAAATTTCCTTCTGTTCTTTTAAATTCGTCTTTTAAGAGAGAGGTAAACCCGGAAGAGGGAGGGGCAAATCACACGTTACAAGCAGACGTAATATTTCCGAGAGGACAGGTACCCTAAGAGTTCTAAGAGGTTCGTTCTTATGAACTTACCCAACAGTACGGGAGGAGGTCGCCTAGAGGGGTGGGGTCCCTAGCTCAGACGTAGAGAAAACAGAGACCGTAACCGTCCGACCGAGAAATAGTGACCTCGGCGGACACTTCGGTCTGGAGTTTCCACCCTTACGTTTCTAGTTCAAAAAGGAAAAAAGTTACGATTGTTACAAAAGAAGAATTGAAATAACAATTAACTTAAAACCAACTGTCATAGTTTGGGATATATATGGAATGTATGTATAGATACTGTTTCAAATTAAATATTTAACCCGTGTTGTCTTCTTATTGTTATTGATTATTATTTTCTCTTGTTAACATTGTTATATGACTGACTTCAATGTACTTCCATCAGAGAGAGAGAGAGAAAGAGAGAGTTTTATTGAAAAACGTATTTAAATTACGGAAAGACCCGAAGGGACCACCGAGTCTCCCATTTCGTAGACGGACGTTACGTCCTCTGGACCCAAGCTAGGGACCCAGCCCTTCTAGGGGACCTCCTCCTTTACCGTTGGGTGAGGTCATAAGAATGGACCTCTTAAGGTACCTACCTCCTCGGACCTCCCGATGTCCGGTACCCCAGCGTTTCTCAGCCTGTGCTGACTCACTGAAGTGAGTGAGTGTTACGGAAAGATAAAATTGATGTGTAATTAGTGTTTGATACCGGTTTTGTAAACGTTAGACTCCACACCGTCGGTTCGCTCGTGTTTAAAATAAAAGTAAGAAGTGTTGAAGTACTTTTCTTCCGAACAGGAATGTCGTCTAGAATCGTTTAAGTCGTACGTTAAAAAAAGGAAAGGACTAATTCAGTTCTTGAAAGTAGAAAGGTGAATCTCCTTCGTGAAATACCGAAGAGAAACCGTATGGGCTTAACGGTCACAGTGATGAGACCGAGCAATCCCGGTAATACTTCATTTTATTCCGACTGAATGACGACCCTGTCACATAACCTATTGGTTCTGCCGGCGATCCACTGACTGCCCCCGTTACGAGGTGTGAGTTTAGTGCTCTAAGTGCGGACCCGGTCTGTCGCGTCCTAAAGTAGTACGATGAGTTTTCCCTTCCATTAAATTATAAAACCCCCGTAGGACCACCACGGTTTCCATTTCTTGACCGGACGGTCACGTCCTCTGTATTCTCTGTACACAAGGTAGGGACCCAACCCTTCTAAGGGACCTCCTCTAGTGCCGTTGAGCAAGATCACAAGAACGGACCTCTTATGCCTGTCTCCTCGGACCCCCCATGTCAGGTATCTCAACGTTTCTCAATCTGCACTGGCTTCGTTGAATCGTTCGTGGACCACCGAGCCACCATTTCGTAGGCAACGTCCTCTGTGTGCAAACTAGGGAAGGGAGACTCTTTTAAGGTGCACGACTCCTCGTCGATTCGGGTCCGTGGTGTTGACAACTCGCACACAAGGTCTCGGGTCCTCGACGTTTATGACTCGAGTGCTCGACGTCGATGACTTGGGTGTGAGGATCTCGGCCACGTTCTGTGACGGAACTTTTCTCATCGAGGGCGTGGGGGTCGTTGATCTCTTTTCGGGCGAGTCGTTCCTTCTGGGTCGTGTCTGTTTTTCAAAAGAAAAATCTAATTTTTCTTAATTTTTTTTTTTAATCCTTAAAGACTCAAAAAAAGTAAATTACAAAGACCTAGTTCTCATTGATTTTGGTACTTTTCGTTTTGGTATCTATTCCACCGCCCCCCCTGATGACGTGTCTTATATGAATTATTTACACGTAATTATTTATTACTTACACACGTATGAGTCAGTACAGGTTGAGAAAACACTGAGGGCACCTGACATTCGGGTGGTCCGAGGAGACAGGTACCCTAAAAGGTCCGTTCTTATGACCTCACCCAACAGTAAACGAAGAGGTCCCCCAGAAGGACTGGGTCCCTAACTTTGACACAGAAGACGTAGAGGACGTGACATCTACCTAAGAAATAGGGACTCGGTAGGCCCTTCGGACTTATTATTTGTAAATATCATAATGAATCTCCCCGAAGGGACCACCGGGTCGCCACTTCTTAGGTGGACTTTACGTCCTCTAAGTCCTCTGTGCCCAAGTTTAGGACCCGACCTTTCTAGGGGACCTCCTCCCGTACCGTAGGGTGAGGTCATAAGAACGGACCTCTTAGGGTACCTGACTCCTCGGACCACCCGATGTCAAGTACCTCAACGTTTCCCAGCCTGTGTGGACTTCGCTGAATCGTCGTCGTCGTCGTAGAATTAAATCGTCACCACTGGTCTAACTTACAGTAAATATCGCTCACCCTCTGTACAAACGAACCAAATAGTCTGGAAATCTATGATGGACGAACACTTAAGGACTTGAGACCCTAGACAAGTGGAGTACGACTTAGGGTCGGTGTGTCATTCAGGGGACGAGGGTCAACGAAAGGTAAGTAGTGTGTGATCCTCTAGACCAAGATTAAGACCGACCCAGTGTTTGATCAACACACTTAAATCCGTTTAGTGGAAAGGGACGATCTGGAGTTAAAGGAGTGGAACTTTTGACCCCCTCAAAATCTCTAATAGTACGATCCACTTCATTCAATCTGTCTCTTTCTATTTTTAACATACTGTAATGAATATACACTATAGATTTTTTTTACTATGTTTTCATGAATAAATGTTTTGTCTTTGTCTGAGTGTCTGAAGGTTTTGTTTAACTTTCAATGGTTTCCCCTTTCCACCTCACCACCCCCTATTTAATCCTCTAACCCTAATTGTATATGTGTGATCATATATATTTTGTCTATTAGTTGTCTCCGGGGGACATATCGTGTTCCTTGAGATGACTTCTGAGACATTACTGGATCCACCCTTTTCTTAGACTTTTTCTTATATGTATATATGCATATTACTTTAGTGAAACGACACCTGGACTCTGATTACGTTGTAACATTTAATATGAGATCATATGTTGCTAAAATACATAAGAAAATTTTTTAAATAACTTTGTATTTTATATTTTTTCTTACAATCCTTTTCTTTTTTAAACCTTAATCCTCCCAACTCTTCCTTTACCGTTGGGTGAGGTCACAAGAACGGACCTCTTAGGGTCCCCGCCCCCTCGGACCACCCGACGGCAGATACCCCAGCGTGTCTCGACCTGTGTTGACTCCGCTGAATCGTCGTCGTCGTCGTCTTCGTCGTCGTCTGAGATTTCAGGAAAGGTTGAGACACTAAGGTGTTATGATAAAGTGTAGAGAGTTTTAACTCGTCGTTCATTGTCCTAGTCACAGTCGGACCTGACGATCGTATCCTCGACGTACAAGAGGTACCCTGAATCTTAATAAAGGAGGAATCTTACTTAGGGAATTTTAACGGTCATACTGATAAAATTACCAGTGACCGTGTATGGTACTATACAATTACCGGGACCTGGATGTTCTGCGAATAGTACAGGAGGGGTTGACGATGGGAGGTCGGGGTTGGGGTGGGGTTAAAGTCTCAAGTACCACAGAGTCACTTTGTCCGTCTTACCTCGGTATTATGAATGAGACCCATTAAGTAGGAAAAATACTAAGAATAAAGTTTTTGATAATCGATCTAAGACGTAGAGAAGTTAAAATACTGTTCACCATTCCCGACATCTAGACTATTTTCAAACTATTTCGTAAAGAAATAGATAGATATAAAACATGTAGATATTAATCCGTTAAGTTGTCTAGTACAATTGTAACTTTAGACAGTGGTTCCTGGTCACTTCAAGTTTCTATGAAGTGACCAAGTCTTTTATAGCTGAAGAGTTTATACAATCCCGTCATAAAGGTTTTGAAATCGGTAAATGTATGGTGGAAGTGTTAGAAATGATATAGACGTATAATGGACATTATCAAAAATAAATTAGTAAAGGAATTTTAGTTATCATTTAAATAAAAATGAATCGTAGAAGGACTCGTCATTTTAGGTACTTTAATATCTAAAATTTTCGATCAACGTAAAAGTTACATGGAACTTGATTCGTGTTGAGTTTTAAAGTTTCAACCCTATACACAGTGGATTTTAACCATCAAACATATGGTATAAAACCCGTTCAATTTACTTATACATTGACTATAAATTCGACGCTAGTAGAGAAAGACAGGAAGTCGGTATCTCCTTACTGTCGTAGTCTATTATAAGAATGAAAGTTTAGACAGAGTACCTTGAGATCTTTGTTTCCTGTAGTGTTGTAGAAACAACACTAAACGTTTCGTTGCAACGTTTTTATCTACAGTGACAGTTATTCTTCCTGAGAGGTCCACCGAGTCACCACTTCTTAGACGGACGGTTTCGTCCTCTACGTCCTCTTCTCTGAAAGTAGGGACCCAACTCTTCTAGGGGACCTCCTCCTTTACCGTTGGGAGAGGTCATAAGAATGGACCTTTTAAGGTAACTGTCTCCTTGGACCACCCGATGTCAGGTACCCCAGTGGTTTCTCAGCCTGTGCTGAATCGTTGACTCGTGCATACGTGCAGTCATTGTTTCTTGTCTCATGTCTCTCTCCGTCGTTTATGTCATTTTTATTTATGCCTTAATCAATGTGGTTTTCAAACTTACATGTCAGGACAAGTTTCAAGAAGTTGGATCTGTGAATTTTGAGTCCTTTGTTTTCGTAAAGGTTCCTTGCAAAATAAACCTTTTCGGGAGTAAAAGACTTTATCTAATTTCCTGTCCTTTTCGTCACATACACGACACAAGACCCTTTTCCCAGTCACTGTAAGAAAACCTTACCCTCTTCGGTACCTTAAAGTCTTTATAGAACTTTATGTGTGTAAATGAGAATTATTTTTAAGGTCGAAGATTTGGGTTCGAATTTAGTGTGTCGGGAACTTCCCTCTAACAATGTCAAATTGTTCAGTCCACGCGAGTAATGTGTCATAATAAAACCCACCTCAAAATATTATAGGTAGTATTAAACGTATACCGAAAAAGTTGAAGTTTTTTATAAATATATATAAATAACAGAGGGATGAATACGTTCATCTACTCATATTTTAAGACTACAGAACGACCCCCTTCTTAACTTCTTAAGTAGAGTCCGAGTTTTTCTATAAACTTCATCTTTCATTTAATAACGATCTTATTAAATTTCATAAAACAAAGGAACTCCGATGTCCAACTATCTTAAACCTGTCTTCTCTACGCTTCTCTCTGTTTAAAAAAAAACCTATATTTCGCCTATCTTTCTGAACCAAACTGTTAACAAATCCAGACACACAGAAGGTTCACCATTTAATTGGATGTGGGTGGGGAATGGGGTTTATTACGTATGGTATGTCAGTGTATTAGACAACTGTGTGGTTAGTCTGGATCCCCTTGTGTCGAAGACACCATACTGATGATAACGAGCAAAATCAAGCGTCCCTTCTTTCTCCTCTTTCTTACACCTCTGGTACGACTTTGTAGTCATTTCTGAACATGTCGTTTTCACTAATGTTCACTCCTTAATTTCTACAACTATTGTTACTTCATAGTCGGTTCGTTTTCGCCTAGGACAAAGAGTATTCTCACGATCGACGTGGCTCAAATTTCTCCGTCTCCGTCCATCTACGCTTGCGATGTCTCTACGGCAATACAACACTGTATTTCGGGGGAGGAAAGGCTGGGACGGAGAAACGTGTGAGTGGGTGGACGTTTAAGGTTTGTCAAGATTTCCACAAATTAGACACCGAAAGGTTTCAGTACACCTCGGAATTAAAATTTACGATTTTAACCGCAAAATTACTTTTGCGAAACCTTACTTTTCTGAGCAACCTTATCTTCATGTTTCTTAAAATTAAAAAGATCTATAAAAGGGAGATGTATTATGAAGAAATATACGTCTTAAGGGGAGCCAAGCAGGGTTTACTCTTCTCATTAAGAGGTCGGTTTTCACTATCGACGACAATAGTGATGGATGTATGAGGTCGGTTTGCAGGGTCCCAATTAAAAAGTTTATTCATTAGGGTTGATGAATTAGTTTGTGGAGTTAAGTCACTATTTACTTCGGTCTAAAAGTGATCGTCGAGATCGTACGGAGACCTGAACTCCTGAAGTAGTAAATTTGGAATTTTTTTGTTTTTTGTTTTTGGTTTTTGGCAAAGAAAAGAAGAGAAGGATTATTGGATTGTGGCTATGTCCACCGGGAAGGGGCCGGGGGTGAGGGGGAGGGAAAGATCCCTCAAAAGTCTTTACGTTTATAAGACCTTTGAGGTTTCAATAAATTTACATCTCTTCTGGTGGCCAACTTTTGTCCTAGTGTTAAATTCTTTTGTGAAGGAATTTTTAATAAGGAAATATGGGTGCATATGACGCGAAAACAGTAATCTTCCGACTATGAGTGGTAATAGAGCTCCTTCTCCTTTATGTGAAATTTGTTCGTTTAGATTGAGAATTTTTCAATTAACATCGTGTTCAAGGGACTTTATATGACAAAGAGTATTTGTCGGAAGTAAAGTCCTTCATCCTTAAATTTTCCTTTGTACCGGACAATAACAGAGTCTCAGACACATTAAGTCGAGACCCTGAAAAGTCGTCAAGACGCGGTATTCTGTGAGGGGAAATCCTTAACGAAATCACTTTCCATAAGACCCTCAACATAACGATGTCTTTTCAGGGAAGAATTCTTTCACGTTCTTTTGAGGAATAAACCTAACTCAGTCTTACCTCTCGGTCAGGTGACTCTCTTACAGTCAATCTTCTTTACTCGTACTGCAACAAAAAATAGATAATAGTTTTCTTTAAGAACACTTCCGAGGTAAGTCATGAGAATAGATAAAATCTTAATCACACATGTCGACTCGAACAGTGTCCCTGTGGATATAATGGTTCAAAAAACCCCCCCAACTTTTTACTCCAACCTTAAATAGAGTATCTTTTAGAGCAACCCGACGAACTAAATTGTCACTCCTGACAGATTAACGTAGTGTATCACCTGTAGTAGGAAGTCATATTTAGACACGAGGTTTAAGACTGTTTTTTATGGTTTTCATGTACTTTTCCAACCATTTACAAATTGTAAAATAACTTTTTTAATAACTACAGTCATGAAAATTAAAAGAGTCAGGAAAGACTCGGACGACCCAATTTCTTCATAGACTTTCACTTCCTTATTTTCTAAAGTGATTATCATTAAACTATTTAGAACCATCTCGGGAAAACTATACAAAGGGGTTTTGACTCTTTCATTTACTGATTTTTTTTTTTTTTTTCAAAATTCACAATCAGTGAGTCAGTACAGACCGAGAAACGCCGGGGTACTGGTCCGAGGAGACAGGTACCCTAAGAGGTCCGTTCTCATGACCTCACCCAACTAGAAGGGAAGAGGTCCCCTAGAAGGGCTGGTCCGTGACTTGGACCCAGAGGCCGTGACGTCCGTCTGAGAAATGTCAGACTCGGCGATCCCTTCGGGACCATCTTGTTAAGTGAGAGCGTTTGACCGGGAAGAGAAGGACGAAGGTATCGGAGGCCGAGAGTATTATTCACTAACCCCTAAGGTCCTAGTCTAGATGACCCCTAGAGTATTAGGTGACCCGAGGAGATTGGTTTTTTTGGTATAATCACAAGATAACAATGGATTTTTAATTGTGTTTAAATTGTGGGTAATTTGTTAGACAAGATACTTCATTTATATTTTATAAATATTTACTTCTACATAAATTGACAGATATTTTACTATAATATTGATCTACATGTAAAATATTCGTAAATTCTTAAATTTTCTTTTCAATATTTCCAAGAAACCATATGTTTTCGTTTTTTTTTTTTTTTTTTCGTCCGGTTGAGGAGAGAGAGGTAGGAAGTTCACGGGACGGATAAAGGAAGAGTGGTAGAGTAGTAAGAGAACTCTTGGACTTAAAATAACGTCAAGAGGTGTACACTTTTTATAACTTCGTAGTTTTTTAATTCACTCTTAAAAGAGAGTCCTCTGAAGAAAGTACACACACGAATCAGTGCAAGGTAACAAACGCTGGGGACACCTGTCCGAAGAGACAGGTACCCTAAAAAGTCTGTTCTTATGACCTCACCCAACGGTAAAAGGAGGAGGTTCCCCAGAAGGGTTGGGTCCCTAGTTCCAATCCAGAAGACACAGAGGACGAAACGTCCACCTATGAAATGGACGACCTACGTTCAGAGACAGGATCGTCTGACCTCAGGTTCTAGGAGGACGACCAAAACTTCACTCGTCGGTACAACACTGTCCCGGACACTCTCCGGTTGTCGGGGTACCGGTCCTTGGAGCTCACTGTGGACCCTCTACTTTCGTGGGGTCTACGGTCGATCGTTCTTTTGTTCCCTGGAGTCAGGATGTTGGAGTTCACTTAGGGTGGTTGTTGGTGTACTTGGTTCTTCTTTCTTTCTTTTTTTTTGTTTTTTGTTTTTTTTGTTCGAAGATTTTCCTTGTGTCGGATGAACAACACCCTTTCTCTCATCCCATACTCTCCTACCAGTGTAGGGTCCAGTGTGGACTCAGGGACCCTCTCGACGGTTCACACTCAAGAACCGAAGTGTTTTTGTCCGGTAGAGTATCCCGTTCTCTACCGTTTCACGCCCCAATAGACAAGAATATCCCCTCCCATAAAGAATCCGATTATTCACTCTCCTCGTAAGGTCGATAAACCCTCTTCCCCACCCTTAAAGATTTTTAACCGGGGGACGGGTGAAAAACTGGAAATACCGACCGGAACCTTACTCGTACCGCGGACACCCACACAGTAGAGAGAACGACTACACATTGTCACCTTCAACTGAGCAGGCGGTAGAACCTGGATAAACCAAGAGAAATCAAGGACTACACAAGAACCTAATACAGTAAGGAAATTACCAACGCGGGACGGGGGAAGAACAGAGTACTGGTCGTAGAACTAATATTGGAATGCTCTGGGATTCGTCTCCTGGGTCGATTCTATGTGAGTCTAAGATCTAGGTATCTTTGACACCATATCCTTAATATATAACAAAGTTTGGTGATTTAAACCCCATTAAACAGTACGATGTTATATATTGATTACGTATATACTATTAGAGGAAGTTTGAGATTATTGTTAATAAGAGCGTTTTTTCCAAACACAACGATCACGATAAAAGAAAGAGGTAATCTCCTCTCTTATATTGACTTATTAAATATCTACACATGTAGAGATAAAATTAAGTTTTGAAATTACCTCTTATATTAAGAGGTACATACTCAGAGTTTTGTATTTAATCAACTTAAGTTGTAATTTTTTTTATGGTAATAGAACCATGAACTTTTAACTTCTCATACGGGAGGGTTTAGTGAAGTAATAATAAAAAAATTATTTATAAAATAAAAATTTTCAAGTCTTCATGTTTTAATAACACTTCGATTATCTCTTAATGACACATGGGGTGAGACTCAAAGGTGACAACAATATAGAATATAACCCCACCATGTAAAAAGTGTTAATCACTTATTTATAACTTATAATAATAATTGATGATTTTCGAAGGGACCACCGAGTCTGCCATTTCGTAGACGGACTTTACGCCCTCTGGGTCCAAACTAGGGACCCAACCCTTCTAGGGGACCTCTTCCGTTACCGTGGGGTGAGGTCATGAGAACGGACCTCTTAGGGTACCTACCTCTTCGGACCATCCGATGTCAGGCACCGCAGAACTTCTCAGTCTGTGTTGACACGCTGAAGTGGAAGTGAAATGGACGACTCGGTAACCCCTCCGGGTTCTTATAACCTCGTCCAACGGTAAAGGATGGAGTCCCCTTTAGAGGGTTGGGTCCGCTACGTGGACACAGAGAACGTAGAGGACGTGACCATCCTCCTAAGAAATGGGGACCTCGGTGGACCCTTCTGAACCAAAAAGAATTTTTTGTTTTTGTTTTCGTTTTGAGACACACACACACACACACACACACACACACACACGCGGTATAACGTACGTTTACTCTGGCTCTAAGTTTGTCAAACCTTTTCATGCGTTACTTTTTAGACAAGGTACAGGTGGAAGAGACAGAGAGTTTAAGAAAGAGAGTCTAATTGACTATAATGTCGAGGTAAAGAACCTAGCGAAACATCTAGTGCGCAAATGTCTGTAGAGGGGGGAGCGGTGGTGTCAATATCGTAAAAACAAGACGTGAAACCAACAAACGAAATCACCACGTAGGTCGTCTAGAAAGGTGAATCTAGATTTAACAAAATTGACGTCAGCAAATTGGGGTGTTTTTCGCTCTTTCACCTCAGGTCTCATCGAAAAGAAGTAGAGTTATGAAACCTGGATGAGAACAGGGGGTAAATCCCCTGTTACCCTTTTCTCGACTCAATAGAGTCAACTAGGACTTACAAAAGTGTCCGACCGTCTCTCCTAGTCAGACTCTTCCCCGTGTAGACTTGACTCAATCAGGCTTAGACTTGTAGACTCGACCTGACCAATTTCAATCTACTCAGACATAGGTTCTACGAATCTCACGTAACTCGTCTCCCCTCATAGTATCTTGGACGAATGCTTCGTTGTGTTTTTTCGTGGTGAAAGATTAAAAAAAAGATGACACGCACTAACGAGTCAAGTCAGCGAGTCAACACAGTCTGAGAAAGGCTGGGGTATTTGGCGTCGTACGGTCCGGAGGGACAGGTAGTGGTCGAGGACCTCAAATGGGTCTGAGTAGAGGTAACTCAGTCACTACGGTAGGTCAGTCGAGTAGGACAGTAGAAGAAGAGGAGGACAGGAGTTAGCAAGCGTCGTAGTCCCAGAAAAGGTTACTCAGTCAAGAAGTGTAGTCCACCGGTTTCCTGACCTCAAAGTCGAAGTCGTAGTAAGGGAGGTTTCTTTAGGGTCCCGACTAGAGGAAGTCTTACCTGACCAACCTAGAGGAACGTCAAGTTCCCTGAGAGTTCTCAGAAGAGGTTGTGTCAAGTTTTCGCAGTTACGAAACCACGAGTCGAAAGAAATATCAGTTTGAGAGTGTAGGTATGTACTGGTGACTTTTTTAGTATCGAAACTGATCTGCCTGGAAACAACCGTTTCATTACAGAGACGAAAAATTATACGACAGATCCAACCAGTATTGAAAAGAAGATACCTCGTTCGTAGAAAAGTAAAGTACCGACATCAGTGGTAGACGTTACTAAAACCTCGGGGAGTTTTATTTCAGTCAGTGACAAAGGTAACAAAGGGGTAGATAAACGGTACTTCACTGTCCTGGTCTACGGTACTAGAATCAAAAGACTTACAACTCAAAATTCGGTTGAAAAAGTGACAGGAGAAAGTGAAAGTAGTTCTCTGAGCAATCAAGAAGAAGCGAAAGACGGTATACCCACCACAGTAGACGTGTAGACTTCAATGACTATAAAGAGGACCGTTAGAACTAAGGTCGAATACGAAGTAGGTCGGGTCGTAAAGAGTACTACATGAGACGTATATTCAATTTATTCGTCCCACTGTTATAAGTCGGAACTGCATGAGGAAAAGGATGAACCTCGGTCAGACAACAAGGTACAGGTCAAGATTGACAACGAAGAACTGGACGTATATCTAAAGAGTCCTCCGTCCAGTCTACCAGACCATAAGGGTAGAAAAATTCTTAAAAGGTGTCAAATAACACTAGGTGTGTTTCCGAAACCGTATCAGTTATTTCGTCTTTATCTACAAAAAGACCTTGAGAACGAAAAAGCTACTAGGTTGTCTACAATCGTTGAACTGGAGACCAAGGAGACGGAAAAGATTTTGGTCGAACTTGTAGACCTTCAAGTACCAAGTACATGACGACTTCAGACCGAACCTCTTAAAACTCGTAATGAAACGATCACACACTCTGCTCACGTTAACACACCATCAAACTTGTAAGAAACCGTAACGGAAAGAAACCCTAACCTTTCCTGTGACTGGAAGAGGTCAGGGCACCAGCGACGACTCAAAAGGTTTAAACGACCGTATAACTCCCGTCGTGAAACTGCCGTAGTAGAAAATCTTAATCTTTGTCGAGTTGACCTTACGGTAGTGGAGGTGATCGAAACAAACATCACTACGAAGGATTCCGGGTGAACTGAAGCGTATGGTCCCACAGACCGAGATCGACTCACTAGTGTGGTAGTACCATTAGACCTAGTACTTTTAGAAAAAAAGATACCAAGATACATAAGAATGTGGAGAAGAATCATAGAAGACGAAGACAATCGAGGTATGGTAAAGACAGGAAATAACATGGGTAGAAACGTACTTTACAAGGGAACCATAGAGATTAAAAGAACTTTTCTAGACATCAGAAAGGGTAAGACAACAAAAGGAGATAAAGAAACGTGACTAGTGACTCCTTCCGAAAGAAAAGAGAGGAACGATAAGAAACCTTGAGACGTAAGGTCACCCACATAGAAAGTAAAAGAGGAAACCGAAGACACAGAAGAAAAGAGTCGATAACATTCCGGAGGATCCTGTTGGTAAACCGGAAAAACGTAAAGAAAAAGAACCCCTACCAGAACTAGTGACGGAGGACATGTTACAGTACTTGGAGACAGGTATCAAAAAGTCCGTGCGATAGTCTAGATTAGGGAACTTTTATAAACAATGAAGGTGACATATTGCATTCCCTAAACTAAATCCAGTATGGACTTATCAGATCACCAAAAGAGATGAAAGAAGTTAATCATCGGATCCTTACGAATTTGGTAGGTCTTTCGTAAAACGAATGAGACACATAGACACTCGTTGTGAGTGTCATAGACCGACACAATTTACTTCAATGTTGGTTCCAAACGATAACAACAACAAATCACGATTCAGTACAGATTGAGAAAACGTCGGAGTACCTGACATCGGACTGTCCGAGGAGACAGGTGCTCTAAAGGGTCCGTTCTTATGACCTCAACCAACGGTAAAGGAAGATGTCCCGTAGAAGGAGTGCGTCCCTAGTTTGGACTCAAAGAACGAATCGTCCTTCTAAGAAATAGTGACTCGGTGGACCCTTCGAGATTGGTTCGAAATTTCGGCGGAGTTCAGAAGGAAGTAATTTGAATGACCTTTCCTCAAATTGGTGTAATACACATTAAGTTTTATATAACTGTCAGGTACTCATCAGCACTCACGCTCTCTTTCACGAACTTTGAAGTCTTGACTTCTTACCCAAACAGTTTTATTGTTTTAGTGTAACCTTGGTTTTGTTATTAACAAAACAAGGAAAGGTCTCTCCTTTAGACGTTTATTCTCCCGGAGTTTTCGCTGAAAAACGTGCATGGAAGAGTGCTCGTGTAAACACTCGTGCATGATCTTAAGAATGGGAAGAAGTCAGACTACAATGAAACCGACTTCATAAAAGTGTCCCGTGAAGAATACTAAGTAACAAGAGTCTCTTTAGTATCGAACTCTACTGAAATAAAATATTTGGAAAAGGACATTATCGATCATTTGGAGGTGGTGTCTTTCAGGATGACATAAGGAAGTTGTCGTTTCCGTAAAAGAAATAGTTTCTTACTCAAGTACAAAAAGACATTTGCGATAACAATGAGATAAATTTGAGACTTATTGTTATTTCGTTCATTTTGGACATCATTTTGAAGTTTTATTGGAGAAGAAATTTTTTACGAAAATCACCAAAATATGTTTGTCTTCGTCATTGTTTCATTTCGTGTGTGACGTTTAATGAAACGGATTAAATCTATAGTCACTAAATTTTAGAGGAAAAATTTCACTTCATGTTTATTGAATACTATGATATACTCAAGGTCAATATGGTCTCTTACTAAGCTATAAAAATGCAAAATACTTTACTAGTGAGACCATTCAAGTCAATGGTAAACGGTTGATTCAATCCTGTACCAAATAACATAAGGGATAGAACATGTAATATAGAGACACTGAATAAATAAGATATTGACCTCTGAACATTTTGTATGGTACTGGTCCTACAAGAGACATAGATACTCACAAAGGTAAAAATGACAAAAAAAAGTCAAAAAAAAGAAAAGGTCTAAGGTGTATATTCATGTTAATATGTCATAAACAGAAAGAGACAGACTGAATCTGGTACATCGTATTACGGAACATCCAAGTAGGTACAACAGTATTTAGGGTTCTAAAGAAAGAAAAATACTGATACAGTGTAACATTTATAAATGGTATAGAAGAAATATGTAAGTAGATAGTCACCTGTGAATCCAACGAAGAGATAGAACCAATGAGATTTATTGCGACGTTACTTGTAACCCCCACGTATATGGAAAAGTTTAGACACAAAACAAAGGAAACCTAGTTGTAGGTCCTTATCTTTACAACTAGACATACCGTCAAGATAAAAATTGAAAACGCCTGAGAGATATGACTAAGGGTATCCCCGACGTGGTTAAATTTAAAGGTAGGTGGTAAGTACTCACAAAGGAAAAGAGGTTTAGGAACGGTTATGAATAAACAACAAAAAGACTATTATCGGTAGGACTGTCTATACTCTACTATAGAGTGACATCAAAACTAAACGTAAAGGGACTACTAATCACTACGACTCGAAAAAAAGTACACGGACAACCGGTAGACATACAGAAGAAACCTTCTTATAGGCAAGTCCAGAAGATATGCAAAAATTAACCTAACAAACGAAAACTTTTATTTACAATAATATTATCAATATACTCAAGAAACGTATACAACTTACATTCGAGGAATAGTCTATGCAGTAAACGTTCATAGAAGAGGGTGACTCATACAAAGGAAAAACCAAACACTACCAAAGGAAGTGACACATTTTGGAAAAATCAAACTACGTGAAGGTAAATAAAAACGATAACAACGGGAACGGACTCCTCTGTCTGGGACGGGGGGTGTTGAGAGAGTGTTTATAACGATTCTGCTCACAGTTTCTTACATTACAGATACAAAAAAAGGTCCTCAAAATCCAAAGTCCCGAGTGTAAATTCAAAAATTAGGTAATACTTAAATAAAAATATAAACAACATTCTTTTACCAGACCAAGATAAGAAAACGTACATTTGGCAGGACAAAAGGGTTGTATTTAATAACTTCTGTACGAGAAAAGGAGAAACATATAAAAACGTCGGAAACAGATCTAATTAGCCACGTACCCGAATAAAGACCTGAGATAAGACAATGTAACTAGATACACAGACAAAAACACGGTCGTGGTATGACAAACAAAAAATTTTTCCGTAAGTGAGTAAAATAAAAAAATTGATTAATTAAATAAGAGACGACGACACACACCTGGAAGGGATCGACACGACTCACCCCCGATGAGATTAAGCCACACACCCGACGAGAAGTGACCCCGAAGAAGACAACGGTTGGTGCCCGAGATCCGTGTGTCCGAAGTCATCGACACCACGTATCCGAATAGACGGGGTGTCGTACACCTTAGAAGGGTCTGGTCCCTGACTTAGGTACGGAGGACGGAGTCGTCCACCTAAGAATTGGTGACCTGGTGATCCCTTCAGGTCATGGTATGACAAAACTAATGACACCGAAACACCATATCAAACTTTGGTCCTCAACATCGGTCGTGGTTTGCAGAGAAGTTTGTAAATTCCTTGTTTTTGAAAAGTTTCCACGTGAGAACCGACAAAGAGTTGAACGTGTTCTGTAAAAACCAAATTCCGGGTAATAAAAATTGGTCAACAGTCTCCCTCTTTTGCTAGTGACTCGAATCTCAGACTGGACCTTAACTTCCGAATAAGTTTAAAGTAAAACCTATTAAATCGTTTAGTTTATTTAGTAGAATTTCCTGTCTCTTCGCACCTTATTACAAGTCGTAGTACTTAAAATAGTAAATTAAACCAGATAATCAAGTAGTTATCGTACCTCAATTTATTAGGAAACGTTAAATATCTCGTAAAAGTATCGAAGAAACTAAAATTTCCAATCTCTAGTCTGCGACGTTAAGTCTATTGTAATAAAATAAAATAAAACACTGAAATAACCACATCAGTTTAACGTACAGAATAGAAGGTGGACGAGATTACAAGAACCTGTCTTTTTTCCATCACTGACAGAGAGTCCCTTCTTTGCCGTTCACACTACTAATTGCTTGCTTTGCGTCGGAATGTCCTTAGACGAAGTGAATGTCTGCGTGAGTAGGAAGGAGTCGAAATACCAAGAACTTATATACATTGAGACTCTCGAGTTATGGATTGGGGAGGAGTCTTGGAGAAATAGTTCGCCACCTCGGTCTCGTTCGTAGTGGCAACAAAATAACGATCTCTTTACCTGGGTATTTGTTCGTGAGTACCTCAGTTCCCACCTTGGGTCTGTGTACTTTCCGAAAGTGGTCTGTAAATGGTCTTAACTACCCGCCAAAGGGTTCGGGACTTCATTTATCCGGTCATGCTGGAACCGGCGACAAGACCCAGGAAAAGGAGGACAGAGGGAGATCTGTGGATAACAGAAATCCGAGAGAGGTGGAAATCAAGTAGCGTTTAGAAGAGGAACTCCGTCCTTTTCTCATAGTGGAACAAGTGGGATTCAAGATATTCGGAGAACCCTCCAACACAAAGGACAACGCGGTCCATAGTCGGGAATGAAAAGCTTGGGCCCTGGGACCCACAACTCACTCCTCAGGGAAGTCCACCTACCGCTCCTCTCCTTCGGGGACCTACGAGCCCACATTCCACTTCCGTGGTACCCCATCGTTCTCTCCCGAATCCTCGAGACGATTCACTGAAGTCACCGCAGGCTGAGACGTTGGAGTATGCGCAGTCGGGTGGTCCGAGGAGGCAGGTACCCTCGAGACCCCGTTCAAATTTATGACGACGAGGAGTGGCGGGGGTCCTTTGGATTGGTGAAAGACCCGGAGTCAAATGAGTAGACAGTCCCCCTGGATGAGAGGGCTGACACTTCTAATCTTTTCTTATTACGCCCGGGACGTGGACCGAACGAACGATCCAATTAAGTCGAGAAGAGAGGGGTGGGAACCGTCACACAAACAAACCGCCCCTCCCCACGGCCTCTTTCAGCGGGAATGACAATGCCACTAGCGCAGGGGAAAAGTTTTAAGTGTAGGAGAAGCCTCCCCGGGAACTAACCGTTCGCCCCAGGGGCGGTCCAAATGGTGCGAAATGTGGGCTGGACCCCCGACCCGAAAACCAGACTTTTCCGCCGACCCCTGCGCGTCTTCCGCGGTCTCGCCTCGTCCCCGCCCCACCCGCCTGCCGCGCCGCCTAAGGGCCTTGGAGCCGGGAAAGCCAAATGAATTCCCAACGCCCCTTCCCCGCGTGAGCCGGCCAGCCACCTTCNACACAAACAAACCGCCCCTCCCCACGGCCTCTTTCAGCGGGAATGACAATGCCACTAGCGCAGGGGAAAAGTTTTAAGTGTAGGAGAAGCCTCCCCGGGAACTAACCGTTCGCCCCAGGGGCGGTCCAAATGGTGCGAAATGTGGGCTGGACCCCCGACCCGAAAACCAGACTTTTCCGCCGACCCCTGCGCGTCTTCCGCGGTCTCGCCTCGTCCCCGCCCCACCCGCCTGCCGCGCCGCCTAAGGGCCTTGGAGCCGCGAAAGCCAAATGAATTCCCAACGCCCCTTCCCCGCGTGAGCCGGCCAGCCACCTTCCTCAGCGGCGCGCGCGGCCCGGGCCTCGGGCGTCAAAGGCATCGGGGACATCGGGGGCTGACCCGGCGCAGACGCAGGGAGAGGGGGAGCCAGCGCAGAGGGGCAGGGGTTCGGGGGACGCGCCATCCACGCCGCGTCGCCCGCCCGCGGGAGGGGCCGACGCCGCGCCACTCGCTCGCACCGCCAGCCGCAGGGCGCTAGGGCCCGGAGGCGCCCGAGCGCGCAATTGGGGCACGCCGCGACTCTTTCGCTTCGCTTCAAGTGCCGTGAGCTTGGGGTTCCATGGACGGTCCACCGCCAGACCCCCCGCGCCCCCGCCCCACTTCACCCCGACGTAGCCCAGACAAATAGAGGACCTCTCTCTTCGAGACAGGTCCTCAGAAGGCCTCGCAACGTCCCTTTTTCAGTAGTGGACGAGGAGGGCGACCGAGCCGACGCCCGTCTGCGAGCTCGCTAACAAATGCCGCACTAAAATCGAAATGTTTTATCTCCTTATAAATATTTACCTCGCCTCCTCGTGACTGTCCTTGATAACCCTACGCACAAGGAACATGAAAAGACACGAAACGTTTCAGGGGGGGGGGTGGTGGAAATCATTTATCTTTTATTAAGGTACATACTTCACATCGAGTAGCGCGCTAACGCACATATGGACGGAACGAAGTCTGACGAACGACGACGATGACGACGACGATTCAGCGAAGTCAGCACAGGCCGACACACGCTAGGGTATCTACCGTCGGGTTTTCCGAGGGGGCAGGGACCCTAAGAGGTCCGTTCTTGTTACCTCACCCAACGGTAAAGGAAGAGGTTACGTACTTTCACTTTTCACTTTCACTTCAGCGGGTCAACACAGGCTGAGAATCGCTGGGGTACCTGACGTCGGATGGTCCGAGGGGGCAGGGACCCTAAGAGGTCCGTTCTTGTGACCTCACCTAACGGTAAAGGAAGAGGTTATTTATATATATTTACATGTATTTATATATGTATATACATGCGACAACGACAACGACGACGATTCAGCGAAGTCAGCACAGGCTGAGACACGCTGGGGTATCTGCCGTCGGGTGGTCCGAGGGGGCAGGGACCCTAAGAGGTCCGTTCTTGTGACCTCACCCAACGGATAGAAGTTGGGTGAGGTAACAAGTCTGACGAACCAATCCTTTTATTGCATTAGGCACCAAAAGACCCTGAAAGAGATCGAAAGTCTAACTTTCCTTAAAGAGTTTAAAAAACCTCGCGGAGCGTCGCCTTCAGGCGACGGTGCCCCGTAGGCTGCGTCGTCAAAGCCGATCTTTGTTCGGTTAGTCCGTCTCACCCTCTTTCCGTGGTAGAGCCCCCCTCTTTTTGGACTCGGAAATGATTCGGAAAGGAGGACGACTAAAACCAAAAATGCTGAGAAAATCGCTCTGGACAACGAATTGATAATTAAGACGACTTGCAAGGCAAACAGAAGTCTCGCTCTGACGACCTACTACTGGACCACGTCTCCCAGTCACGACAAAAAACGACACGAAGGTTCAAAAGAGAAGGAAAGGACAATCGAGTCACAGTCGTTTCAATAACACGACTAAACAATTGTGTTCATAATGACATGCGGTGTGTAGTAAGGTCACAAAATGTCGAAAAACTACAGTCTCTTGTATCAAATGGTCGAAACTATTATTAGAGAATTGAGGTAAATCAAGACATTTTTAGTCCACCAAACACTGGAGGGTCAACCGAGTCTACCACTTCTTGGATGGACGTTACGCCCGTCTAGTTGGACCCAGAGGTGGGTCCAAACTAGGGACCCACCCCTTCTAGGGGACCTCTTCCCGTATCGTTGGGTGAGGTCGTAAGAACGGACCTCTTAAGACACCTGTCTCCTGGGACCACCCGATGTCAGGTACCCCAGTTGTTTCTCAGTCTGTGCTGACTCACTGATTACGAAAGACTGAAACATTTCTTTTATGAACAATATACAAACTTATCTATAATCTACGTGTACCATATTTTAGGGTGTCCATGTCTCACACGTCACCTTATGGAGGAAAGGTGGGGGATGGGGTCCAAGGGCTTCGAGGGAGTGATAATTCGAGAAACAAGAATCCAAAGAAACTATTGAATCCGGTTTATCTAAACTTTTTCGATGAAAACTCGTGGACGTGCGATCACTAATAAATTTTCTCGGTGGTTAAAATAGTAAAACTAAAAAAACAATCACAGAAAAAGAGGACTGGTGAGACTTTACAGTCTCTAAGTCCAGTGAAACATCTCCCTTGAACGTCGAGACCTTTAATTACTTATCGAATCAAAGATTCAAGGGACTTCCGACTCTGGTACCAAGTGATTGAAACCTCGAGGGATTAGTCGGTGGTATTAATGATCTCTGTACGGTTGTATGCATGTACTCCGAATTCCTATTGACTATGAGTGACATTAGACCACGAAGTGTCGGAGAAGATGCTCCTCCGTCATTGTCACGTAAAAAGAAGACTTGTGATCTAAGGACCACAGAACGGTCAAGACCGTGTGGGTTGGGCACCGGGAGAAGGGACAACTAACCGACGATATCAAACACTTCATTGACCATTGCCTCATCACTACAAACATCAACCGTTCTCTCTCACACGTAAAGAGGACACAAACTTAGGAGGAAAACCGTCCCGAAACACTGGACCCGATGGATCGATTTGGGAGACTCTGAATCGAGGGAGTAGACACCGCACCACTAAAACTGCCCAATAAAACTTTTCGTCTACCATAGTTATCGGAGTCTATACGTCTACTGTGGTGGGAATACCGTCTTTCACTTCTTGATTTCCCGGAGAACTACTTTCACTCTCTTCTCGCTTTTTCAACCGAATTTCGAGTTGTAAGTCTTTTGATTCTAGTACCGTAGACCCGGGTCGTGAAGTACCCTTTATCTACCCCTTTGTCACTTTTGTCACAGTCTGAAATAAAAAGACCCGAGGTTTTAACGACGTCTACCACTGACGTCGGTACTTTAATTTTCTGCGAATGAGGAACCTTCTTTTCAATACTGGTTGGATCTGTCGTATAATTTTTCGTCTCTGTAGTGAAACAGTTGTTTCCAGGTAGATCAGTTCCGATACCAAAAAGGTCATCAGTACATACCTACACTCTCAACCTGACACTTCTTTCGACTCGTGGCTTCTTAACTACGAAAACTTGACACCACAACCTCCTGAGAACTCTCGGGAAACCTGACGTTCTAGGTTGGTCAGGTAGGGCTTTCTCTAGTCAGGACCCACAAGTAACCTTCCTGACTACAACTTCGACTTTGAGATTATGAAACCGGTGGACTACGCTTCTCGACTGAGTTAACTTTTCTAGGACTACGACCCTTTCTAACTCCCGTCCTCCTCTTCCCCTCCTGTCTCCTACTCTACCGACCTACCGTAGTGGCTGAGCTACCTGTCCCCAGACCCACCTGAGACCCTCAACCACTACCTGTCCCTCCGGACCCCACGACGTCAAGTACCCCAACGTTTCTCAGTCTGTGCTGACTCACTGACTTGACTATGACTACATATTTCTCGATCGTGACACGGACCGTATACTTTCCGTATGTCATTCACCGTCAGAACAATGACAACCCGAGACATTAGTAAAGTATATAAGGATTCTTTCCACTCACGCATACAATCCCTTGTAGTACCCAGTCATTGACGAATCTTCCGCCCAACTAAACGACGAGTATAATATTCAGAGATACCGACAAAAACCGGGAGCGGAAACTCTGGGGCACGAATCGACGAGGAAGGCACCGTGACTGTACCGTATGTACCTTCCTCCTCTCTGTCCAGATAGATGTATCACCAAAAATTTTGGATGGGAACCTTTATTCGAAGGTACAATGAAGGTAAGTGTAAAGAAATTATACCAACTGTGACCCCACCCTTCATAGTAAAAACGTTTCACCGTCTTGGTCATCCCTGTCCAGACCATCACTCCCCGTCGTCTACCATTGTGTCAGATGGAGTAACAATCTCCCAGTGTCAACACTTTGGTCTTCAAGTAGTTTTCGACTCTTAACTAAGTGAAATAACTAAGTTAAATATTTGGTCTTACAGTCTAAAAAGGAGACGTCACTTATTACATGGACGGGACCCATTGATCCGTAATTCTCGGACATATCCCGTTTTAAAAGAACTCCCACCTAAACGAGTTTTCCGATTTAAGATTCGATTATCCAATATGTTTCTAGTGTTCTTGTTTTCAACCCACGATGGTTTTCTGTTATAGGTCTTATATGACACAAAATTTTAGTCCAGAGGAAAACCTTGACAATGACACGTTTCGGGTTCTTACTTAGACTCACTACCGTCACATCGGGTCTGTTCCGCCTCTAGTACTACTATCTAAGAACGAGAAAAATCCGAAAAATGAAAAAGTGTCGTTTAAGAAAAGAACAGTCGGTGATTAACGTAGTAGAGTACTGAACAATATTAATAAGAGGAAATTCGACAGACGAAGAACTTATTACTAATAACATTAATTTCATAAAAGTTTAGTACCACTAATTGGTCAAGAGGGGCGTCACACAATTAAGAACGACGGAAACCAAAGTATCGTTAAAAATGATGGGAACGGGGTTCTAAAACTCATAAGAAGAGAAAAAGACGAATATTGACCCGTAAACAACAGACTAACCGATCCCGTTACACTATATTATTACAGTTCTTTCTTGGATAATACTTTCGTTTAATTTTTACATAAAGATTTAGTTATTTTTTAAAACGAAACAATATAGTAAACAACTCATTCAGTTATTTGACTCAAACTAAAAATCGTTATGTTGATACGTTTTGTCTTCTTTTCTAACATGAAATTTTCGTTTGTCGTACCTTTCTTTTGTAAGACAAAAAAAGGACAAATCGTTCGTATTAAAACTATCGTCATAGATTATATCTACCGTCTGTTTGGGGTCATTTTGACGTCTAATGGAATTCCGACAACGAGGGGTTTGGGGTGCCATTTATGACATGTCATAAATTTCTTACGTCCCTCGTGAGTCATAGTAAGGTAGATGACTACATTAAATGGTGTGGTCAAATTTCCTTAAGATACGTCGACAAATTCTAACTCCATATAAATGTTCATATCTATTTACCTTTTTTTAGTGGGTGAACATAATAATTGACTTTTTTTACGTTCCAGATCTTGATTTATGTCATACAAGGATAAACATATTCTTTTAAAAAGGAAACATCTTTTACACATACAGAAACTTTTGTTTCAAAACGAACAACACATTTCTTAAGACTTTCCTATTTTGGTTGAAAATGTTACCAACCGAGACTTTCTCATTTTTTTTTACTAATCCAGTCTCTCCCTTCCGTGAATTTTTCTAGGAAAAGTTCACAAACTCAAAAATTTTAGTACACGTACATTAAGAAAATTTCGCTTAATTTTACCGTCAAAACACAGTTTGGAAAGTGTCTAAAATCATTGATTAACGACGAATTTGATGAGGTGACTGATTCCATGTATGGCACTTCACCTCCTTTCCAGTGGTGTCCCGGTGCGTGAGATCTCTCTACACTAATTCTTGTCAATCTAACACGACGAACCCCATTTACTGTCAAACAGACAGGTCAGTAATCCTTGGTGACTGTTTTTGTTTATTGAGGTCATACTCATGTCTGATACTATAAATCTTGATGGAACACCTTTAACTAATAAAAAATTTAATTTTTTAATATCTTATTTTATTTGCAAATTTCGTGAATGATAAAAATGGAAATGGATGGTCTTTAGATTCAGTCCTATATTTCCTGTTTACAACGTGAATGAACAGAGATTGCAGATGTAAAGGAATCAGTCCTGTTACGTGTCATTTTTAGTGTCTTCGGAAAGAGACTCATACTGTCAATAAGTATAACAAGGTGGGTTTTATGTTTTAAGTATTATGTAATTTAAAATTAGATCGATCATTTGACATCCAAAAGGAATATACATATAGGACTCCTAAATTTGGTTTCCCTAAGAAAAAATTTTTTTTTAAGTAAATAAAAATTAACCCTCTATTAACGAAATGGTACAAAACAACCAAAGACGGTATATAGTTGTACTTAGTCATATGTATAAAGGGGAGGGCGAACTTGGAAGGAGGGTTGGTGGGTGGGGGTTTCTCTAAGAAATAAGGACTAAAAGAAAGATTTCATGTTTGTCGACAAGATAAACCAGACCCGGGTTCAGTAGGATAAATTTACTCTTTCCTTGACTTCAAAGATATACGAAGGGGTGTGATTTAGTAAAATAGTTATTAGTAAGGAACAATAACAGGTCTAATACCAGAATGACAGTTTAACCTTTACTTTCTCTTCTTTTATCTTGCGTGATCACGTATACCCCGAACCATATTCTAAAGTGTATAGATGATCAATTTAATTTCGTAGAACGGATACATAACAAAAGAATTTCAGATTTAGTCAATGGATAACCTTTTGAAAAGTAGTTTTATAACCTTAGTCTCTGGAGTCTTAGACTAGAGACCCCACTTGATTACACGACTAAATTAACAACGTCCGTCCAGTCTAAGGCCACGAGTAGTACAGGTCAAAACTCCTACACCTGTGTCTTCTCTGTCATTGATCAGAGGTGTACTGAGAAATGGTAGGACCGGTGGTCGCTTCACCTTATAAGGTTAGTTATTTCAAAACATTGGCTCTCTGTGAGGGGTGGTCGCTTCACCACTTTAAACCGGCTTTAAGATCGTGGACAGCAATATGGAAAGTCCTGTTTGTCCAAAGAGCTCAAGTCAAAAGAGATGTCGACAAATTTTTCAAACTATCAAGTCAACAGAGAAAACTTTAATTTTTATACTCATTCTTCTGGTTAGACGAACACCTACTGTTCCTCGACCCGATGGATTTATTTTACCTAGAAGGTCTGTTTACGGACTAATCCAAACCGCTGATAGTCAAGGACCAGCTCTTCCTTCTACCTCTCAGTAATCTTAAAAAACTCTAAGTCAAAAAAAACAGCTATTCTGGTGAGGACGTTCTTTTGTTCACCGAAGGGGTCTTCGGGTGTGGACTCACACCGTCGACAAGTGGGACAAGGTGAGTTTTGTTGAGAGGGTACCTTCGCCCACTTTTACTCACCATTTACGACTTTCGATTCTCTTAATACTTCCTGCTTCTTGAGGCATGAGCAAAATATCCGTAAGGTGAATGATGCAAAGAATCATATCATAAAATGACAATAAACAATTTCGATTCAAACTCTAGACCGTAATGACAAACTTCAGACGTATAACACAATCGTCAACTAACTCAGTGGGCAACGTGACGACCTACATACTTCTTAAAAAGAATTCACATATATACACTCGTACTTTCATGTTGTACATAAGAAGCACTACTTCCTTGTCACAAGAGTTTTAATCCAATACAAGAAAAGAAAAATACGGCCTAAAACAAGGATACAAAACATAACAAAGTAAAACTAAACATGCAATGGCAGAGAACCAAACCAGTACAATAGAGTGTCGTCGGTAAACAAAAGTTCCAGTTCCGATGTTCGTTTAATAATACACACAACATCGGACAACCGTAAATATCATGGTCTCATAATCTTGTCCCGTACACAAAATCACACACACGGTGACTCCAAAATTATACCCTTCTGAATAAACTCGTTATTATGGAACTAAAAAACAAAAAATAGATATCTTAATATCACAAATAAGGGTTCTTATGTCAAGAGGAAAAGATATAAGTCATAGACTTTGACTATGAAATTTGTAAGGTTACTTGGTGACAAATCTTAATAATAAAACACATGGTTGAAAATCAAAAATTCACATGATGTCCCAAAAATTGAGGTACTTAAGTTTTAAAATTGTTGTCGATACATGGATTATTTCAGTCAGATTAAGAGATTGGTAAAAGAAACCTTGAGAAAGACTTCCTTCTTGACAACAGCGGCAGACATTCCCTCCTTGCGTCCTCCGGTGACCGTTTCCGACACTTAAGTCTACGCAGGGCGACACAGGGAGTCGCGTACGACCGAGGCAAGGGAGACAAGGACGGAGGTGTACCGCCGTGCACCGGTTGTCACCGAGGGTCTAAAATATGCAATGACTAGTCGGTGGACTTCTGTCGGAATGAGAGTTAAGGTCAGGTTTCTTTTTCCCAGTCGAATCCGGTGTACGGGTAAGAGGACTAGTTGAGAGGAGTCCGGTGCGATTCAGTGTCGACGAGGTCACTAGTTCACGTTTCCTTTTCGTAAAAGAGTTGTTTACCGGTGTCACCCAACCCCAGACTCCAATCTGTCAGATCCATTCCATACTGTACCAAACCCCCACTCCCGTTTGTTTTTATAACCACAGACTATGATGTGTGACGTCGATTCAACACTTTGTAAAAGTCAAGAGTTCCCGAGTAAACAGGGTCCTTGACTAAAAAGAGAACCCGAGAAAGTCATCTCCCCACATAATTAACCACGGTCACAATTCCGTCACAGAAGAACTTGGACGTTGAAATACTGTTCTCCCCGAAAGGTCACCACTTCAGAGTATACGATATACTAATACATTCATGTAAGATCTTCTAAGACAGAGACGATAGATGTCGTAACTGACTAGACTCCTTCGTAATGAAAATACGAGATTGTACTCACATCATAAATTAATCGTCCGGAACATCTTTTTAATCGATCATAAAATAATGGTCCTCTCTTGCTATCAATATATACAACACACATATAGAAAACATCGACGAAGATACAATAGACCCGAAGGGACCACCAAGTCGACCACTTCTTAGACGGACGTTACGGCCCCTAGACTCAAGCTATAGACCCAACCCTTATAGGGGACCTCTTCTCTTACCGATAGGTGAGGTCATAAGACTGGACCTCTTAAGGTACCTGACACATCAGGTACCCCAGAGTTTCTCAGTCTGTACTGACTCACTGAAAGTGAAAGATACATTACCGGGAAAAATTGAAAAGGTCAAGAGGTTGTAGACAAATTAAGGAATATCATTAACAATACAATTTTGTTGTTCACTCCAAGGAGAAAATAAGAGACTTGGGACTAACTTTGTTAATCTAGAAGGTAGAGTTCACTCCTACCTCCTACTCACGAACTTTTCGACACCGACCTTAAGGGACCCGAAGATCAACTATGTTTCAGGGATTCAGGTTAGTGAGTGGGAAGACGATAGGTTGGATATATTTTCATAAATAAACCGGTCACCATAGAAAAATTCGTTACGTAAATCCCATCGCTGTGACCACTTTTTTATCCTTTCGTCATTAAAATCAAGACAAAGACCAAAGTTGTAAAATAACACCCAACTTCCGGTGACTCCCTGATCTCGACTCGGTCGAACCGTGACGAATGTTGTGGAAAGAATTATCACAACCGCCTTAGTGAAGAGTTCTCAGGCATAGTTCCATCGTTGTAAAAAAAAAAATTACAAAATCAGGACCGACACGACCCAGAAACAACGACTCACCGGAAAAAGAGATCAACTCCACTCGTCCTCGATGAGATCAACGTCCCGTGCTCGAAGAGTGACACCACCGGACTGCACCCCGGGCCCGAGATCCCGCGCACCCGAAATCATCAACACCATGCACCCGAGTCATCAACCCACGTGCCCGAATCAACGGGACGCCGTGTACCCTTAGAAGGGTCTCGTCCCCAGTTTGGACCAGAGGACGTGACCGTCCACCTAAGGAATGGTGACTCGGTGGTCCCTTCGGGTTCCACTATTGCAAAATTTTGTCCTTTGAAGACTCCAATCTATCAGTTCTATTCCATACCGCACCCTTAAGGGACCGACAGGTCACCAATCCTGAGGAACGAAAGTGACGACTCCTATGGGCAAGTGAGGGACCAATCCTTTCACTATAAGGGCGGTCGGTGTGTCGCACCGGTTTTCTGCTGTCACCTTGAAGTGGAATCCAGTTTTACGGAAAAATGTTATCATACTAAAAAATATAGAGTTTTGTTAGAAAGTCAGTAGGTTTCTTTCTGTCCGAATGAGATTATCAATTTTTCGGAGGTTTGAAGTCTTTTAGGAGTTTTTGTTAAGACAAGATTAAAGATGTCTTTCCTTCGTACACATCACGGCTCACACCCGAGACTTAGTATGACGAACCCAAATCGATGGTAAAGGACACATTGGGCAGTAATCGAGACTCGAAGTCAAAGGAGAAGACTTTTTTGTCCCTAATTTGGTCACGGAGGACACTTCCCGAAGACACTTTTAGTCGACTTGATTTCATACCGCTCTGGAGTGGTGTGACGATATACACCATGTGTAATAATACTCACCGTGACTTGTGTTCGCCGACGTATACTTTCTAAATAATGTCTCTGTCATGACGAATGAAGACTCACAGTCTTTTTTGAGGAAATTAAACATTCTAATTTTTAGTGTATTTTTAAATTATAGTGAAAAGGTTAAATTAAAGTAAAAGTCGAAATTATGAAGGACTCCTATATTCTCAGTCTATGACCTTTAGACACAAACTATGACTTGAGAAAGTACTGGAGGAAAGGACGGTCTATTAATTAGTCTCCATGGTTCATTTACTTATACCCTCTTGTGATAATTATATAAACTATATGTCAGAAAAAATCTACAGACACAAGATTTTAATACTAATCCTGTAGAAATTCATTTCATTTTACTTTTAAGCCTGGAGATGATTTCTGTATAAAGAGGTTAATAACCTACTTTCTTATTTTCGTCCGTATTAAGGACCAATATAGTAAAATTTTCAAGATCGTAGACTTGGGAGTGTGTTGAGGTGTATGGGAGGTCAATGGGGCAAAGAACGAGACTGTCAAGTGAAAAGTTTATTTAACGGATGTGACTGGTAAGAAATAAGAAGTAGAGAATGAAAAGTCAAAGGTAAGAAAGTAAACTTTTTTACTAGTGTTCGTTGTTTATGAGGACAGGGGTCTGGGTAGTCTACGTCGGCAGGAAAGAGAGTCACGGGTTCAATGTAAACTATAGTGACTGAGGAGAAAAAGACTGAGACCACTGTAGCAAGAAACCGAGGAGTTTAAGGAGGGCATAGACGACGAAGACTGGGTAAGAGATAGGGACTGAAAATTTCCAGTCGTGAATCAACTCGAAGAGACGGCCGAAGGAGTCCTCCTAGAGTCGACCTTATTACTGAATGTAATGATAAGTGGATGACGACCACGACGATTCAGCGAAGTCAGCACAGGCTGAGCCACGCTGGGGTATCTACCGTCGGGTGATCCGAGGAGACAGGGACCCTAAGAGGTGACCTCACCCAACGGTAAAGGAAGAGGATGATGACTGAGGATCTGAACGTGGGTAAGAGATTCGACGTCTGTATATAGGAGTAGTGGATGAACTGTAGTAGCAAAGACAAAAAATATCTATGGAGTCTAAATTGAAAGGTTTTGTCTTGAAAGTAGAGGGTATGGGCATGGAGGATGATGTAAATTCAGTCTTTGGTTCTTCAATAACAGTTCTCAATCGACGTCAACGATTCAAACCAACAGTAGGAAGGTGTCTAAACCGGTTATCCCTCAGTTACTCGAGTTTATCTAAATCTCTCAAATAACGAGTGTCTGTCGTTTTCGTTCTGGTCACACCTCAGTCACTGGGTGTAGAGACCAGGGATCCCTACAGGGATCGACTGTGACTTGGTCCCCTCGGTCTACTGTCTACGGAATTCACCTCCCATCCAGACGATAACTCCCCGGTTGACATTTGAGGTTGGTTCGTCAAAATAATCGGATGTATGACATGGAGTTACACCTTTAGGGTACGGTGTGACCTCGGTCGTTCACCCTAGTCTTTTACGGAGTGTCGTCGGAAGATGTTCTATGCTCCGTCTACTATTTACCGGGGCACCCCGAGGAGATTCTGACGGACAGAACGGTACAAGGTCCCTCCTAGTATCCCGAAAGACAGTTCTACACACAGTCCGATACCAACTCACAACGGTACATCTATACGTTTCACTCGTTCCAGTATTCCCGGGGTACGACTGACGTAGTGGGATGTCAATTACCCGTCTCCTAGACTTCTACAAAAAGGTTTCTGCTGTATGTCTACCGGTTGCCCGTGTACTTTTCTACGAGGTGTAGTGATTAGTAATCCCTTCACGTTTAGTTTTGGTGTTATTCTATAGTGGAGTGCAGACAGTCTTACCGATAATAATTTTTCTGTCCTTTATTGTTCGACTTATCTGCACATCTTCTCCCTTGGGAACACGTGAAGACCACCCCTACATTTAACCACGTCGGTGATGTCTTTTGTCACACCTCGAAGGAGTTTTTTAATTTTTGTCTTGATGGTACTCTAAGTCGTCACGATGAGACCTATGAATAGACTTCTTTTATTTTTGTGATCGATCTTTCCTACATGCACGAGGCCACGAGTGACTTCGTAATGAATGTTGCCGTCTCTCTACCTTCGTGGGTTTCGCGGGTAGTCCTCCACTTACCTATGTCTTCTACCCATAGTGAGTTGGTATTTTTCCTGTTTCGGAACGGAAAACGTTGTGTACCCACCTGGATCTCCCATACTACGATTCCCTTAACTCAGTCCCTTTCTGCTTATGACACACTAAAGTGAATACACCTTAGATTTTTTGTTTATTTGCATTGTTTTTGACAGTATCTGTATCTCTTATTTGTTGACCAAGGGTTTCCCCCCCATCCATTTCCCTCATGTCTTTATCCACTCTCTCTAATACTCCATTTTTGAAGGTCAACGTTTTAATTACTCATTACCCATACTTTACGGGTCACACCCCTTATCAGTCATTGATACATTATCATAGAAACATACCACTGTCTACTATTGGTCTAAATGACACCACTAGTAAGACCTTACATATTATTTATGGCTTAGTAATACAACATATTGTCCTTGAGTGTCACAACGTCCGGTTAATATGAAGTTTTTGTTATGTTTTGTTGTTTTTTGTCTCTAGTCTAAATACTAATTGTCGTCACCTCCCCTTCCACTCCCACTCAACCTTCTTCCGTCAGTTTTGCATGTTTAAAAGTCAATATTCTATTTATTCATGATCCCTACATTACATGTTATACTATTTATATAATTTACGACGACACACAATATATACTTTCAATTCTGTCATTTATGATTCTCGAGACTAGTGTTCTTTTTATTGAAAAAGGATAAATTAAAATATACATATTGTACTATTTACGAGTGATTTAAGTAACACTATTAGTAAAGTACTCCATGCATCCAGTTTAATAATACGACGTATTGAATTTGAGTATATCACGAGGCACAGTCAATGTAGAGTTTTACTTTTTTTGAGAACAACCGGGTGGAGACGTCGATTAGATGACACGTGAGGATGTCGTCAGTAGTTAGGTTCGGTGAGGTACACGGTGACCCTCGTGGCATGTAAGTGGGTGTCTCCTTAAAAGTTTATACGTTTAGAATAGGGACGTGTGAGACCGAATGTTTTTAGTCACCGAAGGATAATATGTAGTTCATTTTAAGTGAGAGGGATTGAGGATGACCTATATCATCTAAGAGGTTATAAACGACTTATTTACAATAAAGATCACAAAAGATATTTGTATATTTCGTTCTTTTGACTATAGGAAAAGAATCGTCAAGTTTGTGTTTGTAAAAGTTCAAATCAAGGTAGGACGAAATGATTAAGTAAGGAAAAACAGAACTTATTTTATCGAGACAGTCCTCAGTTTTGACAACGTACAAATACCATATTTTGATCATTATTAGTTTATTAAATAATAAAAATTTACATTTTTACACAAATAAGTGTTAGAAACTCTTCAGTGGTAAGGAAGTTTTTTAAGAAATACTTGTTTTACGGTTCTTTTTAATGTTATCATCGAATACGGTTTGGTTTTTATATGTAGAATACATATGTTTGAAATTTTTCGTATTGTGTCCGTTACACTTATATCTAATAGAAATTTTATAAAGGTCACTGTATCGATGTTGAATTTAATACAATTCTCTGTATTTATTGTCGTAATGGATTATATAAATGTATAAATTTCACAGTATAAATAAAGATTCTAATTTTTTTCCTCTGTTTTGATATCTACAATACCGGGTCGACAAGTTTATAACTTTCCCGGTGTACTAACAAAAAATTTCATGACGTTCTTGAAATTCAATGATAAATATAGACCTGGAAGGATATTAAAACTCTTGTACGTGACAGTAACAACGTTCTTTTTTTTTGTTTTTGTTGATTCCTTATTAACTTTTTTCAAACGAATGATTTTAGTATGAGTTAGGAGTCGTTTTAGTTCTGTTCGTTATTCCTTACACGGTATAGGAACCAGAAAATTTAACTATGTCTTTGAAATCTCGCTTTTTTCAATTGACATATAGTATTTTATGTCAATATGTAACTAAATGAATCAAGGTAGGATAATTTCATGGAACATAATGTTCCGTTTCCTTTCGAATTACTTTAGTTACTCTAAGAAAGTATAGTCTTTCCTAAAATAAATGAAACTTTATGGGCATAATGGAAAAAATCCAAAAGGAAAGAATTATTTGGTACGTGTCTCTTACACAAGGTACATTTTATAAAGTTCTGGTAAGTGACCTTTATATCTTAAAATTTTTTACTGTCGATCTTTAAATTATATAGCTAACTGATTTAAGTTGTTAGTAAATATCACCGTGTCTTTTCCTTGACTTTTTGGATTCATATACATAAAAGAATTTATAGAAAACTATGATGGAAGTTCACAGGTTTAAGACTTTCTAATAAAATGACATAGTATAGGAAACGAGTCTGACTTACTTGTAACTATATGATCCTATACGTCATTCACATCCTTCTTTGACTATAAAGTCCCAAAGAAATCCCAGTAGATGAGTTTAATTAACACGAATGATAATCTACTGTATTAAATTATTCAGTATTCTTATTTATTACGACCTTTTCCCTTGTGATAAGACAGACTTAGACCGTCAGGGAGAAGTCCGAGGGAAGTTCAGACGACTCTTAATTGTGTTTTACGGAATTATAAAAGTATCAATCGATGACTTTATCCTAATTCCTTCGTAAACTTCATTCTAGTTGATAAAATTTTTCACTTTTCGTTATTTGTCATTTGTCCTAACGATTTCTCAATTATTTAAATTAATCATTGTACTGTCTTGGTAAGTTAACATAAACTTTTCGTCTTCCGTCTACTACTTTAACGTGAATTAAGACTTCGTCAAGTCTGTGTCGGATAGTAAGGATAAGGAAAGATTATTCGTAAATGTTTTGTTAAAGAATGAGGGGAGTGTTTTTCCGAGTCGTGTTGGTAAATATGTAAGATCAACCAAACATTGTAAACCAGTATTGACTATTTGTTCTAGTGTATTGCAAAAGGATAGCAAAAACAACTAGACTTAGTATGACGAAATCTGGTCTTAGCCTGTCAAGATTATGTCCTAAATGTTTAGGTGTCATGAGCCTTAACGGTAATAGTAGGTAGAGCCGTGATTGTTTTAGCAAGAGGGTGAGGTCGGGTAACCTTAGTAGTCTCCGACTACGTCCTAATGAAGGTCAGAAGGACGTCGATATGAACTCACGACGGGCCTCTTACAGAAGGAGACAAAACCTTGCAAGAGAGTAACCGTCGTAAGCTAAGTAAGGATAATATACCCGTCTCAACAATCTTTAGAGTCACTTCTAGATTTTTGAAATAAGTTTCTGACTTTGATAGTCCGAACTGAACACTTAAGTGAATTTTTTGGTTAGAACCTGAAGGGACCACCAGGTCATTCAGGTTAGAAGGAACCAATTCTGAGAAGAATTGGTTCTTAGACGAACGGTTACGTTCCCTGGGCCCAGATTAGGAACCGGGTCCTTCTAGGGTGTACCGCGCCCCGTCACTTCGGGCACTCGGTGTCGAGGACTTCGGGCGTACGTTGTCGGGCACGGGACGCCGTTCTCCTCGGCGACGTCGTCCTCCGGCCGCGGGACGTCGTTCCTCGTCGACGCAGAACCTACCTCTGGGTCACGTCGGTTTTCATTCCAATTTCACGGAAATTTTTAATCTGCTTCAAGAGTTTTTATTTGTCAGGATACCTTCTGAAAAATTCCCTCTACAATTTTCAGATCAGGATATCACTCGTACTCGTGAGTTGTTTCCTGCCAAAGCTACATTGTGACTACTCTACTTTGAAGACTTTTCGACATTCATTTCGTCTTACCTACCTTCTAAAGTTAACGATAATCAGAATATACCGGTTCAATCACACACCCGGTTCGAAGAAAGGATGGATCTACTGTTAAAGTAAAGGGTGTCAATATTATTGAGATTACTATTACTATTGTTATCCGTGTAAAGATCATGAACGATCCAAGGTCAATTGTGACGAACGTTTACTGGATAGACTCGACTAGACCAGGAGGGTGAGATACTTCTATGTGTGTCGTGCTAGTGATGTGGGGTAAGACTTCGACTCCCTTCGTCCCGTCCTTCTCCTGCCACTAAGTGGGCACCAGTGTGTCGACGTCCCCACGACCCCGTTCTTACACTGAGATAGGGGAACCCGAAGTTTCAGACACGAGAACGATAAGACTGAGATCGTATTGTTTTGTCTCTGTAAAGATCCCCTTGGACAAGATTTAGATTAAGACTTGTCTTTCTTTGACCAGTCATTTCACTTTCATCGTTTTTAGAACCTTCCTTTTTTTGTAGTAAAACCGTCTTGCTTCTCTCCCTCCTGTCTTTTCTCGGAACTAGACGCACACATCCTAGGTGTAATCCTTCTCTTAATTTTAGTTCCTTCTCTAGTATTCTCTCATTAGGGATCTGTGCAAGTCGTTAAAACAAAAGGCTCGAATTTCTTAGGTTAGGATGTTATTGTTATTAATTTTTTTATAAATTAGATAGTGACAATAGTGAGGGGAGTTTAGTGTCTGAGTTGGATCGTTTGATGTAGTAGAAACATCTGTACTATTTTTACCCTCGACCTTTGATTATATTAAAACTCCTAAACATAAATTAACTTATTATGATACAGATTGCCTTCGACTTAACATGTAGTATTCCAAAGATCACTCAAGACAGGAGATACTTCAGATGAAATTATTAAGATAATATTACTGAACTTATTACTGAAACTTTCAGTACAATAGATTTTTAAATCAATCGTATGTCGTTCCTACTGTCTCAGTCGTTAATTTTCTGGACTTTTCAGAAATCTAGTTTAACTTGTTCAACACTTTTAATTCAAATTTTAAAAGATTAACCCTAGATTTACTTTCTATCTCCCGATCTCTTTACCACAAATCAACTCTTCTTCTGAATTAATTACGTTAGAAACGATTTCAGTAAGTCAAATAGATGACTATTTTGATTACCGAACAGATTTCCTATAGATTTCAGATAAGGTAGAGTTTTAAGATCCTTTATAAATTACAAATACTAAAAAGAATTTCAGGACATAAAACGTTAACCAAGAAGGAAAAACCTAATGGATAAAGAATTTAACCTCTTCCTTTACCGTTGGGTGAGGTCATAAGAACGAACCTCTTAGAGTACCTGTCTCCTCGGACCTCCCGATGTCAGGTACCCCAGCGTCTCAGTCTGTACTGACTCGCTGATTGTGTAAAGAATTTCATTTTTATTTCCGAACCCGGAATAAGTCACTTTTTCGAAATTTGTTTTAGATGTAAAATCGATGTTAAAACTCATGAACGATACACAGTGTGATACACGCCCTACAAAATGTGTTTAAAGTAAATTAGGAGTGTTGTAAGTACAAAAGTAAACAAGTTTATGGATATCTACGGATAATACACGGTTCGAAAAAATCTAGGAGTGATATATTGTCACTTATTAGTAAGAAATTTCGTCGAAATATTAAAAGAAAAATACTACTTGACGTCGAATCTCTCCAATTCTTTAGACAGAATTCATGATGTCGATCCTTCTGTATGGTCATTTTAAGATTAAGTGCGGACACACTACCGAAAACATGACGGTTTTTTGGATTGTTTGACGAATAAACAAAGTCAAGTCAGTGAGGCAACACAGGTTGAGAAACGCTGAGGTACCTGACGTCGTGTGTAGTAATACTTCTTTTTCAATTAATCAACGAGTGTTACCCCGTCACTAAGGATGACTCAATTCACCGACATAATGTTTTTAGAATTTACTTTTTATTGTAAAAGGAAGATTTAGAGTTCTTTGTAATTCTTAACTCGTTGAAAGATTTGTCAAGTGGTTGTTTACTATTAGTGATTATGTTATTCTCAGATTCTTTAAAATTTCCGGAACGTAAGTAAAGTCAAATTCCTTTCATTTTCTGTTTCATCTAAAGATATTTAATTGTGTTTAATTTATTTTTAAAGTCCATTTTAAATTTGTATTCTATGGAAGAAGTAGAAGGGTAAGATCTAGATTTCTACACGACAGTAGTAAAGGTGATCAACTAAATCAAAACCAGTAATTTAGTGTTGACGAAAGACATAAACCACAGTTTTGACACCGTAGACTACTCTCGGGATCTTATATGTGGTTTAGGTTAATCTACATCACTGTGTTATGAGGAAATGATGTTGGTAAATAAAACGTTATTACTAGAGAGAAGTTTATTATGATGATGCAAATTGTAGCATTCTTTGTTAATGATTTTAGTAATGTAACCATTTGAAGACAATCTTTATCATATTTACCAAAGGGGACGAAAGAAAAATGAGAAAAAAAAACAGTAGATCGTGTCATTTATGTGTTTAAATTTACTTAATGTCTAAAAAGTTTATACTACTTGAGTTACCTTTTTCCTCCCGGTCTGAGGGATGTGTATTGATATTTTTATCGGACTCTAAAAAGAAATGAGGTTGTGGAAAATAAATAAAAGTTTAAATAAAATAACTTCATATCAACTAAATATTCCAGTACAATTAAAGACGACATTTCGTTTCACTCAATATATATATATAAGTATAAGAAAAGATAATACCAAATAATATTCTGTATCTTATATTAAGTGACACGTATGTCCCCCCGGAACGACAAAGGTGTAAGACACATATTGTCAAACTTAGACGATCAGGATTCGTGGGTGGGGTAGAGAGGAGGTGGGGAGGAGGGGGAACCGTTAGTGATTAGACAAGAGACATCGAGACTTGAACAAAGACAAAGAGGTTGAGGAAATTTTTTCATTTTTATGTTGACATATAAATTCTTGATCAATAAACCCGTTGTGTTTAACTTCCCGTCTCAGTCCTAGAAGTTAATAGACAAATTACACCGTATTTCATTGAAATTTTACATGGGTGTGTAAAATTTTCTGAATGATGATGAAGCTTTTTGAAGTATGACACTGAAATATAAAGAGTTTGTTCTAAGTTTCAGTAGAAGACCAGGACCTGACATTATTTTCACTTAAAAAATTATATATAATTATCAGTTATGTTGGATTACGTCCGATTTCAATTTACTACAGTAAAACTAATCTTTTCCATATAGAGTGTGTTTAAGTATTAATGAATGTTAGTCTTATGGGATCAGTTTTGTCCAAAGTGAAAAGAATTACGATCGTTATTTGACTTTTGTTATAACCATTCTAAAACCAATCACAACTTCAGTTTAGGTTTCGAGTCGGTATTCAGATTGAAATATTAAATGTAATGACTTCGTACTTGCTCCAAGAAACCTACTCGTCCTTTGTGAGGACCTTTACACTGTGACTTTAATGTAGAAGATTTTTTACTAGTGTGTATTTGAAATAAAATTCTTTTCTCGATTCCTTTTGTTTTTGTTCGCTCCGTATTTGTTAAGTAGGTTTGTATAAAGTTACACGATAACGTAGTATAAGATATGCTTTCTACATTAGTGAGAATTCTTGCGTTATTTCAGTTGAATTTTATTTATTACTAAAAGGTTGTATTTCTTTGTTTACAAGGATCATAAAATGTTCTGTCATAGAAGCTCTTTGTTGACAAGAAAAATGCCTTGTGCATGTGTGTTTGTACATATGTTTGTAGGTCTCTACTTTACGAAAGAGAAATCTTTATTATAAAGGATGGTGTTTCCCTTCTTCATACAAAGTAATAAATGGAAACTATCAGAGGTAACAACCTTCGCGCCGTAGCGACGTGTTGAGAGACGGAGAGAACGAAACCTTTGTATTACACTGTGTTCTAGTCAGACGACATTTTAATGTAAAAGATTTTGATAAGTACTTTACGGTTTTAAAATTTTGAATTTTTTTTTAATGAGATAACTACTTCAGAAAAGGGAATTTAAGTAGTGACAAGTGAAGATATAGTAGAATAAATTCTCGTCTTAAAGAGAATTAAAAAGTCACATATTAGGAATGTACCAGTCTTATAAGTATCCCGATAATTTTTATTGAAAGTTCTATATATAACCATTGAAGGAATAACGTGGATTCTTGAAGATTATTGACCTTTCTACTCCTCGTTCTTTCATTATCAATTTTGTCATATACTTCAAGACAAGACCCACTTTAATCGTTATTTTATTTTCTTGATTTTCTAGACCGACTCAAATGAGTCTTTATTATTTTTGTTTCCTAAATCTTTTGGACAGTCCTCACCACCGAGACTGTCAATAATCAGTACACAGGGACCGTACAGGATATAAAAGACAAAGAAGTAGACATTTAATGTCTGCCGATATTATGACGGGATCGTTTAAGTGTCCCGATAACACTTTTAGTTTACTTAAGTGTATTACACATTGGAGACGCGGTCACATACGACATGTCTGACGTACACAAGGGTATAGATAAATAAGTTCTTCTTTTTTTGAGTTCTTGAGTTTATCTAAGACGTATACCTTAGGAAAAATCAGAAATTTTCCGTTCGTCGTCTCTTAATATCATCTTTCTCTACCAATTTAATCTTAGTCTTTTTATAAATGAAAGAATCATTTACCATCAATTAAAATTTGGAAAAGGTACGGAATCTTGAATGATTTGTTTTATTTTGAGGGAGTATATTAGACTAATTAGACAGTTTTGTGGTTTTCGTCCTCTTTCTCTCTATTTCTCGTGTGCAGTGTGTCTTTAGTGTCTCTTTGTACTATGTACTAAAAAATCAAAGAGATTCAATGTCATCAATAATACGCTGTATTAGGAACATGACGTGAAGTCAAGTGTGCCGTCGTCTCAAGTACACCCGTTTTCTGCCGCGTTCTGTGATTCGTCTTTTGACCGACTCGCTACGAACTTGTACCCGAGACGGTGAATAATCGACATCCTAGAATTCAATAAATTATAGAGACAAGGAACCAAAGTAGCGGACACTTTACTCCTAATTTTTGTGATAGAAAGAGGGTCCTAACAACACTCCTGATTTACATTTGATTAGTTTTGTCAAGGACGGTCCCGAGGTATTTACAGACCATAATTCGAACAGACCGTAATACTCTTACGGTATAAACTTATGGTGTACCATTTAATACCATTGTGATAACAAAAGAGACTATTATACAGTTTCTAAAGGTTTCTGGGTTTAACAGTTAGAGGGTTTGTGTTTTCATGTTTCTACTTTTTATATCATAAGGATACACCGTTTTCGTGAATCGAATAGGGTTAAAATCCTTCGTATTCTTTGAGATTGTCAAGTTCTTTAACCACCGCCCCCACGTCTTTATGAAGTGTTTTTATTTGAATTTTTTCGACGTTTTTAACATAAATTTCCAGTGAAAACGTCACAAAGTAACTTCTTATATAAATAAAAAGGTTGTCTTATGACTTAAAACCTTTTCATTTAAACAAGAAACCCTATTTGTTCTTAACCACCACAAGTCAGTAATTCACCACAGGTTGGGAAGACGTTGGGGTACCTGACATCGGACGGTCCGAGGAGATAGGTATACTAAAGGGTCCGTTCTTATGACCTCACCCAACAGTAAAGAAAGAGGTCCCCTAGAAGGGTTGGGTCCCTAACTTGGACACAGAGGACATAACCGTCCGCCTAAGAGATGGTACCTCGGTGGACCTTTTGGGATTGTTCTTAATCGAAGAGGATTAAATTTCGTTTGTTACGAGTTACAGTTCATATTTTAAACTGCGATAAAGATCGACGATTGCCTCTTCCGTTTACCGTGGGGTGAGGTCATGAGAACGGACCTTTTAGGGTACCTGCCTCCTCGGACCATCCGACGTCAGGTACCCCAACGATTCTCAGACTGTGCTGACTCGTTGCAGTGAAAGTGAAAAGTGCAGGTACGTAACCTCTTCCTTTACCGTTGGGTGAGGTCACAAGAACGGACCTCTTAGGGTCCCTGTCCCTTCGGAGTACCAGACGGCAGATACCCCAGCGTGTCTCAACCTGTGCTGACTTCGCTGAATCGTCGTCGTCTATCGACGATTTCTGGGTGATTAAACGGAAATTTTAAGGATTCTCATATCCTTATTTATGTAAGTAACAATTTGTTCTTCGGGAACTAAGATCCCCTTTTTTACAGGGTTGATTCTAAACAGCCTCTTTTAGTCCTCTTTTCGTCGGGATTCGTATACGACCCCAGAAGAGGGGAGTGGAGGTTCTCGAGAGCGACGAAACGACGGGACCGACGAAGTGCGACACGTCGCATATTTCGAAGAAGAAGATCAGAATTGAAGAGAAGAACATTCCGATTGACATGTACTTGTTTTGTTATTCCTAATTGTTTTTAGTCTTGGACAGATTGACGAGATTTCTATTTTACAAAGATAAATATTTTATTTTTCTTTAATAATTTTTTTCTTAACTCGAGATGTTTCGTATTGTCTTAACTTTAAAAACACTAAATAAAGTTAAAGAGAAAAATGTTTCATAAAGTTTATCATAGTTTGTATAATGTCTTAAGAATCTTCGACTCAATATTTCATCTCGTAGATCAAACGTATTTATGTTCTGACAAAGAAAGAAATCTTATACGTCACTAGAAGTAAGAGTTGTTAGTAAGGTTACGGATAGTGGGATGAATCACATAACAAACCCGGGAACAATCAAGTTCCAGAAGTTTTGATTGCAGTTAGTATAGTAACAGATGGTTTCACTTTATTCGAAAGTGTTTCAAGTACAGTGTAACTATGTACACAGGAGTTAAAATAATGATAGTAATTTTTTAATTAAGGTTTAAATTCAAGGACGGTAAGTATCATCGTATGTTTGACGAAATCACTATTAGACAACGTTCAGTTTAGTTTAAATTTTTAGTTTGAGGTTGTGTTATAAAAAGAAATCGGATTATAATCGTAGATAACATATCGAATTCAATTACGACAACTTTAGTAATTAACCTTTATTAAATCATAATTTATCCATGATTTGTCTGATAAAAATTTACATATTACCTTATACTGATTAAGGTAAATCAACTTACTTATCGTTTTGATAAATATCCGGTAAAGACATTTATATGATTTTATTTATCTTGTAAATACTAACAATCTTCATGAACCAAGTGAATAATTCTCATTAATTTAGGTTCTGATTGTCTTTCTAATTTTTTTTACTTGGTGAAAAACACTTTGTGTTAGTAAAAAATTACAATCAAAATTTGTGCTTCCAAGTCCATAAAATGGTGTCACGGATTAACACTCAAGTCTTCTAGTAAAAGTCTTCCTACATAAGAGAAGTGAATGACCGTCGTATGCTAACGACTATTTAATTTGGTTTGATTCGGTTTAATAATATACGACCTTATTAAAAATTGAAAATTTATTAAAAGTAGACGCATATAGATTTAAATCCAGGTTACTGATAAGTATACGTTATATAATAAATTATTGTGGAAAGAGGATATTTGTCTCTGTACTATTTTATATAATTCGTTGTACTCTGATTAATGGAGAAAAACCTAAAAGTATAGTTCTAGAAAGACAAAAAGTTGTTACCTTAGTATTACGAAGAGAGAGTCCAGTTGTTAAAGAAGGAGTCATTCTCCGGATGTGTCTTTTTATTCCTTCTCTTTGTTTCACTTTTTTTTTCACGACCATTCAAGTTCAAATTTATTTTGTGAGTATTTTAGTCACTTTAAGACTTTAAAATGACAGTTTTACACGATTTCGTTAAACTACGACTAAAGTTGAGAATTCCCATTTTTTTTTTTAGTATGTAAGAGCATGAAAAACATACATGATTAAACCATGCAATCAACTTCTACTGTATGATAGTTCTCAAAAGATCGTGATGTTAGTTGACATTTCTTTGCGCCTGAGGTACATGGGAATGAGACCGAGACCAAGAAAGACTGGTATAGGGATCTACACGTAGTATTTTATATTTGGAGTCATGTGATATGAGAACCATAGTCGAGAGTACAGTAAGACATTAAGAATTGAGAGAATGGGTGACGGGAGGACAAATAGGACGAGTTGGGGGGACCGATGGAGTCCGGGAACTAGGAAGGGAACAGAGAGCAAATAGATAGGACTAGTAGAAGACCGAAGTGAAGTGAATGTTGGTTGTACCTAGGGTACCGTTTAGACTTCCTGAGAGAATGGGTGTGTTAGTGGGAGAACGTATTGGAAGTAATACGGAATAAGTGGGTCTAATGAGTAAGAGACTGAGACCTAGTAAAGGTTCTAATCGAGAAGGACGACTCTCGACGATCTTTTTTTTAGTTTGTATGTGAACCCGGAGACGGGGATCGTTATTGGGAAATGAATATGCACCGGTTGAAGGAACGTATATGGTAAGATTAATAAAGTTTTAGAAGTGTATGTGTGAGAAATTCAAGGAGTACGTTTGAGAAAAGAGAATCTTCAGTTGACGTAGGGTGATGTTCTGTACTCCTTTGTACAGAGGTTGGTAGTTTAGGGAGTTAAAGAACGGTCAGGAGGAGAATGGATCCAGATAGGAGGGAAGAGAGGAAAGAAAGGAGATGTGTTCACCGTAAGGGATTAAACAAGTCCCAGTGGGTGGGACGAATGTGAACTAAGTACGCAGTGACCACGATGAGGGTAGGGTGGGGATGAGGTCTCTTAAGACACCCGGTAACGTGGTAGTTAATCAGGGAGAGAAGAATTCAGCTGAGAATAGACAAAAATGGAGAGAAGGAACACTTCTGTCCTTCTTTCCTTTCTTCTTCCTTTTTGAAAGTTAACTAGATCTGGACAGAGACTAATGACGAGGGAGAGAAAGGGTAAAGCCGGTTTTGCAGACTTTAATTCAAACTAACTTTTGTGTAGACCGTCAATGATACACAGTCCAAGAGAAAATACACAAAACGTATATGATTACAATTGAAAACGTTGTTGGGACATTCCATCTACCTATGTCCTTTACTCCGTTTCTGTCTAATACAGGTGCATTCAGTACCGTTTCGATCTGAGACTTGGGTTCATCAGATCGAGGAACGAGAATTGATGACACAAAGAGAATGGAAGATACATGAATGAGGGGTAAGAGAGTAGCTTTTTACCGACAGACGGAGACGAAAGTAATGATCCATTAGTTACCGAAGATACAACGGTTTACATTATCTGTCAAAATTCAGGAATATGATAATGAAGGCAAAGGACACCGTTACGACCGGTAAGGGAGGTGAGGTAGACAGACAGTCAGACAGAGATGGAGGAAGGAACCGAAAGATACGAGAAGACTAACGAAAACGGGTGACGAAGAACTAACAGGAGACTTAGGAGAAGATTCACAGACAGATAAGTTAGGAGTTTGGTGATTTGGTTACGAGAGAGAGGTACTAGCTTGGTGGGGTGGAGGAGTAGAAGAGGTTGGAATCCAGAACTATTAATAGTACCAAAATTGGTCGTGACATATATCATTACAGAGGAGGATGTAAACAAGGAGATCGGGATTGAAGACGACCCGAAAAAAACCACACACACACAAAACTCCATAATAAATATGTTTCACTTTTTGTACTAATCATTTTGTTCTTACAGTAATTCCTTCCTTTTCCCCATATTTCAAAATTTTTTAAGTTTCTTTACATGAATAGTTATAATTATATCAAAAAATTTGATTTTATATGTATTTTTGAATCCAAGTTATTCTTTCGTGAATCCGTGTAATTTTAGAAATTACACATTTCGTTAGAAAACTTTACAATAATAAATAGAGTTAGAATATCTTTCTTTATTGGTTCCAGGACTTTACATTTGACAAGTTACGGAGTTTCGTTCGTCTACTGTGTCGGACCTAAAAATCTTTGAATAATATCAAATGTATCTTCATCAAACAAATTTTTTTTTTTTTTTTTTTTCGGAATGGATACTGACGAAGGACCCGAAAGAGGGACATGTTCTTAATTAATTTGTTAATATGTTTAAAATGATCGACTTAAGATAAATTCCGTTCGGTTATTTTAAAAATAAATCAGTTTTAAAAAAGACGAATAGATAGAAATTGTCTAAAGTAATGATTTTCACAAAATTTGTTTTTCGAAATTGTAAAATGATAAAGAGTTTCCGTCTTAAATGAAATTATAGATCGAATTAATTTTTCGTTGGTTAACGACTCGTAAAGGATTAAAAAATTATTGTTTATAAATGATATATGGTTTACTTGAAGACCCAAGTTCTACCATGATCTGTCTGTATGAGACATACGAGACTAGTAAATGTTGACTAGAAGTAATAAACGTCTAAGGTTTTGACGTTTAAGTGGTTACTCGATTTTAAATAAACATTGTAGTTTTGGTTATGAGGGACGTAAGAACACCAGTAAGTACTCGTACTAGTCTCGTCGTCGTTGGGTTCGACGGACTATACGTGTGGGGTCGAGTCCGCCTTTCACTACGAGACGGAGGGACAAAGTCGTGGACGACCCGCGGGAGACTCGTCGGATACGTCGCGGTGAAAAAACGGGGAAAAAGACAACGACTAAAACGACAAACTTTACTGGGGGTACACATCACGATTTCACGATAGATAACAAGGATTAGTGTGCCCTTCAATACTATGTCAAACACTTCTTTTATATACAATCTATTCGATGTAAGTCCGTATTTAATAATACACGACACGTGTTACTCAAGTTTCAATTACTTAGTTATCATATGTAATTTTTATTCTATAGTTTGTCTTTGTGTTTTGTTTCAATATACAACAAATCGACTATTTTTACACTAGTCTTCGAACTTCCTTCGATTACGACATAAAAGGGATCCTCATTACAAGACCATAAGTGATTGACTCGTAAGTGTCGTTGAAATATCTTATATTAATGGTACCTAAATATTTAAAGAATGTACAAACTCGATAAGTGTAGGGTGTTGATTTTATATGCTGATTCATTGACGTCTTTCTTTTAAGGTTTACCAGGTGTAGTTGAATCCTTTTTCGTGATGTTTCGTCCTGTACTGTAAGTTAATTTGGTTTGCGATACTGTACTCTTTCCTTGTCTGACCAGTCGTCTGTTTGAGTTTGGTTGTTTTGCGGCGAATCCTTTTGTGTTCCTTAGTGTAAAAAAAAATTTTTTTCATCACTTTACACTCCTACTTAACATAACTTCCAATTCTCTTGAGAATGTAAATCATGAACAGTCTTTGAAATTTTTATGGGACAATTCACAAACAAATTTTTTTTATGTGTTGTAATTTCAATGAAGACTTATCCCTTTCTTTGCTCTAAGATACTTTGTAATTTTGATAAACCCTCTTTAAAATGACCCTTTTGTTTTCCAAGTTTCTATCAAAGAGTTTATACAAGATAGTCTACTATTATGTATACATAATGATAAGATTTTTAATTAAACCCTTTAAGATTTAACCTGTTAAACTTTACTAAAATTGTCAAGAAATTGTTAAAGAAATTATCAAGAAGAGTCTTGGGAATTATACGATTAAATATGACTCTGATCATAGCACATGTGTGATACCCTTTACGACCCGATTTCTTATTAAATTTAAACCACATTATATAAAAGGAGTAAGGAGTCTTTTGTTTTTACTATGTCTTTCTGTTTTGGACGTTACGAGAAGATATACGTAAGTGAAATCTCTACACTCTTCATCCGAGTTCCTTCCAATTCATTAAACGTGTTTGAGTATATTAATCATTTCTAGTTTTAATTGTGTGTTTGATTTTGAGATTGATATGGTAACGGATTCTTTGTATATGGTATGACGTGATTGAGATTTTGCATGAAAAAAAAAAAAGGGTAAAATTGTAAAGACATGAACCCTATGTAGAATTTTAACTAAAAATCTACTCCACTTTACATTTTCCTTTCTATATATTCGTAGACTTACGTCTCAAGGTTTCTTATCGTTCTTCTCTATTCTTTCGGCGGAAGTCGCTAGTTACGTTTCTTTATCTCCTTTTGTTGTCTTACCCTTTCTGATCTCTGGAGAAGTTCTTTTAATCTCTATGGTTCCCTTATAAAGTACNGCCAAAGGACCGACTCCGCGACTCGGAACCGTAACTCGAGACGAAGGGACAGAGAATAGGTGTAGATCTACACATATTCTCTGTTGAAGTGCTGGGCCTATTAGTGCTACCACACTAGTGAGTAGATCTCGGTCTGTAGGACCTTACACTTCAGTTCACCCGGAATCTTTCGTAGTGATACTTGTTTCGATCACCTTCACTACCTTAAGGTCACCTTGATAAAGTTTAGGACTTTCTACTACGACACTTTCACGACGTGAGTTATTCGGTNAAACCTTTTGAGTCGTCACCGGTGTCC